>JAECXV010000105.1:600000-1193324 GCA_018153235.1 Drosophila malerkotliana malerkotliana
CTTACCCTGATCCAAAGTATGATCGAGCTTATGTTATTCATGAAAACGACCATGCAAACACTTGTTCAAAATCAGAACACGGCAAAATAGCTGCTCGTAGCACAACAGTCTAAATAATCTATGCAGACTCTACCAATATCAATGTGGAACGTCAATGGTGTCTCGCGGCATAAACTAGAATTGTCACAATTACTGAACAAAAACCATATCGACGTTATGCTACTGATGGCAACGCACCTTACAAGCAAATACAGTTTTAAAATAAGGGCTATACAATCTACCGCACAGATCATCTGGATGTGAATGCCCACGGCAGAACCAGAGTTTTAATCAGAGAATGCATCAAACACCATTTTCACAAAAGGATTTTAACAAACTTCTTGCAGGCCACAACGATACAAATTCGGTCAAGTAGTGGAAGCCTTTTAATCGCTACCGTTTACTGCCCTCCTCGCTTCTCAATCTCGGAAGGACCATTTATGGATTTCTACAATTCACTTGGGGATTGTTTTATAGCCGCAGGAGACTACAATGCCAAACATACGCACTTGGGGACTCCCAAAGGAAGGAAAAAGTACAATGCAATTATAAATGTGAGAAATAAACTGGATTATGTTTCCCTTGGAAGTCCCAAATACTGGCTAACCGACCCACGCAAGCTCCAAGACCTTATTGATATTGCGGTGACAAAAAACATACCTCGCAATCTAATAAGTGCCAAAGCAGTCTTGGACTTATCATCAGCCCACTCGCTGTGATTTAACGCGTTTTCACAACTCAGAAATAACCGAACGACCCTTCAGCCTGACGGCGGCTAAAAGTTCCCACATCGAACCGCCCCGGAGCTTAATATGGAATCAATTCACTACGAGCGCTCTGGAAGAAGTACTCGTTGCGGCAGCTAAGATCTCTACTCCTCAAGGGAAGGAAGTAGACCGAAAAAAATACTACAAATCCAATCAGCAAATCTAACAATTGATTGGCAAAACAGCAGTTCACCAGCTTTACAGAAACGACTTCAGGAAGCTACCCGATAACTCGACCAGGTTTTCAACATAAGGAAGAAAATGCACAGCTGAAGTACATCCAGATTCTTTCGCCAAAAGGTACAAAGTATCCCCTGTAGAGGGCCATCCAAATCTTCATAACTATTTAATGGGATCATTAGTCCTGGTTTTTTTCGAAAAAAGTGGATGAAATCCATTATCAGAATGATACCGAAGCTTGGAAAAGACCACACAATTCCGACGTTGTATAGACCAGTGGTCAGCACGGTCCTATCCCGAGGGCATAGAAAATTTCTCTGCACGAGCTCTGCCACACACACATAGTATAAATGTGTGAAACGTCATGCTCACAGCCTACTTTCTGCTATTCGTTACTAACACTAATGCGTTTAAATCATATCAATATATTGGGGTGCCGACCACTGGTATAGACCAATAAGCCTTATATCTTGTTAGTCTTAATTGTTTGAAAAATGCTTGTTAACTCGCATAATACCATCGAGCACGTGAACAGTTCAACCTTCGAACAGCGAGAATACGGTGCGATTTTTTTCTCGACGTATCTTAAGCTGCTGACCGAGTTTGGCTTAACGGACTCATGCACAAAATTCAACGTATTTGCCAATATACGTAAACTTACAAGCTACTGGAATCATACTTTTACAATGAGGTATTCTCATGCAACACAGCTACTTCGGGCGACTACAGCTGGGGTTCCACAAGAAAGCGCAATCGGCCCTTGTCTATATGTTTTGTATGCTGCGGATATTACAAACGAACAACAACAACAGGTGTCCAACACAAGAAACAAACAAACTCGCTAATCATCTTGGAGTAGTTAAAAGGTGGCTGTCCGACTGGCGCATTTAAATAAACGAACAAAAGTGTAAACATGTAACGTTTACTCTCAATAGACAAACATGCCCTCCGCTTTCACTAAACGGTATAAAGATTCCTCAAGCTAACGAAATAACGTACATTAGCGTCCACCTTGATAGACGACTAACCTGGCGTAAGCACCTCGTACGCAAGAAGATGCACCTAAAACTAAAAGCTAGCAGCCTCCACTGGATCAAAAACTCCAGATCGCCACTGTGCCTGGACTACAAGTTACTACTCTACAATTCAGACCTAAAGCCAATCTGGACGTATGGCTCCCAGCTGTGGGTAAACGCCAGCAGTAGCAACATATACATCATACAGCGAGCACAATCAAAAATCTTGAGAACTATCACTGGGGGACCTTGGTATGTTCGCAACGAAAACATCCACCAAGATCGTAGCATCCTCGCGGTGAAAGAAGAAATCTAGAACCAAAAAGTGTCCAACAAAGAAAACCTGTCTTCGCAACCAAATTTCCTCGCTCGCGGATTGATTCGGGTTTCCTGCGGACCTCGCCTGCGACGCAACGACCTACCAACCCAGCAATCGATATTTAAAGCCTTCTAACTTTCTAACAGTCAATATGACTTTTAGTTATGTTAAAAATATAAGATTAGATACTCCTCTTGTTAGAGTCTCGCAAAGAGAAAATTCAAGAAACACAAGCAAGGTTAATAGAAATAAACACGCTCCATTAATACCATAATTGGTGTTATGGTGTGGGATGCCATTTCATAATATAGCCCCTATGAACATAGACTCAAATAATAAAATACTGAAAGAGGCGTTTTCATACTTTGAGGATCTTTTTTAAGGTCAGCGATGTATCAGCGTAGCAGCACGATATTGCTTCAGTGCATACGGCTCGAATCGTCAAGTCCTATAAAACGACCCACAATGTGGATTTATTAAAATGGCCAACTTATTCGCCAGACTTGAATATAATAGAAAACGAAAGGCGTTGGCTAACACGTTAAGCTTGTGGTTCTGGCCAACCATACTCAAAAGAAAGCTTACTTCGGGCACAGCCGAAGTTCATATAGTTAGCCTTGTAGTTAAAACTGGATATATCACAAACATCGGATATAGTTGGCCGACCCTTATGCGTATATTATAATATAACCAATTTATTAAAATAAAATATCTAAAAAAAAGTCCCAAGCTTCTATCTTCAAAAATACCAAAGTTGCTATTTCTACCAAATATCATTTCCGATCGTTCAGTTATATGACAGCTATAAGATACAGTCCGCCGATCGTTATGAAATTTGGTAGATCGGCTTAACTGACCAAAGATAGAATCTGTACGAAGTTACAATCGCGGCCGTTCCGTCTTGTATACTGCGTGCAAAGGAAATAGGTGTGTGCAAAGTTTCAAGTCGATAGATTTAAAACTGAGAGACGTAGAAACAAACAGACGGACAGACGGACATGGTCATATCAACTCAGGAGGTGATCCTGATCACGAATGTATACACTATAGGGTCGGAGATGACTCCTTTTCTGCTTTGCACACTCTTGGACAAAATTATAATACCCTCTAAAAGGGTATAAAAATTAATCAATCAACTTTAAAAGAACCGGAAGATAAGTGGCCAACGAGCCCCCGTTTTAATCCCTTCACAGATCTTGTATAGATGGAAAAAAAAATGCCGTCGGATAAGCTGCAATGGACCCTATCTCATATTTATTGGAAGTGATAGAAGGATTTTTCTCCCAGATAAAACTGCAGCAAGTATTTCTTTATATGCTCCGCTTTATAAGGAAATCTAAGACATTAGTAGTGAATTCTGATATTTCTCCTTCTACTGTCGCATATAATAAAGCCTTTAAAATTGTCGAGATAGTCCAAAAGCACGAGTATTAAGAAGAAAAAGAAAAGATCCGAAAAAGTTTAATTGTTTGCCCATGTCTAAATTAACAATTAGTCTTCTTCGTCTCCGTGGCGGAAGTAGCCTTTGAGCTAGCGGCGCATCGGAGTCTCAGTTTCACCCCTTTGGCGTAAGCGGCGGCGAAGGCCTGCAGCTATTTATGTGCCTCTGGCTAAAGCTCGATAGAGTCTTGGCCAGTTGGGATTGGTGCCACGTGTGCTATTAGGTTAACCAGTGAGACAGAGACTACGCAGTTTTCTTTTTTCCAATTTATTGCTGCGTGACAATCGACTGCAGATCTTAGACTAACTTAGCCTGTCCTACTGTACCCCAAGTCCACGCCTAAGTTCTTCGTATTCTCCTTTACTCCATTTCGCTTACCGTTTGCGGTTAAACCGTTTATGGTTAAACTATCCGCTAGTCGACTAACGTTGGATTCGTAGTGTTGATACTCTTTCAATAAGAGTGGCACCTACGAATACCAATCGATTTGGTATTACTCCGCTATAGGGAGTCCGAAAAAATGAAATAGTCAGTTGACTATTGTTAACTACTCCCTCTTTTTAAATATGGCCGTCCTCGGCCATACTCATGTTGGCCAGGACGTGGTCCACACGAGTGCAAGCCAACAAAAGGTTTCCACAACCTTTGCACAGAGCGGAAGGCAAATAGCCTTTTTGCAGTTTGTCCAACGACGCTTTAAGTGCGGAGCTCCATTATAGCCGGAACCGTGTATCATTGGGACAGGCCAGCGATGCATCCAACGGTACTTTGTGACATTGGCGTTGATGAGTCGGTCGTGAATAAACGGAGCAATGCTACATAACGCAGGCTGAAGGTTTTGGGCGCAAGTATCGTCTATAGGTTGCAGCAGCTAGGCCATTGCAAACTGTTTAACTGCATAGACCAGGAAAATGCTTATTCGTTAAAATTTACAAAGTGTGGGATATCTTAAAGACTAGTATCTAAGCGCTACTTGCAGAAATTTTCTTCATAATCGCCATTAATTTGCTTAAATCAATTACGTTTTGTCTTAATCTTACAACTTTTACGGCAATTTCTAGGTATATCGAGAGAGGTTAGCTAGCCTTGCGTCGGTCAAAGCCGCTTTAATGAAAAATCAAAATGTGCCCAAGGATAGCAAGAGAAACAGAAGCCAAAAGAGTAAAAAAGGACTACCTGATATTATCTTTGTGCACCATCCTCCCTTTTACTAAGACAGTGGTTCCCAGATCAGCTTCAACTGTGTTCTCTACGTACAGTGGGGTAATCTTGTCTCCTAATCGCCTATTGGACTTTACCAGAACCGTTTCGCCTACCTCAAAAACCCTATTTTGCCGAGCTTGATTATTTCGATCTAGCTGCTCCTGCTGTGCTTTAGTTAGTTTACCAACTATGTCCGGAGCAAGATCAGCGCTCGCATGGACAATCTCAACTGGTTTTCTGTTCGTGACCGAGTGAAACGTTCTATTATACTCTATAGTGGCCTGGAGAAATAGCTCAACAACATTATCTATCCTACGTTGTAGTTTCAAGCATCTAGCAATCTCCACTAGAGTGCTATGAAGTCTCTCCACCTGGCCATTTGACGTGCTATGTAAATTGGGAGCGTTAATTACATCTATGCCGTATTGCCCTTTTAGCAAAAATCGGATCGTTTCGGAAACAAAGGCCGGTTCATTGTCACAGTATATTGTTCTAATATTTGGAAAAAAATTGACTAACTGCAGAATGGGGGCTTTAACATCTTCAATTGTGCGCGAAGGAATAGGCTGCACCAATGAGAACTTAGAGAACTTGTCAACTGCCGTAAGGAAATGCTTTCCCGCAGTTGAGAATATGTCGATGTGCAACATCTCGCCTATGCGCGTAGGTATTGGAGTCACCCCAAGCTCTTGTTTTCTTGGATGTCTGTCGTATTTTGATCTATCGCATACATTGCAGTTTATTACCACTTCGGTTGCTATTTTGCCCATTTTCGGAAAATAGTATTCGAGTAACACCTGTTTAATATTTTCCTGGGCAGCCCTGTGAGCCCTGTTATGCTCTATAACCATAATCTCCTTCTGCTCGTCCCGTCTGACAATATCTGTCACCCTAGACTTGCAGTACCAGAACTTGGTAGCGGGAAATGTCCTAATCAAACTATCTTGAATATGGGCCAGAATCGGCAGCTCGCAGTGGATTGCATTTACCACGTTTGGAGTTACATAATTCTTTACCAAATCTGACAAACCCTCTCTACTGTTAAACGTGATAAGGTGGCGTGTCTTTGACCGGAATAGTATGAACATTCTGTGACCAGAGGTGGTTGCTTCTTCCAGAATTATTTGATTTTGGAAGCAGTTGACCGGCTTGTCACTTGCTTCGATAACATAGGTCAACGACTCTTCGCTATGTACCGTGGCGGCATCTGACTCCGGCTCATTCTGTAACGCATGAACGTTCTGGCGCGACAAAGCGTCCGCTACGTAGTTCTCCTTTCCTGGTTTATACAGGACCCTAGCACCACTCTCCTCGATGCGCGCTTTCCATCGCTTAATCTTAGAGTTGGGGTTTTTATCGGAGACTGCAAATGTGAGAGGCTGATGGTCAGTGTAAATGTTGATGTCATTTTTTCCGTATAGGTAATGACGCAGGGTGTCTAAAGCCCATACAATCGCCAAAAGTTCTCTCAGTTGTAGTTGTAGTCTCTCAGTAGTCAGTAGTTGATTTCCCTGTCCTTCAGAGTTCGCAAAATCATGGTTATCGGTCTTTTATCTTGCGACAAAACTGCACCTATACCCGTAGAGGAAGCGTCTGTTGTCAGGTCAAATGGTCGAGAAAAATCTGGGTAGTGTAGGGTAACGTCCTCTGAGGCAAGAATGCTCTTAAGTTTGTCAAATGCGTTGCTTTGGGTATCATCGAAATGAATTGGCATATTCTTCGATCGATACTTGCTAACTCTACCAGCTTCTCCCTTTAGAATATTCGTCAAGGGCCTCGCTATCGTAGCGAAATCCTTAATGAAACACCGGTAGTAGCTAGCAAGGCCTATGAAGGATCTTAGCTCATAGATGCTACTGGGCTTTTTAAATTCTTTAATGTCCTTCACTTTATCTAAGCTCGTTTTATACCGTCCTTGGAGACAACAAAGCCGAGAAACTCAACACTATCCTTAAAAAACTGAGATTTTTGCTTTGAAACCCTCATATTAGCGTCGTACAATTTCTTAAGGACTTCGTCAACATGAGAAACATGCTCCTCCCTCGTTTTTGAGAAAATAATGACGTCATCTACATATACGTAGCAGGAACGACCAATTTTATCCCGAAGGACATCATCTACTGCTCTCTGGAAAATGCTGGAAGCGTTTTTCAGACCAAAGGGTAAGCGGCAGAACTCATACTTTCCACTGTTTACCGAGAAAGATGTCTTTTCTCGATCACCCTCCGCTAGGTTAATCTGGTGATATCCAGACTTAAGGTCAAGGGTCGTGAAATAGTTTGCCTTTCCCAGGTTTGAAAGAATCATAGAAATACTCGGCACCGGGTATTTATCGGCGATAGTCTTCGAGTTTAATTTCCTAAAATCAATAACCAGCCTTTTATTAGGCGACCCGAGACATCGGTACCCTTTTTTCCTACAACCCATATAGGATTATTATAGGGGGAACGTGATGATAATCATCTATCATCGTGATTATAGGGGGTCGAATAATACCGTTTTTGAGCGGATCTTTCATTTCATTGTTAACGAAATCTGCAGCTCCCATGGGAAACGGATACATTTTTTAATATACTGGCTCATTGTCCTCTGTTCGGATATATGCCACCACTTTTATGTTAAACGGCAGCGGTTTATCTGGGTTTGCAAAGGCATCTAGATTCGAAGACATCATATGCCTAAACTCCGACTGTATTTCAGGTGGAACAACTATGTCACTGATATCGGTAAAGTTAACCTGCGCGCAACTGTGAAACTGTAGTGCCTCAACACCTTCATTGATGGTTATAGTTCCTTTTTCGAGGTCAATATATGCGCCTACCTGTGTTAGCAGGTCAAGCCCAATTATGCCATCAAAAGCAGTTAGTCCGGGCAGAAGAAAAAAGGGGCTACTGACACCAAGGATATTCAAATAGCACTTCTTTTCTATCTTATTACGGCCATGAATGGATTGTACATTAAAAGAAGACTGCACAGGGACTGGGATTGGCATTTCTATACTGTCTTTAATGTAACTTTTTGCAGCCCCTGTGTCTATGAGAAATTTTCTTAGTTTCCCTGCTACTGTTCGTTGCACGAACGGAAGCAGGGACGCTCCGCTAAAAAATTAACGTCGTCATCCTCATAGTTCGTTTCCTGGCCGGCATCTATGTCGTCTGCAGCGTCCTCGGCTACCTCATTATACTGTCTGTCCGCCTGCTCTTCTTGAGACAGATGATAGACTCTCTGGCGCCTCTGATCCGACACCCTCTGCGAAGTCGCAACTCTCTTATAGATTCCCTGTTGCCGACTTCTTCCACACACTTGAGGCATAGCCGGGCCCTGAGCAAGCGTTTCTTGGCTTTGTTGCTGCTGGAAGTTTGTAGGCTGCCTATATCTCGAAGACGATGGATCTACATCCATTCTTTCCACTGGGTCACGTGCAGCTGTGCTGACCTGACGAGGAGCTCGCTCTCTGGCAAAAAAAGGATTTTTCCCACCATGCCTAGCCAGTTGGTCAGAGCTGCCCTCAGCCCAACCATGGCCAGCACGCCCAGGATGCGGATGGGCCAGTCTGTTACCTCTATCCTCAATGGACTTAGCATATTGCGACGCGAACGCATACCGTTCATGGTTAGATTCCAGTTCTTGTGCCAGCGCAAGTGCCGATGGCAAGTCCTTAGGTTGAGTCGCAAATAATATATCTGTGAGATTCTTCTTTAGGCCAGAAATGAATACGCGCAATGCATTTGCCCTATGAGTGTCGTTCATAAGGCTAGCCTGATGAGACTCATACGTCATAGTAGTTTTATTAATAATAAGAGTTAGTTTTTTTTCAACCTCCTCAAAAAACTGTACTATTGACATTGGGCCCTGTCTTAAGGTCGACAATTCTCTTTCAAGAAGGTGCCACGGACGTTTGTCTGAATAAGTAAAGTCGAGGCGGCTAATGATTGCATCAAAATTTAAAACTGTATTAAAGGAAGATAACGCACGATTCGCCGCTCCTTTAATACGATTCCGAATTATTAAAACGGCTTGGTGATGCCTTGAACTTCCGTTATAGGGTCTGAATGTTTCATACGCAGCCAATGCAGCTTGCCGCCACGAGACATACTCTTCCTCTGAACCGAGAAAGTCCGGCAGTGACTTTACTGCATCTAAACCTTCATCACAACCCACCCCGCTCACAATCTTTACTGGCTCGTACACTACTACATCGGGGACCGACAATGTTACCGCCCTAAACTGGTCTGTGGCTTGCTTCAGCTTAATTTCAAAATCTGCCTTCTGTGCCTGCAATGCAGCCGAGACCGCGGCACTTATGATAGCTTGCAACTGTTGCGGGTCCATCATACTGGCTCTTAGTCGCTCACTGTCAGATCTTTTCTTTTGTAGCACAAGTTTGTTAAAATGCTCGGCTAATTCGTCGGACTCAGATTCGGACATAAAGTTAGAGTACCACTAAAGAAGTCAATCAAAACGGAACACTAAACAATTGAACACAGAAATTTATTTATATTTTTTATTTATTTTTATATTTATATTTTTTTAATTAGGTATCTTTGCACGAACGTAGCAAAAAGGAAAATGGAATAACACATAAAAGGTTCGATTCACAAATTTTACTCAATCAAACCTCTTATCTGTCCTACTAAATTAGAGCGCAAATTTAAACTCACTATATTATGCTATGCCTCTCACTTAGTTTCATGCCGTTTTATTTTATCTTTAATTTTAACTTTAAGTTTAACTTTGGCGATAATGAAAAAAACTTCCACCACTAACCATACAGCATATAGACAACCCATTTCATACAACGAAAATGGACGCAAAAATTTCTTGCGACAGGCCCCAGCAGGCCGCAGAGCGGATTTCTTACGCTCTCTTACGCTCATCGTTCGTTCATCTTACGCTCATTCTCTCATTAAATGTTTTCTGTTTCTCAGTCTCTAAACGGAGCGCGATGAATGTGTGCGTGTATGTGTGCGTACGATTTCGTTTCGAAGCCAGCGCACAAAATTTGGATTTTTCTTACTTTTCAGGCTTGCTACCCTAACAAAATTCGGGTATTCGTTATTTGATGAAATGACGAAAGAAATTTTTATTATTATACATTTATTATTTATTATACATTTTTAATTTATTTAGGAATAAGATTAAGTGTTACTACTTAATGTAATTAAACATTTTACTACTAACACTTAATCTTATTCCTAAATAAATTAAAAATGTATAATAAATAATAAATGTATAATAATAGAAAATTTCTTTCGTCATTTCATCAAATAACGAATACCCGAATTTTGTTAGGGTAGCAAGCCTGAAAAAGTAAGAAAAATCCAAATTTTTGTGCGCCGGCTTCGAAACGAAATCGTACGCACACATACACCCGTGTATGTGAATGTGTGACACGCATACATACAAAGATCAACCGAAACGCAGGCCAACCTTCTTCATCGCGCTCCGTTTAGAGACTGAGAAACAGAAAACATTTAATGAGAGAATGAGCGTAAGATGAACGAACGATGAGCGTAAGAGAGCGTAAGAAATCCGCTCTGGGGCCTGCTGGGGCCTGTCGCAAGAAATTTTTGCGTCCATTTTCGTTGTATGAAATGGGTTGTCTATATGCTGTATGGTTAGTGCTTCCACTTACACGTTTTTTAGTTTAAGTAGTCCGCCCGTTGGCCTTGTTTTTCTTCTCAGCGTTGACGATCGGCTTCGTAGCCCAGAGCAGCCCGCTCTGGTGTGGCAGTGGTTTGGTGAATTGCCTGTTCAGCCTCTTGGCTGCGATCTCAGGAACAAGTCGGGGTTGCAGACTTTGTTGGGCGCCAATTAACAATTAGTCTTCTTCGTCTCCGTGGCGGAAGTAGCCTTTGAGCTAGCGGCGCACCGGAATCTCGGTTTCACCGCTTTGGCGTAAGCGGCGGCGAAGGCCTGCAGCTATTTATGTGCCTCTGGCTGAAGCTCGATAGAGTCTTGGCCAGTTGGGATTGGTGCCACGTGTGCTATTAGGTTAACCAGTGAGACAGAGACTACGCAGTTTTCTTTTTTCCAATTTATTGCTGCGTGACAATCGACTGCAGATCTTAGACTAACTTAACCTGTCCTACTGTACCCTAAGTCCACGCCTAAGTTCTTCGTATTCTCCTTTACTCCATTTCGCTTACCGTTTGCGGTTAAACCGTTTATGGTTAAACTATCCGCTAGTCGACTAACGTTGGATTCGTAGTGTTGATACTCTTTCAATAAGAGTGGCACCTACGAATACCAATCGATTTGGTATTACTCCGCTATAGGGAGTCCGAAAATTGGGCATGTGGAGCGACTAAGGATCGATGATTCATCGGCTCAAATTGACGTGATTAGTAGTTCATTTGTAGGAATACCCGCAGTATACAGGACATAAAGATAAGGTTCAAGTGTGATTTCTTGTGGAATTCTAGCTTTGATGATCAAGTCACCAGAAGTTGCTGTGTTGAACCTCAATGACAATACCTAATTGTAGCGGTGTATAATGGCAGTGCATTCTAATTTTGGGCAAGAGATCTAAAATTCAAAATCAGCCGAAGACTTGAGATACGATGAGAAATAAAGCTCTATAATATTTTCGATGTTCTAGTCGTATTCTAATGTTATTGTTTTTACTTTCTCAATGGTTATTGCTCTTCTAAGTATGAGGGTAGCCTGATAAAAAGTCGGCTTTACAAAGAAAACAATTTTTTTAAAATTCGTAAACATTTTATTCGATTAGTGTTTTCTATTAGCTGATTACTGTGGAAGTTTCATGAGGTTTTATCAACACTGGTAATTTTGGCGGGACTCTTAACGCATGCACTTTTGCATTATCGTCAACATGAATAAAATCGAATATCGTCATAAGATTTCTGTTTTTAAAAGAGAAATCTAACGACGATATTAAAAAGGAGTTAGATAAAGTTTATAAGGATTCAGCTCCATCGTTTTCATCAATAAAATATTGGACTGCTGAATTTAAACGCGGGTCGACAAGCATTTTTGACGATGATCGCCCGGGTCGTCCCAGAGAGGTGACAACACCAGAAATTGTTGATGAAGCCCATGGAATGATATTGGATGATCGCCGAATCAAGCTGCGAGAGATTGCAAATGCTCTAAACCTTTCTCGGGAACGCGATAGAAACAATTTACACGAATTTTTTACACATGAGTAAGCTTTCGTCAAGATCGGTGCCGCGATTCCTCACATTGAAAAATAAAGGCAACCGCTTGCACATTGCGAAAGAGACTTTGGCATTGCTTAACGCAAACAAAAACGAAATTTTTCGTCGTTTTGTGACTGTTGGAACAGTCAAAACAATGGATTTAAACTGGACTAATCGGCACCGAAAAAGGCAAAGATCGGTTTGTCGGTCAACAAGGTGATGGCAACGGTTTTCTGGGCTGCCCAAGGTGTAATTCATGTGGATTATCTGGAAAAAGGCAGAACAATTACGGGAGAAAACTATTCCAATCTCTTGGGACGATTTGATTCGGAGTTGAAGAAAAAAAGGCCGCACATGGCGAAGAAAATAGTTTTGTTTCACCAGTTCCCGCTCACAAGAGCGTTGTCGCCATGTCGAAATGATGTGAATTGCACTACCAAATTTTACCCCATCCACCCTATTCTCCAGATTTAGCACCCTGTGACTATTATTTCAGTCAAATGAACAGGTAATGAAAGAAACGCCTATCTGGAGGACCTGGACAAATCCTATTTTATGGAAGGTATTGGAAAACTGGAGGAACGGTGGTCCAAGTGCATACGTCTAAAAGAAGATTATGTTGAGCAATAAAAAAGCAAAATTTGAAAAAAAAAAACGTATTTTCTTTGTAAGGCCGACTTTTAATCAGCCTACCCTCGTATGTTAATATGTGATCTAGAAGGAATTCTTCGAGCAATTTTGACTTACAATATATAAGTCTTATTGATGTATACGATGTCTTTTCCGGGTTTCGACTTTTTCCACTTATTTGGTTATCAGCCAGGCCGTCAGCCAACGGGTACAACAGGGGGACCTACGCGCAAGCAATTGCGTGCCGTAACTGTGTACACCGCTGGTAGTGCGACTTTACTCTCCATGTGAGGGCGGCTGGTAACAGGTTCCAGTAAGGTCATGTCTCTGCTGAGGATGCTGGCTAATGGTAGTCGGGCGGGGAGAAGAACACTCCTTTCCTTAAATCACCCCAATCCAAGGTGGAATAGCATATGCCGAAGGATGTGATCCGAGGGGAGGCTCGGACGCTAATATGCGAACTCTGGGGGACTGGCCGACGTCCCAGTTTAAACCAGGCTTATCGTGACAAGCGTGCTATGTTATGATGGACGAACCCCTTCCCGCCTACTCGTGGGACCAAAATATGAATTCTACCAATCAAACCAAAAACCAAAGTGGAGAACGGAACTCCCTAAAAAAGTCCGGAAATGGGGTCAGTGACCCGTCAAACTCCAAGGCCCTCAAAAGCCAAGGAGTTGCTGAGATGGAGAAGCCCCCCACAGAGGGGCAACATCTGGAGGCGGGACGCGCCGGTGCGGAGGAGGTTGCCAAGGCTTCTTCTTCCAAAGCGGGGCTAGCTATGGGACCACCGAACGGCGTGGAGAGGAAGACCCCTGGGTCAACCTCTAAACCAACCGGCGGGGCCCCTAAGGCGCAGCGAAAATTCTCTTATAAATTCTCTCTTCCTTACCCGTTGTAGTTCGACATATGCACTGCATGACCCTTTTAGGGTATTATGTTCGAACTACAATGGTCTCTACTCTATTACATCTCTTTCCTGTCCCTCTAACTTAAAATATAGAATTTTAAATTTCCTTACTAACTCCTCTTAGCTTAATAATTAACAAATAACTTAATATATTCTAACAAATCGTTTCTTGAGCGCGCCTCGGTCGTCTGGGTCTCTAAGCTTTATGATGAATACAGGAATGCTAGCTGATGCTCTTATTGATGCACAAGCCATTTCCAAATTCTGAAAGACCGGTAAAAAAAAAAAAAAAAAAAAAAAAGATAGGAGAAGAGCAGCCTTCATTCCAATGAGGGCGGACCCATCGGCCGAAGCCAACCCGAACCAGGCCGAGATTATTAAGTGGGCAAGGGAGATCCTGCCCGAAACGTACTGGGTCAGACCCTGCCAAGGAGATCGCGCAAAGCGCGAAAAGGCAAAGGTCCACGGAGGGAGAAGCACCCCAGGCTAAGAAGAGAAGAGGAAGGCCCAGCCGCAGCCGTCCAACCGCTCATTCGCCAAAGTGACGAAGGAAAGAACCCTAATTGGAGTCCTGGACAAGGGCTCCAAGGATGGGCCCATCGCCACCTTTGGCGACGAGTGGTAAACGAGTTGCATGGGCGCTTCGTAGAGGAGATGCTGCGATGCGGAGGACCCCCACCAGAATGCGAAGACGCAGGATGGTATCAGGGTAGCGTCAAGGTAATTTCCTGCCAAGACGCGCGATCGGTAGAGACCTACAAGCGTATGGTTGCATCGCTTGGAGAGGTCTACCCTGGAGCTAAGCTAGTGGCGGTTGACTGGGACGAGATCCCTAGCAAACCGAGGGCGCGAGTGTGGCTCACTGAAAAGCAAGTCGACCCTAAGACCATCCTAACTATGCTTAGGATGTGCAATCCGACGCTTCCCACGGCGGACTGGAGAGTCGCCAAGGTCGAGGAGGCGGTGGGACTGCGGAGGCAGGTCGTCGCACCCTCAACGAGGAGACCGTAAAAGCCCTGGAAAGGTTGGAGCACCGGCTGAAGTACGGATTTGAACACGTGACGGTCCGTATCTACAAATCCGATGCGAAGACCAAACCAGGAGGTATCGGGCTGGAGGCAGACGCGCATGAGCCAGACTTGGAGGAGCCGACCGAAGAGGGGCACCCGGAAGGAATGTCGGATGAGGAGGAGGACATCCTGGAAGGGTACACCTTGGAGGAGAGCGACTTGGCAAGGGCACTTAGTGGAGTCGGAATGGAGGAAGACTCTCTGCTGAGCTCCGAGACGGAGGCAGAAGTTACTGTGGTGGAGAATTGTACGAATGTCCCTGACAATCTTGCAGATAAACCTCCATTACAGTAAAGCGTCGTCAGCTGCCCTCCCACTCCACCCCGCCGAGAGTGGAACTGATGTGGCCCTCATCCAGGAACCCTGGATTCTTGGAGACAGGATTCTTGGGTTATGGGCATCGCAGTATAGGCTCTGCAAAGCCGATATAACAGGTAAAAGGCGAGCCTGCATCCTTGAAAAAAAGAACCTTAACCTCTTTTTGCTACCCAATTTCAGCAATGAAGACCACGTAGCCGCAGCCATAGAGAGCCCAAATGGCCCTCTAAGGATATGTTCGGCGTATATGGGCCACGACCTGGAGACCCTCCCCTCGCACCCGCTAATCAAACAGCTGATGGAAAACAGCAGGAAGCACAAGATCGACCTGATCATAGGTTGCGAAGCCAACGCCCATCATCATCAGTGGGAAAGCACTGACACGAACGAGAGGGGTGAGTCAATCTTCGATTTTATCCTAGGCTCCAATCTTCTGGTGGGTAACAGGGCTACAGAACCCACTTTCATAGTCAACAACAGAAAGGAAAGTACTTGACGTCACTCTTTACTCTGAATCCCTAGCAGACAGTATTGTTAGATGGGGAGTCCTAGAGAAACACTCTTTCTCGGACCACCGATACATAGAATTAGTGGTCAAGTTTGAGAACTTAAATCGACTAACGGTACGCAACCCGAGGAAAGCGAACTGGGAGTTATACAGGAAAAAACTAGAAAGTTCTTTGGGGAAACCTCCAACAGGGGACGTTGACAGTAGAGAAGCCCTGGATGCCATGGTGGACACGCTTACGGCAGCGGGCGCCAGGGCATTCAATAAAGCTTGTCCCAAAAGCAGATCGGGCAATAGCAAGTCAAAGAAACCACCATGGTGGTCGCAAACACTTGCGCCCTTTAAAACCAAGGCCCGCAAGGCCTTTAATTTTGCCAGCAAAACAAACTCGGAGACAGCCTGGGAGTCATATAAATCGGACCTTAGGGAATATAACAAAGAACTTCGCAAGGCGAAAAGGAATGCCTGGGCCAAGTTCTCCACGAACATTCAGCAAACATTAGAGGCCTCCCGACTCAGGAAGGTCCTCGCTACTACTGCACCAAATGTAGGATATATTAAAACCTCAGAAGGTAACTGGACATCGTCCAGCAGAGAAACCCTAGAAGCTCTCACAGAGACACATTTCCCGGGATGCTCTTGAGAAGATACAACCCTGGAAATGCAGAGACAGGGGAATAGCATGCGTATAAGAAGGGCCGATCCACGGAAACCGCACTCCACGAAATCACTACTTTTGTCGAAAAGGCACTTAGTGATAAGGAATACGCACTCATTGCACTCATTGCTTTTCTAGACTTTGAAGGTGCGTTCAACAACATCCTACCAAGCTCGATAATCAATGCGCTGACGGGACTAGGAGTAGACAGTCAATCCATACGCCTTATAGAACAGATCCTGGTAAACAGGACTGTTGGTGCGTCACTAGGAGGAGAATCTATTCATAGATACGTCAGAAGAGGCACTCCGCAAGGAGGCGTACTCTCACCCCTACCGTGGAACGTGGCGGTTAATAGCCTACTGCGATCCCTAGAAGGGGGTGCTTGCAAAGTTATCGCTTACGCGGATGATGTCGCGATTGCATTCTCTGGAAAATTTTCCCAGATTCTATGTGACCGCACGACGGACAAACTTAGGGTCCTCTCAACGTGGGCAGTTAGAAATGGACTAGGTGTAAACCCGTCCAAAACCGGGCTCGTTCTCTTCACCAGGACGTACAAAATACCAAACTTAAGGCTTCCAAAACTATTAGGAGAAACACTATCCTTTAGCGATAGCGCCGAGTACCTAGGGATTACGCTAGTCAGGAAACTGGACTGGAAATCAAACACTATGGATAGCCATTGGCCTTAAATGGGGAATGTGCGGTATCACAAGGAGCCCCAGCGGCTAAACTGGATGGGGGTTAGACACCGGCCCCTCATCGCCGCCTCAACCTTACCTAACCTTGGTTATCAGCCAAGATAGTTTACATGATCTTTCGAGTCAAAAGGTCACCACCCGGAAGTTTATTGATGAATTGGAGGCAGAATAAATGCAATTGTGGCAGGGTTGGGATGGAAAACACTTTGGAGATATGTAACGAATTTTTTAGTTCTATCTTCATCGCTTCATACGCACCATTTTAAAACTTATATTTTCCTGATTTTCCATTCCAGATCGTAAAGCAACGGGATTGGACCGTTGCGTTTATGTGGCTCTTCCAAAGTGATTCTCCGATGCAAAAGATATTGCAGCTTGTACATTGGATTAACTTCGCTCTTCTAAAGCGAACTGCTTTCTGGCTCGAGCTCGACCTTTAAAAAGGGTTTTGGGTTTTTGTCTTTTTTTAGAATGTTAATTACATTTTTGCCGGCGAAGCTCCTTTCTTTAAGGGCGGTTTTTATTTCCGCCGCGGTAACAGCGGGTTCGATTCCCTTTACTACCACTTGTAGGCCCTTACTGCTTTTCGTACTGGTACGTGTAATAGTTTTTCTGAGCACTGTACAGATATTTGGACACGATTCGGAAGTGCTCTTCAGTCTTGGTTTGCACTTTTGTTGCATGGATATTCCCTTTGATAAGCGGGACAACATGCAAGTTGTCACGGTTCCCGATCAACTCCGCAACTCGGTTGTCCATGGCACTCGAGCTTTTCTCCCTGATACAGATTTGAGGAGGTTTGAGTTTTTTTGCGGTCTCTTGGGCTGGTTGGTTTTCCTCAACCTCCACCAGTAGGGCAAATCTGTTACTAGTGGATCTGCCTGGTTCTTCGTCAATCTTCTGGACGCGGTTAATTTTTTGTTTTATTGCCTGCCGGATTGCTCTGCAAGCTAAGCTTGCCCTTAATTTGGATGTGGCGATCTATTCCTATTCTAGTCTGTGTTTCCGCGGCCGCTTTGGCTCTTTGTGCAAACCTCAGCATACACTTTTCAACTTATCTTTGGAAACCTCGATTTTTTGTTACTTTCCTTAGTTTAGTCGAATCGTCTGAATTTTTTGCGATTGACCATAATTTCCTAAGCTTTTGTTTTTATTTATTTTGTGTTTATTTTTTTTCGTTTTATTAGTCACAAGTTTTATTTAGTGCTGAGTTCCTTGTTTTTGATGTAGACTGGATAACTGGTGTTATTATGTAATGACATAAACAATGGTTAAGGAGAACCATTGCAGAGTCCAAATTTGAAGTGGATTAGAAAAGGGCGCCCATGTTAATATTTTCTTAGAAGGATGGATGTAGGATGTAGAAAAAAAGAAAGGAAAGCTTACTTAGGGCGGAGGCGAAGTTTATATACCCTTGAAGTTTAAATCAAATATATATCGCAATAATCGCGGATATAGTTGGCCGATCCTTATGATCATTATGTAACCAATTTATTACAATACAAAATCTAAAAAAAAGACCCAAGCTTCTATCTTCAAGAACACCAAAGTTGGACTTTTTACCAAATACTAAATACCATTTCCGATCGTTCAGTTATATGGCAAGAATATGTGCCAAGTTCCAATATTCTTTCTTTAAAAACACGAAAGTTGCGTCATTTCCGCTAGTAAAGTTATATGGAAGCTATAGGATATAGTCGGACGATCCTTATGAAATTTGGTGGGTTGTATTATTTTGCCAAAAATAGCATCATCCCAAATCCTAAAATCTAAAAACAAGTCCCAAGCTTCTATCTTCAAAAATACCAAAGTAGGTATTATTACCAAAAACCAAATACCATTTCCGATCGTTCAGTTATATGGCAGCTATAAGATACAGTCGATCGTTATAAAATGTTGTAATTCGGATCAACTGACCAAAAACAGAGAAGTTCCAACTTTCTATCTTCAAAAACACGAAAGTTGGAATATTTAAGATTGTTCAGTTATATGGCAGTTATATGGTTCAGTTATATTTGCCAAAAGTATCATTTATACAAAATCCGAACTCTTTAACTCTAAAAACACTGAAGTTATACCATTTTCGATCCATCAGTTATATGGCAGCTATAGGATATAGTCGGCCGATACCGACCGTCCGACTTATATACTGCGTGCAAAGGAAAGAACGGTGTGTGCAATATTTTAAGTCGATAGCTTTTAAACTGAGAAACAAGTTTAGGTATAAACAGACAGACGGACAGACAGACAGACGGACAGACGGACAGACGGACCGACGGATAGACGGACAGACGGACATGCTTATAACAACTCAGGAGGTGATCCTGATCAAGAATATATATACTTTATAGGGTCAATGTTTTCTCTTTTACTGCGTTGCCCACCTTTGAGCAAATTTTAACACCTGCTGCACAGATATAATAAGAAACTAAATAACTAAACTATGCCAGTCTGCAGGAATCAAGTTTTAATCCCAACATCAAAACACGCGTTTAGCGTGTTGCAATCAACGAGGATGAGATTCCCTTATCGATAGACAGTTGGTGAGTAATACTGGAGCGAGGATCACATTCAAGGGGTTTATTTTCGTAGATTTGGTGGAAGAACAAGTAAAGTCAAGATCAGACCCAATCCAAAGCTATAGCCTTGTGGCGCCAACGCACCGCACCGTACGAAGAAACAAAATTGAAAAATGTAGCAACCATCCTACAATGCGTTTGTCTGGTCGATACGAAAATGCTATGTTATGTACTTTTTATTGACCATTTATAGGTGAAACCAAATCAATGAAGAAATGTGGTGTAAAATTTATGTTTGAATTTTATAAATTTCTGGTATATGTGATATGTGAAGAATATTTACTTACTCTAGTATGAATTCCTCCTCCCAAACGGGCTCTGGAGCTATTTTGACACGCGTTTTTCCCACTTTAACCTGATTAAGAGAAATGCTGCAATACGGATGTGGTACTAATTTGAATGGTAAACGATGTGCTTCAAGTACGTGCAAATTAAGACAACGCAACTCTCGAAGACGGGAAACTTTTTTTTGAGCACGACTTAGTTGTGAGTCACATTGTGCCTTCAGTGCATTTATCCATTCTACATAACTCTCCTGGCTAGGAGAGCAAAGATAAGTTACGGTGGCCAGGCAAGGTAGTGCTCTCTCTACAATTTGAAAGCAAAAAGGACGCTCCCATAGAGAATCGTGACACTGATAAAGATATGCACAGGACAAGTCAATTAAACCTTTTGGTTTTGTTTTTTTTGGATTATCATAAAAACAAAGTTGAGTTTCAGAGCCATCATTGATAAGAGCAAAGTAAAGTTGTTTCCATTTTATAGTTTTATCGGATTTCTTATTTAAATGTCCATGGTGTTTGATTCCCTTTATTTTCTTTAAGCCAATTTGGTCACGGCACTCACGTAGTGTAGCATAGATTTTTTCAGCGGCTTTTTCGACCACATACTGTTCATTAAACTCCGGCTGTACACCGTTGACAACAGGATGGTTCAATGAGTGGCCTTCCACAATTTGTTCCTTACGATATCTGTTTATTACTGCATCCAAGCATTCAAAAGTTCTTCCACCCATTAAATATCGCACACCTTTTTTTTCGATACGAAATCTTTGTATTTGGTTGTTGATATGAAAAAAAAGTGAGTAATCGCCGGGAGAATTATCACTTGGGCGAACTAAAAAACTTCCAGGGCCCGCTAAAATGAAAAAAGATGATTTATTGAAATATTTGTTTGTAATCAAAATACAAGCTTTAGGTTTTCTATTTAATTGTTTGTGTTTATACTCTTGCAGAGGGTATTATAATTTTGTCCAAAAGCGTACAACGCAGTAAAGGTGGCACTATAAAGTGTATATATTCTTGATCAGGATCACCTCCTGAGTTGATATGAGCATGCCCGTCTGTTTATCCGTCTGTCTGTTGGTTTCTTAGCAAACTAGTCTCTCAGATTTGAACCTATCGACTTGAAACTTTGCACACACTGTTCTTTCCTTTGTACGCAGTTTATAAGTCGGAACGGCCGGGATCTGCCGACTATATCCTATAGCTGGCATATAACTGATTGATCGGATATGGTATAACTTTGGTGTTTTTAAAGTTAAAGAGTTCAAATTTTACACGAGAGCTATGGCAGAATAATACGACATGCCAAATTTTATAAGGATCGAACGACTATATCCTATAGCTGCCATATAAGAGAACGATCGGAAGTGACCCAACTTTTGTGTTTTTGAAGATAGAAAGCTGGAACTTGGTACAGATTTTAGTCAGTACAGATTTTAGTCAGTTAATCCGACCTACCAAATTTTATAACGATCGGTCGACTATATCTTATAGCTGCCATATACTGAACGATCGGAAATGGTTTTTTCGAGGATCGGAGATTTACAAACATTGGTATTTTTTAAGATAGAAGCTTGGGACTTTTTTTTTTAAATATTTTATTGTAATTAATTGGTTTTATTATGATATTCTCATAAGGATCGGGCAACTATATCCGATGTTTGCGATATATATCCGGTTTTAATTGCAAGGGTATATCAACTTCGGCTCCGCCCGAAGTTAGCTTTTCTTTCTTGTTTTTAGATATTTTATTGTAATAAATTGGTTATATTATGATATTCTCATAAGGATCGGCCAACTATATCCGGTTTTAACTGAAAGCGTATATTAACTTCGGCTCCGCCCGAAGTTAGCTTTTCTTATTTTTTTCTGTAATAGGCCCTTCCTCAAAGAAAATCAGGATTGTAAACTAATTCAAAAGCTTATTACAAATTTTCAATTCTCCTTGCGGAGTACCCCTCTATTTTATGTGTGTAACGCAGTGAAGCAGATATCCCCGACCCTGAAAAATATATATACAGGTGGATAGAAATGGGGTGGAATATATATCACAAATATCGAAATTAGTTTGTTTAAAAACAGAAAAAAAGTTTTTAGACAGACGGACAGCTTATCGGAGGTGATCCCGATCAAGGATTATTTTATAAAGCCGAAAATGTTCACTGCGTTGCAAAAATTATAATACCTTCAAGGGTATAAAAAAAAGGAACAACTAGTGACTCTTACCATTGCACCTTACCATCTTATGGAATGGAATCAAAAAGAAGCTTTTTAACAAAGCAATAATACTCTTCATAGCAGTGTGATACTTCAGTGTGATACTAAAAGCATTCTGGGTTGTGTCATCACTTCATCGCCAAATGAAGCGATGGTCACTTTATTAGAGCCAAGTCTCCGATCGTTTTAAATAACCTAATACCAAGGACTAGAAATGCGATCCATGCTGTGTCAATGGTTACTGTACTTTAGAAAAGCTGTTAGTTAAAAAGGCGACCACAAAGTTCACAAGTTCAACAAACTTCTACGGCGAAACCTTAAGGTGTTGAGTAATAAGGCGACAATCACATCAGACATAAAAACGAGTCTCAAAACCATTTGACAATGATACAAAATAAAGACTTTGCCGAAAAACTTTCCCGTGCCGAGAGTCAGCTTGGCTAGAGGCCCGGAATAAAAATTCTGCTCAGTCTCTAACGGAGTGCTGAGGGTACCTGGTGGCCCTCAGTTCGAAGAAGCCTTACCCGGGCAATGCAGTTTCGAATGCAGCTGAAAAGCTCTTTCGCGGAAATCGCTAAAAATGGAAACTCTCTGACGACGTGCCACGAAACCTAAGGCAAAGCGGTCACGAACGCATCCAAAAGAAAAGTAAGTGTATGCCGCCTGTGTTTTAAAATGATTCCAGGGAACCAGGCCCTAAAACTGTCTGTAAAGACGTGGGCTGGTTCCCGGGCTGGCCTGTGACGATGAGCGGTCGATAGAGCTGTTCAAATCGGCAAGTCGTTGCAGGCTCCGGATCACCCGCTTGTAGACCCCGTCCCTTGAAACGAGAATATGAATTCCGGAATCCATCAAGGGCCGAGTCAGGTCCCCACCATGCTCCAGAGTTGCAACTTACAACTTAACTTACCACAACAGACTGACGTGTCATGAGCACCATAAAGGTGTACATATCTGACTCCGGAGGCGACGCACTAGTTAAAATCTCCGAGGAACAGGCCTCAGAGATTGAAGCCTCAGACGCCGAGGAGTCTGATCATCCGTCATACAAGTCGGATGGATGACGGCGACATCTCCGACGAAAAAGAGTCAGAATCAACAATGGTGCAGGGGGACTTAGCAGAACTCCTTACGGCTTTATTCCTCCTTTCTTTCTTAGCAGAATTCATCGCCTTAGTCCAGGAATCCTCATTAATAAGAGGAAGGGTTTTTGGACTATGGACCAAGGGCGCCAAGCTCCTAGCCGCTAGTAAAGAAGGTAAAACTAGAGCCAGCATTCTAGCCAAATAGCTAGCGTTTAAGCATATTCTTGCTTCAAAATAACAGTGAAGCAGACAACGCGGGAGCAATCGTGGAGCTTCAGCCAACTCTAATCCGGGTACTGTCTTCATACATGTCCCACGAAAAATCGAAACGCCCGGTCGAGCTAGTGCAAAAGCTAGCGGAAGACAGCGAGAAGCTTAACAAAAGTTCTCTAATAGGAGGACGCTCACCACACACAAATGACTGCGGTAAGTACATTTTTAATTGAAACCCTGCTCCTCTGCAATAGAGGAAATGACACAACTTTTATTATTAAAAACCGAAAAAAATCAATAGATTTAACACTAGTATCCAAAAAGATTTTCAGTTCCTTATCCCATTGGAGAATTCTGGATAAGCACTATTTCTCCGACTACAGCTACAAAGCCAGAAATTTTTCAAAACCCCAAAAAATTAACTGAACCATATATTCCCAAATCCTTGCGAACAATGTCACACCACAGCCGCCAGACTATCCACCAAATGTATAAAGTTTGAACACTTTGGTGCAACAATTTACTCATGTACAAAACCAAACAAGCGAATTATGTCCTGAGTGGTTGTCAGGGCTAGCTACCTTCCAAAGGGTCTCGCAAGCCTGCATAAAGGTCACAAGCACAAAAAATATGCTCCCAATCATCATTAGGATCGCCACATGAGCATGCGGCGGTATCGCTAGAGCTCTCCTATGCAGAAATGCATTGAACGATCGGTGCCGTGTCCGCAAGAAGCCAGAGAATCCAAAGTTTGGATTACGAGATGCGAATAAAACATCCGAGATGAAGTTGTTAGTCACCCCGCCGGATGACCTACGTCGTCCCATCTGCTCTGTCCGACAGAAGGTGAATCGTTGCGTCTAGCTTATACCTGAAAGGTCTTCACAATAGAGCCAGTAGTCCCCTACCAGCTCGTATCCACGCTTCAACATGTACTTGACTGACATTTTTGTAGGAGCCAAGTCAAGAGGCAGAGCTCCAGCAAGCACCTGCAGTGCCAGGACTGACAATGTTCGGGATACCGGAAGGTATCTTAAGAGGATCAGCCTCTGAAAGGCAAGAAATCGCCTCCTGGCTAAAAATTGCATTAATCTATACCAGTAAGACGAAAGAGATTTTTCACTCCGTTTTATTAGTTATATACCTCACGACCTAAAAAGCTATTATAGAAAAGTGAGCATGTCAGCGTCCTCACCGCCGACAAAATTCAAAACAAACAAGAAAGGAAAGCAAACTTCGGGCGGAGCCGAAGTTTATATACCCTTGCAGTTAAAACCGGATATATATCGCAAACATCGGATATAGTTGGCCGATCCTTATGAAATTTGGAAGGTTGGATGAACTGACCAAAAATAGAATCTCAAGTTCCAGCTTTCTATCTTCAAAAACACAAAAGTTGGGTCAATTCCGATCTTTCAGTTATATGGCAGCTATAAGATAAAGTCGGCCGATCCTTATGAAATTTGGTAGGTTGGATCAACTAACCAAAAATATAATCTGTATTAAATTCCAGCTTTCTATCATCAAAAACACGAAAGTTGGGTCATTTCCGATCGTTCAGTTATATGGCAGCTATAGGATATAGTCGGCCGATCCTTATGAAATTTGGCATGTCGTAATGTTTTGCCAAAGATAGCTTTCATGTCAAATTTGAACTCTCTAACTCTAAAAACACCAAAGTTATACCATTTCCGATCAATCAGTTATATGGCAGCTATAGGATATAGTCGACCGATCCCGGTCGTTCCGACTTATATACTGCGTGCAAAGAAAAGAAGGGTGTGTGCAAAGTTTCAAGTCGATAGCTTTAAAACTGAGAGACTAGTTCGCGTAGAAACAGACAGACAGACAGACGGACAGACGGACAGACGGACAGAAGGACAGACGGACAGACGGACATGCTCATATCAACTCAGGAGGTGATCCTGATCAAGAATATATATACTTTATAGGGTCGGAGATGTCTCCTTCACTGCGTTGCACACTTTTGGACAAAATTATAATACCCTCTGCAAGGGTATAAAAACGCAATATTTCGGACGTTTTTTAAAACTAGACCTTCCAAATATATTTATCAGTAAACGGTTACGTTAGAGGCAGATAAATAAAATATTTCCGCCCCAATAAATTTTAAAAATTATTATGGTGCCCACACAAAATTATTTATATAACTCAAAAGCTGATCACTTTTCCCGCCGATTTTGTGAATGTGATAAAATGAATTAACTTCAGAGTTTCTGAAATTTAAACAGTAAAAAAAGACGTTCGTTCACGCTGTTTGCATTTCCCAAGAGGTTAATATTATATGTATTTATATTTTGTTGAGTTTTTGTGTTTTTTGCATTACAATTTGAGTAAATTCACATTTTTGCTTTGTTGCAGATATGCAACAAAATGCCTTTAGACCAGTGGTCGACACCCCAATACATTGATATGATTTTAACGCATTTATATTAGTAACGAATAGCAGAAAGTAGGATGTGAGCATGACGTTTCACACATTTATACTGTGTGTGTGGCAGAGCTCGGGCAGAGAAATTTGCTATGCCCTCGGGGAAAAAAAATACATAGAAAAATACTGACAACGGAATAACTTTTTCAGCCTGATATCGTTAAATAACATTGATGAATAACAACTGAACTTGTTCTCAAACATTCTGCCCGTCGATTCGATCATCATAAAAACCAGTAAATTCAGATTGAACGTCCGTTTTCTGTATCGCAATATAATAGCTATACAGAGGGTATGTCGACCTTATTGACAGTATTATAAGAAGACACAAGATCAAAGGTGAGTCAAAAATGGCATGTTAGAGTGTACCACCTTGTAGACCTAACTGTAAGCAATCCGTGGCTTTTACACAAGCGCGTTCACAAGGCAACGGCATCAAACCAAAATTTGCAAATTTTACCTGATTTCCGTATGAAAATACCAGAAGCGTTGACTAAATTGGGCGTAGCAAAAAATAAGGGAAATCGTGGCTCTAGTCGTGACCTTCGCAGCAAACACCAAATAAAATGGTTCGGCAGGATCAATTCGGACATTGGCCATTGGACAGATAGATGGCTGCGGTACAAATATCCAAACTTCACTGGGTTCTCCCAAACGGAGTGTGATAAATGTGGCGTTTTTTTTATGCTTTAAGGGGACCTTCACCTGAATTTTTTTGAAAAAATCGATTTTTTTTTTTTAATAAAATGAAAGTTAAATATGTGTAGAATATACGTGCCAAGGGATATTTCGATGCGACGCGTATTTCTTGAGCTAGAGCGTTTCAAACATACCCATGATAACAAGAAAGCTATCTAAAGGCAAAGTTTCTAAAAACTTTAAACGCGTTTTTCTCGGAACCATGTTTTCTGAACTCATGTCAAGCACAGGGCTCGTTCTATTGATCCGATTTCCTTCATTCAAGAAGCGTTTGAAAGTATATACTTTTTTATATGGCTTATACCTAAAATTGACATGAAAAATTGTTTATTTCTAATTGTTAAACAAGATCAAAATAAAAAAAAAAGGGAAAAAATGTCAATTTTTTTTTCAAAAGCCCATAAAATTGGTTTATTTTCACCAAAATTGATTGTCGTTAGGTATAAGCCATAGGAAATTTCATAAATTTTAATAATTTATATACATTTCTAATTTCGGTTCACTACCAGAGGCCCGACACTTGACAAAGCGGAAAAAACGAGGTCGACAAGATCCGCCATTTTGAAGGCGCCATTTTGAATTTCCTAAATATCGAATACTTTTTTTATCGTAAATAAACAACGAATCAAAGTTCAAAAGCTCAAGTTCGTATGTCTTTTCATTTTCCCGCAATCCATTCTCAAATTTTGCTTCATTTTCGGCCAAATTCAGGTGAAGGTCCCCTTAATAAACGTAATATGTAATTGTTTTATAAACTTCCAATTGATTTTATAAATATTATTACTAATTAGAAAATATTTTCTTTTTTAAAATAAGGTAAATTTGAAATAAAACGACAAAAAATAAAATAAGTGGTATTTTCTGTTTACATATGATTACCCAAACAAAAATTGAATCATGAAAATCGGCATTATTGCCATATAAAGAGTTAAGAGTTATTTAAAAACGAGCATTTATAGGCGAAAAAAGAGGCCGGTGAAGCAAATGTTTTTCTATGTTGTAAAGCTCGAGGTCACTTTTTAGAGCTAACCATATCGCAATTTTTAGAACTCGACGTTTTGGAAAAAAAAAATATAAAAAAATAATAAAAACTCGACAGCGATACCTAAGAAATCTTGTGAGCAGTTATCATGTACACCGCCAAACTTGTTTTCTTCGAGGCGCCGCCAGTTAGAGGGAAGTTCGACGGATTGCAATGAGGTGGTTCTTAAAAAACTTTAAAAGATCCTTAAGGAAAACTTCTACAGCCGTGGTCAGGATTGGGTTCATAACATACGACTACCCGTTTTGTAGACATGCTGTGCTTTAGGTTTGAGGATTGGGCTAAGAGTGGATCTTAGGACTCTTTCTAGGGGTTTAAGCAGAACGATGATAGATTGATTTATCGACATTTTTTTGGGCTCGTATGTGACACAAACACCATAACTTACGCCCTAAGGTCTCTTGGGGTAGATGGCCGCTTGGTACGTAAAGCAGAGTTTATCGTCCTCAGTATATGATATAAAATCGCATCCCTCACCCCACCAAATCTTCAGCGAAAGCGCCAAGTACCTAGGAGTGGTACTAGATAGGAAGCTAATGTGGAAACTAAACATAGAAAAAGGTCGAAGAAATCCGCTTTAGCTCTCCTTACCTGAAAAAAAAAATGTCTAAAATGGGGCGTTCCGCCTACATTTTGAGCAGGATTCACTCTGCCATAGTCAGACCCATGCTATTGTATGGAGTCCTGTTGTGGTGGCCGGTCATCAACCTACCCCAGTTCCCACCAGCCCAAGCAATAAAAAAACATCAAAGACAAGAAAGAAGGGATAATATCCGATGCTTCCATCTATTGGGTGTTTTTTAGGGTTGGAGATGGTCCCTTTACTGCGTTGGACACTTCATGTGTTTTAAAAGGTGTTTTTAGGTTGATGATTAACAGGATGAGTAACTCCCTAAACAGTGTCCGTGATGCAACCATCAAAGGAACATCACGGCTAGCTCCGCAAGAATTTCCGTTAGGGTGGACACAAGGGGACAACAGAAAACACAAAAAGCATAGGTATGGAAGACTAGTTGCAGTAGAGGATGGTTTTGTTTTTTTTCAAAGTATTCTCCAGAAAGACATACACTTTTTCATGCGCTCAAACTAATTGTCGAAGCACTTTGTCCACTCCGATTGAGAAACCTCCAAAACATGGTTTTTGAACGCTTCAACAGCATCATCTGGCGTCGAAAATCGTTGACCACGCATTTTTTTCTTGATGTGCGGGAATAAAAAGAAGTCATTGGGTGCCAAGTCAGGGCTGTATGGCAGATGACCCATCAATTCGACATTTTGGCCGGTCAAAAAGGCTCTGGTTTGAGCTGATGTGTGAGAGCTCGCATTATCATGTTGCAGAATAATCCGTCTTCTCTTGTTCGTTTTTCGAATTTCTCCGAAGATTTCAGGCAAACTAATTGTGGTATACCACTCAGAATTGACCGTCTTTCGTTGCTCAAGAAGAAACCGTTTTACCGAAGAAACAGGCCACCATTTGCTTCGAAGTGCTTCTTCTACGAACAACTTTCGTTGGATTTGGCTCGTCTTCGAAGACCCACACGGTGGATTGTTGTTTTGTTTCGGGCTCATAAGCATAGATCCATGATTCGTCACCTGTGACGATCTTATAAACGTCTTTTGAAACACCGTCACTGTATTTATTCAAATTTTTTTTGCACCAATCCACACGATCCTTTTTTTGAGCGATTGTCAAATTGTGTAGGATCCAACGAGAAAAAATTTTTTTTTACGGCCATGCAATATCGAATGTATGCTGGTGGAAGAAATGCCCAAGGATGCTTCTAACTCACGGTATGTCACATGACGATCTTGCATTATCAGTTCATGCATGGCGTCAATGTTCTCTGGAACAACAACTGATTTTGGACGACTT
This sequence comes from Drosophila malerkotliana malerkotliana, assembly GCA_018153235.1. Classification (NCBI taxonomy): domain Eukaryota; kingdom Metazoa; phylum Arthropoda; class Insecta; order Diptera; family Drosophilidae; genus Drosophila; species Drosophila malerkotliana. Next base: position 629,371 of record JAECXV010000105.1, read on the forward strand.
TCACGTCCTTCGTCTTCGAGCGAGCGTCGGCCACGATTGAATTCATTATACCAGTTTTTCACAGTGCTATAAGATGGTGCTCCATCGCCATACAAAGATTTAAGTTCATCGATGCACTCTTGTCGTGTTAATTCACGTCGAAAGCAGTGAAAAATGATTGCGCGAAAATGTTCACGAGTTAGTTCCATTTTCTGCCAAATTGATTTTTTCAAGTTACTGTAAACAACAAAAATTATGACCGTACGTTAAAACCAGGGACTGTAACGGTTATAATTAAAAAAGCAAAAAATTACAAAATAAAAGTTATTTCTTAATTTTTATGAAAAAAATTGATTTTTAATAATTAAAATTAATTTTAATAATAAAAAATTAGTAATAATTATTAAGTATCAATTTTTATATAAAAATTACGCAATAACTTTTATTTTGTAATTTTTATTATATAAATTGGAAAATAAAAATTATTCGATAACTTTTATTTTAAAAATTGAAAATAAAGATTGAATCTATATATCTTTTGATCCGTTGAAGCCAGATCCAATATATATGTATATATATGATCTACACATCAATACCTTTCAGATGGTATATAATAAGTATGTATATATGTTTATCCGCTTATGTGCCTGTGCAGTATTGGCAGTATTCATAAATAATTATTTATAATAACTATACTGTAATACCTAACCCAACTATTGTTGCGGCGGCTGAGAAAGAGTAGTTCATTAAATTATTAATCAAGATTAAATTAAAACAATTTATTAGTTTTTAATATATAAATGGCTAATTATTTAATTTCAAGAACATTAACTTTTGCACGGAGTCTTCGGCAAGGTTGCATCTTAGGTTGCATCATCACCGCAAATGAATTTAAATATTCATTTAATAATGAGCATGTACTCTGGGACGTTAGTTCAGGGCCATCGTTCGGTTATGAAAACGATGCTTCAGACCTACCAGTATCAGCTGCTATTCGGTCTTCATTGATTGGGTTTTCCTAGTAAAAGAGAAAAAGAGTGTAATTAATTATAAAGTAAATATGATAAAGATCATTCAGCTTACTTGTCTACTTATTGCAAGTATTTTCCGCATCAGTCCCAATAAATGGTTCCTCGCTGCTGCCTGCTGAATCGGCTTTTTATCTATAATCCGCCGAAGTCTGGGATCCAAATAAATTGCAGAGAGAATAACCTCATTCGTTATAAGAATATTCTCTAAGCTTTTGACAAGATCTTCCTTATAAATATTGCTGCTCATAGAATTAATCATGAGTTTCGTCTCCAACAAAAGCTTGAAAAAGTCGCCAAAATAAAGCTGTTCGCTCTGCAATTTTTTGGTAGCCACGGATATCGGCTCCAGCACAGACAGCAGTGCTTTGATGTCAGTCCATTGCTGCTCCGTAAGTTGACGAATTGATGGCAAGTGTTGGTGTATGAATTCTTCGTAAATGCATACACAGCATCTCGTACGTCGAGCTTCACCTTGTTGGCACATCATTTATGGGCAGCGGTAACGATGTTGCAGCAATTGCTAGCCTTAATGTAGTATATGTTTTATTATTTTTTTATTATTAAAATAATTAATCTTTTGGAAATCTTACCTGAAAGTCGGTGTTCGCAATGTCTTCACCAGTTTTCGCGTTTCCACAGTTTTCTTCACCAATGTCTTCACCAGTTTTCGAGTTTTTCCACAGTTTCGCTCCTCTCATCGTTATTTAAAAAATCCTTGACGGCCAGTTGCAAGGAGTGAGCAGCACATCGTATTGAAGCGATGGAAAAAATTCGTACTTCTTGCACTAGCTCCTCATTTTCATCGTCGGAGCTTAGCGTACTTTCAGGATCTTCATTTAAATGCTCTATTGCCTTCAACATATTTTTGGCATTGTCGGACGTGATGGTATAGATTTGCTGCTTAGAAATTGAAAAATCTGCCAAAATATTTTCAACTTCACTGCTCAAATTGAGCCCAGTATGTTTTTGATGCAGCTCAATAACACCTAACGTCTTGATCTCAATGGCTTTATTATGATAATACTGCACGTTTAAGCCCATTATGCCTTTGGAATGCCGTGAAGCGATGTCAATTTTCAGCGAAACGACCTTATTTTTTAGCCGCCTTATTAACAAGGCCTTTTCGCGTTCGTACTTTTCCGACACATGCTGCATCACATTCCGCGCTGCTATGGGAGTCATGTCCAAGCCCTTAAAAATTTGCTCCGTCAATGTCTTAAAAGGTGCAGAATCAAACATTTGAAATGGCAATTTTTCGTCTGTTACAAATTGCACGCAAGCCTCTTTCACTTGACTGGCCGACATCTTTATGACAATTTTTTTTTGCTTTTCCGCAGGTTCGCTGGTCTCCTGGCTTAACTCAGATGAGTAAGCTTTGGCATGCCGGTCTAGAAGATGCCTCCTTAAGTTAGTGAAGTATGAGCCCTGAAAAGGGCTGTTGCAGATTTTACACTTTGATTCATTTTTTTCGAAATTAAAGTCGAAAAAATCGCGCACAATAGCATCACGTTTACGTCCCATGGCAACCAATTTACTTGTGAAGCAAAGTTCAACGCATACTAAAATTTTGACCATGTTGCACTTCTTATCGGAATAGATATACAGATTCAATCTTTATTTTCAATTTTTAAAATAAAAGTTATCGAATAATTTTTATTTTTCAATTTATATAATAAAAATTACAAAATAAAAGTTATTGCGTAATTTTTATATAAAAATTGATACTTAATAATTATTACTAATTTTTTATTATTAAAATTAATTTTAATTATTAAAAATCAATTTTTTCGTAAAAATTGAAAAAAAAAAAATGTATCTTGTTTTTGAATTTGCCATGAAAATTTAACTTATGACAATTTTTTTCAATTTTTTTGGAGACTGTTTTGGGCTTCAATTTTTTTAAACTCATAATCATTATTTACGGTCCCTGGTTAAAACGTTCTGAGCATGTGTCTGCTAAAACATGTTAAACTTCCGAATGAAAAAGTCAGATGGCGCCAGGGAACACTTAGTATGGCTTAGGCCAGAAATATATATAGCAGCCCTCATAGATAGCAGTAACAGTAGATGGAAGCAGTAACCAGATTGACGAAAGACCAGATCGCCGAGGTTTTTTTCAGATATTAATAAACATTTTAAACACATAAAACAGATAAAACACTTATGTAAGACTTTATGAGGACGAACTTCCTTGTTGCGAACTCCCGAAGGAACCGCAGTTAAGATCAATCGCAGTTACATCGACGACCCAATACTTTTCCTTCCTTTCCTTTGACAGAAAGCCCAGCAAATGCTTCAACAAACACGTCTTCACTCACGCATTTAGTTACAACTTTAAGAACAATTTTGCTCCCTTACTGGATAAGGCACCTTCTTAGTTACTCCAAAAACACAAAATTTGTTTGCAAAATGTTAGGCTAAAAATCTGTCCCATAATTTTCGCTAACAACTGAGTTCTATAGGTATACTTAAAGTCTTAACTGAAGCATTATGCGAATTTAAACATAAAAGACGGCTCTCGAGACCTTGACACACGCGCCATTGGCTTCAATGTTTTTTTCAACGAATCTAGGAAATCCATCCATGAAGTCGCGGAAGCCTTAAACAAGGTCAAGTGAGTCATATGATGTATAAAGCGGACTGAAGATCAGAAAGAAAAACTGAAGCTGATCAAAGGAAAAATCCCAAGCTAGTCCTTAGATATTCGTGGTTGACGGTATCAGTTAATGTGAATTCACAAAGGTTATTGAAGCATAACTTCCACAGCCAAAACTCAACTAAATAAGAACATTTTTTTATTTTTAGTTTCAGACTATTTTTACGACCGATAGAAGAGTCGTCAGCGGGGTTCCCGTTTTGTGCATTGGTCTACGTTGCCCTGTGTTGACGTGGTCGAGTTTTTATGAAATCATTTTTAAAATATTATATCCGAAATATACCTGAAAAGTTATCTGAATGAAAGTATATCTGAAAAAAAAAAATTCTGAAGATTGCCAATCACAACTAATTACAATGACACAACTAATCAGAACAGACCCTTAATAGGTTTCGTTGCCTCAAACCCAACTGACATATGGCCCAGTTTCGCTATAGACGTTAGTGCACCCAGGTACTAAATTTCATTAGCCTGCGACGAGTTGGTTTGCTTATTGGAGCTGTGCTATTTTACGATCGTCTTTCGCTGGATAGATCCATATTTCTCCTGGGTTGTCCTCAATGCAAAGAACTCGTCTCGGATGTGTTGTTTGTGGAAGCGGAGGCCATAACGAAGGAAATTGTATTATGGTAGATGAGCGGTCACGACTAGGCAGCGCCCTAGGTCTGGATGAGCTGCAAGCCTTTGATTTGGACACGTATGCATACGAAACGAAGACGTCTTCCTATTTATCTGCGCGAGCGATGCACCAAATGGCTGAGAACAAGGTGGTTGATTTTCCAGTGGAATGCGAGGATCTCATTTCTGAAGGTTATTTCAAAAAAGAGGGCGCTCCGGTCATAAGGCGAGGTTCGGCTGCGGAAGGTGTGTTCCAATATCCGTAGTGTATATCCTAGCATGCTGAGAACGGCATTCGGAACTACAAGGCTGGCAGGCAACAAATTGTGCTTGCTGCGGGTCATATCATACGCCCTAAACTCTATGGTAGAACGTCGTAGGCTCTTTAATCCAGGTAGCTCTGCATTTTAATAACAAATTCTTCGACTGCCGCTTGCATGGTCTGTGATGGTCATTTGCACATAATCAACTTCTGCACCAGGACCTGATCGGTAAGGCGAAGTAAAGCGGCTAGAGCTGTGTCGTAGGTGTCTTGGCTATGGTCACCTTTCCTGTCATTGTAGTTCGTCGAGCTGCCTTGCGTGCGAAGGAAGGCATCATAGGCTACTGCATTTTATTGGTATCGTTCCAGCTGGCATTCAAGGTCAGCCCTCTTCGCCTGTGGTTTTTTATTTCAGCAGCGCCGTTTCTTTATCAGCGTGCGCTCTCGCCAAATTCTCTCGTAGCTATGGATCCCTTTGGTGATATGGAGCTGCTATCTACCGCCAACGTCCTGATCAAAAGCCGCTCCGGAGTTTTATTGCCTTGCTAAGCGCTGCTCAATTCTGTCTCGCAAGTACACGTTGACACCCAGAGACTCACGAACCAACTGCAACTTCAAAATATCACGTCTCAGGTTTTTGTATATGGCATAGGTGATGACGGGTTCTCTATTGATGGGTTTTCAGTGCAAGTCTGCTTGCAATCCCAATACTGAGACTTCTCTGCGCAATTAAGGGTCCATTCTTTTTAGTTTTTTCCAAATAGTAGAAATTTTTTTTTTTTACTTTCATACATTTCCTTCCGAAATTTCATCCGATACATGGTTTCGGAGCTAAACAATAATTGTATGGTCATGTCATAGTGCCTCAAAAGGAACCGGATAACTTCGAGATGGCGACTGTCACATCTCAGCCAATTTTGAACGAATCTTAAGGTTTTAAAAATTTTATATGGAATTGATTAAAATTACTAAATAGCCTATATACATATTTGATTTTTTATCGATAACAAAAAAGAAAAGCTAACTTCGAGCGGAGCCGAAGTTGATATACGCTTGCAGTTAAAACCGGATATACCAGGTGTACCGGTATGAAGTGAGCGTCAAGATACAGAGGTCTCGATTGGAAACGTTTGTTGTGAACGAGCCTTTACTTTTTTTTGTTTGTTTGCTATGACATCTCTGAAACATATTTAGTATACATATTTATTCATTGAACAGACAACATTATATTTTTTCATCATGTTGAAAATGTTGATTTTGTACCAGAAAGTGATGATTTGCGGAAAGCATTAATTTTTTGTTTCGAAGACACTAAAGAAAATCGATTTTGCATCAGATTGTTAATGTCGATGAAAAATGGATTTATTTTAAGAATCCTAAACGGAAAAAATCATGGGTTAATCCGGGCAGCCATCAACATCGACTGCAAAACCAGATCGATTTGGCAAGAAGACAATGTTGTGTGTTTGCTGGGACCAGAAAGGTGTGGTGTACTACGAGCTCCTTAAAGCTGATGAAACCGTTAATAAAGATCGCTACTGACAAGAAGTGATCAATTTGAACCATGCATTGATCAAGAAATGACCAGAATTGGCCAGAAGACACGGCAAGTTAGTTTTGCTCCATGACAATCCACCTGCCCACAAAGCAAAACTGGTTCAGGATTCAATCAAAACCCTTGGCTGGAAGCTGGTACCCCACCCGCCGTATTCACCAGACTCGGCTCCTTCCGACTACCATTTGTTTTCAACGATGGGACACGCATTGGCTGAGCAGCAGTCCTGAGCAGGACGAGGAGGTCGAAAATGTGGTGTCTGGTTGGTTTGCCTTAAAAGATGAACAATTTTATTGGCGTGGTATCCACAAATTGCCAGAAAGGTGGTCAAAATGTATAGAAAACAATGGCCAATACTTTGAATAAAATGTTTTATACTTTCCGATTAAAATTTTGTGTTTTTGTTCACAAAAAAAACGCTCATTTCATACCGGTACACCTGGTATATCGCAAACATCGGATAAAGTTGGCCGATCCTAATGACTAGATTATAATAAAACCAATTAATTAAAATAAAAAATCTAAAAAAAAGTCCCAAGCTTCTATCTTCAAACATACAAAAGTTGATATTTCTACCAAATACCATTTCCGATCGTTCAGTTATATGGCAGCTATAGGATATAGTCGGCCGATCCTTATGAAATTTGGCATGTCGTAATGTTTTGCCAAAAATAGCTCTCGCGTCAAATTTAAACAAATTTAAATTTAAACTTTAAAATTTAAACTCTAAAAACACCAAAGTTATACCATTTCCGATCAATCAGTTATATAGCAGCTATAGGATATAGTCGGCCGATCACGGCCTTTCCGACTTATTACTGCGTGCACAGGAATGAAGGGTGTGTGAAAAGTTTCAAGTCGATAGCTTTAAAACTGAAAGACTAGTTTGCGTAGAAACAGACAGACGGACAGACAGACGGACAGACGAACATGCTTATATCACCTCAGGAGGTGATCCTGATCAAGAACAAAATATACTTTATAAGGTCGGAGATGTCTCCTTCACTCCGTTGCACACTTATGGACAAAATTCGAATACCCTCTGCAAGGATATAAAAAGTTCTAAGCTTCTATCTTAACAAAATTTTGTCACTTCCGATCAATCAGTTAAATGGCAGCTATAGGATATAGTCGACAGATCCTGTTCGTTCCGACTTATATACTGCGTGCAAAGGAAAAAAGGGTGTGCAAAGTTTCAAGTCGATAGCTTTAAAACTGAGAGACTAGTGTGTACTATATATATATATATATACTGCGTGCAAAGGGTGTGCAAAGTTTCAAGTCGATAGCTTTAAAACTGAGAGACTAGTTCGCGTAAAAACGGAAAGACAGACAGACGGGCATGCAAAAGCAGGGTAATACGAACAATTAATGAAGGATAGCTGAAAATTATCGCATGCTCCAAAAGAGCACGAATCGATTAATTCGAGCCAAGAGAAAGGAATGTGTTAAAAAAATATAAATAATAATATAATATATAATATATTGACTTGTCCTGTGCATATCTTTATCAGTGTCACGATTCTCTATGGGAGCGTCTTTTTTGCTTTCAAATTGTAGAGAGAGCACTACCTTGCCTGGCCACCGTAACTTATCTTTGCTCTCCTAGCCAGGAGAGTTACGTAGAATGGATAAATGCACTGAAGGCACAACTAAGTCGTGCTCAAAAAAAAGTTTCCCGTCTTCGAGAGTTGCGTTGTCTTAATTTGCACGTACTCGAAGCACATCGTTTGCCATTCAAATAAGTACCACATCAGTATTGCAGCATTACCACATCTTAATCAGGGTCAAGTGGGAAAATATGTAAATAATATTCCAATTTATAAGAAAACAAAATTAAAACAAACAAGAAAGGAAAGCTAACTTCGGGCAGAGCCGATTATTATAAGAATATCATAATATAACCAATCTATTACAATAAAAAATCTAAAAAAAAGATCCAAGCTTCTGTTTTAAAAATACAAAAGTTGGTATTTTTACCAAATACCATTTCCGATCGTTCAGTTATATGGCAGCTATAAGATACAGTCGGCCGATCGTTATGAAGGTGTGATCCTCTGACCAAAAATAGAATCTGTACGAATTTCCCATCTTTCTATCTTCAAAAACACGAAAATCATTCCCGATCAATCAGATTATTATTATTAATATTAATAACTAGGTTATGATTAAAATTATAAGCTAATTTATGACTAAGGCCATAGCAGCAATGCCTTCGGCTTACTTATAGTTATAGGAATAATGTGCTTATGTAGATATTTGATTTAAATTATAGGTAAATGTTCCTTATTAATGTACAGATTAAACTAAAAATTATATTAGGTTATATGTTCTTGTTTGCTTGAGATATTGGATGATTTTATCAAAGGATTGTGATTGTAAGGAAGGATATTGATAATATAGGATCGGCGTTTTGGAAAATATTGTTTCTAATGGATGTGAACTTGGGGCAGTCGGTTAGAACGTGTTTTATTGTGTTGTTCGTACTGTTGCAGAACTGGCAATTTGGTACCGGATTACGGTAAAAAAGATGTGCGTGTGTCTGGAGTGACCTAGGTGGATTCTGGTGAATTTTATTATATCGTTTCTGTTGTAGGTGTGTTTTTTGGCATTCAGGTCTATGAAGGTTTAATTTTTGTGTATTTCTTTATAATAAGTTGAAAATTTTGAAAAGGAATCATGGAAAATGTTTGTGGAAGTAAATTTTAGGTATCTATTGATGTCTCGAAAGTTAAGGTTTGATGGCATGTGGAGGGGTCTAGAACAAGCCGCTTTTGCAGACGTATCTGCGAATTCATTACCTGTAATTTGGAAATGTCCAGGTATCCAAATTAACTTTATTTTTGGGTTGTTGTAAAGAGTGTTACGGATATATTTAGCGTAGATGCATTGGGTGTTGGGGTTGGAGATATTTTTCAAGGAAGAAAGTGAGTCAGAGCAGATGGCTATTTTTTTTGAAGAGTTTTTGTGTAGGGTTATGGCTTGGAAAATTGCTATTAACTCGGCTGACTCGGCTGACTGATGTATAGTGTGGTAGAATACTGCTATTTATACATTTGTTAATTGAGGTGATGCTGAAGCTGGTTGTGTTCTCTGTTTTAGAAGCGTCTGTATAAATAAATTCGAAGTCCTTTAGAGTATTTTTAATTTCAGAGAATAGCTTTTGATATATTACTGGGCTGGTGTTGTGCTTATTGTAAGTAGTGAGAGTAAGATTTATTGAATTATCATTTAGTTGCCAATTAGGGACGGTCTTATTGTTAATGAATTTTGGTGGAGTAGAGGGTAAACTATGATCTATAGAGATACGCACTATTCTTCCTAAGGCAGATTGAAGTTTGTATTTAAAGAATAATTTGGATCTTTTTATTTGTTTACCCAGAGTCAAGATAGGAGAGTCATTGCTATTTAATAAAGACTTAAGTTGACATGAGGTTATAAGGTAAATACGAGATTCGTGTAATAGGTTGTAAATTGGCGTTGAGGAAAACGCCCGTAAGCTGGCTCTTATAGCTGCGTTGATGACTGTCTTGATTTTTTTAAGATTTGATTTTGTAGAGTATCCGTAAATAAAAATACCATAGTCTATTTTAGAGATGATTAGTGCTTTGACTGCATTTAATAAAGTTTGTGGGCTGCAATTTAGTTTGTTGCTAGAGAGTGTTTTAATTATATTAAGTCTATTCTGTATTGAGGGAATAAGGGATTTTATGTGCGAGTTCCAGTTGTATTTTTTATTAATTGTGAGTACGAGAATTTTTAAGATGTCAACATTTGATATATTGAATCTTGCGTGGGTTTGCACCTACAGATATATTTCCTAAATATGTGTATGTGCTTGCATTTCTCTACTGAAAGGCTAGCACCCGAGTAGTTACACCAGTTTCGAATGTCAGTAAGTATGTTGTCAAAGTCAATATCGAGGTTTTTACCAAGAAGGCGAATGATGTTGAAATCGTCAGCGTAGAAGCAGAACGATATTTCTTTGTGACTTTGGATTATTTCGCATAGTTTATTGTAAGCGATTGTAAAAATAACGACGGATAGTGGTGATCCCTGAGGGATTTCATTATGGAGGTGTAACGTTCTGGAGAAAGCATTCCCTATTTTCACTTTTATTTTCCGGTTTGTCGTGAAGTTTTTGATGTAACCTATAATTTTGGAGCCGACGTGCCAGGAAACGAGTTGATTTAAAATTTTATGAATTCCAATTTTGTCAAAAGCTTTGTGGAAGTCGAGAGATAGTATTGAGATATGGTTTTTTCTCTATAAAGATTTAGTGATCAGATGATCCACCAAGAGTAAAGCTTCAGATACCGATTTACCTTTAATGAACCCAAACTGATCTCTATTCAATAGTTTGTTGCTAGTTAAAAGCCACCAAAGCCTATTAGCTATCATTTTATCGAGAACTTTAGCAAAGCAAGAGTTTAGTGAAATGGGACGGTACGAGTTAAGAGATGCTTTGTCAGAGTTTGGTTTAGCAATTTGGATAATACTCAGTTCATAGTTTTGCGGTATGCCACTCTGAAAGATATTATTCAACAATTGAAGTAGTCAATTTTATAATACTGGAGAAATTTTTAATCATGTCGTATGTAATCCTGTCACTCCCTGGAGTTTTGCATTTTAGTTTGTTAAGAGCCGCGTGAAGTTCTAAAATTGAGAATTCTTCTTCAATAAGTGTTGCATTTTTGTCTATTGGATAAGTTAAGGTATTAATATTGTTTAGTGTGGAGTTTTTATTTGCAAGAAAACTACTATCGAAGTTACAGTCATCAGAGTTTTTAGACCAGAGGGAGCTAAATTCGTTAGCTATATCTCTTTTCTCTATAATGGGCTGATTGGTTTGATTAATTGGTAAAATGCAGAGTATGGGTATAGAGGTTTTTAGGCCACAAAATCTTCTGATGTTATTCCAAATAATCTTAGGGTTGGAAGTTGGTTGTATATCTGATGTAAAGTCGTGCATAGCTGCATTTTTGGCTAATTTGAATTCTCTTTTGAAGAGCGCATTGGCTTTTTTGTAGTTAATTACGTTTTCACTTGTAATATTGTTTTTTAATTTGTGCCATAGTTTTTGTTTTGATTTACGAAGAAGAGCTAGCTTAGGGTTCCACCAGGGGACATTGTTTTCAGAATAAGTAACCAAAAATTGGGGAATAGATTCATTGGCGCTTTGTAAAAATATTTTTTTTAAGTTTGCTGCTTCTTGGTTTACATTTGAACTGGGTTGAAGCTATGGATTTAATGTTGCTGTTAATTTCTCGAACTTGTCCCAGTTGGCAAATTGTTGTAGGAAGTGATCACTGCCATGGAGGTCTTGGTCAATTTTCCAGTTTGCGTATGGAGCAATGTTAGGAGAGCAGAGTGAAATGTCAATATGGGTAAAGGTGTTGTGAGTGCTGAAGTGAGTGGCAGAGCCATCGTTCAGAACTACTAGACCGGAAGTATCAATGATCTTGTTAATAGTATTCCCTTTTTTGTTGCAATTGTTCGAGTCCCATTTAGAATGCCAGGCATTGAAATCACCTAAGATAAGGTTGTTGGTATTGGTGGGCAGTTCATTCAACAAGTTGTTAAAATTGAAGTTTACTTGAGGTGGTATATATGCTGAGGTGATTGTGAATGATTGTCGACTAGTTATTTTTGTAGAAATAATATCAAAAATAGGACTATCAAAAGTATTATGGAAGTGTATTGATTTGTGTATTAGCAGAGAGACTCCACCATATCTTGAAGAGTGGCTGTTATAGTGAAGTGGGATATAATTAATTTGGGTGGGGATATAAGTGGATGTTTGTATGTGGGTTTCTTGTAATGCTATTATTTTTGGATGATATTTTTTTTTTATAAGAATTTGTAATTCTCTATAGTTATTTATGTAACCTTTTATGTTCCATTTTAATACCTTAAGTGTCATTTTTATATCTAGATTTAGTGACTATTTAGATTTAACGACTAAATTTAGTGACTAAATTTAGATTAAATTAGTCTTTATTTAATTCAGCAATATTTTTAAACTTAGATCTTGTTATACTAGTGTTGTTAGATTTTTCTTTTTTAATTAGATTTCTTTCGGTTTTTTTGCTTATGTTTCTAGGGAGAACATTAATTTACTAATTGTCCTATTCTTACTGATATTTTCGTCGCTTGAGTCTATTACCATATTTTCATCTTCCTTGTCTATAATGGGTCTGCCGGTGTCTTTTACTGTCGGTGGGAGGTTGATGATGATGTTGAAAGGGTATTCTCTGATAATCGATGTGGATTCGGTATGTTGTTTTGCGTTGAGCTTGCAACCGATGCATAAAGGGATCCGTCATGCTGGTTTCTCTTCCTGTAAATGGACCAGGCCGATTTGGTGTCTACTTTTTAAAGGGCTTTGATGGCTTGTACTTCTTTATGGGTAAGAAAAACTTCTGTACTTCTATATGGGCAGTTTCTGTCTCTGGAATGGTGTTTATTGTCCGGCAAATTTTTTTCGGTGCAATTGATGCAGCATGTTCCACGCTCGCATTTTTCTCCCTTTATGATGTCAATATGGGCAGGTTGGCTGCATATAAAGCAGGTCTCTGTATTTTTGCAGAATTTTTGGAGGTGACCTAGACGTAAGCAGTTGTTACATCGGATTGGGGCTGGTATATAAGGGCGAACTTGAACTCCTTCGTATCCCATATATGTATATGTAATCCGGTAGGTCTAATTTTTCAAATGTTAGGGTTATTCGTCCAGTTTCGGTTGGCTCTCCTATAAGGGTCTTAATAATTTTCCTAACTGCGGTCACTTTTTGGCTTTTTAGGTTTTCGAGAATTTCTTCTTCTTCAATACCTCGCAGATAGTTGGAGTATTTTATACCATTTGAGTATTTCAGCGTTCGGTGTTCTGAGTTACAACTTCGGTTCTAATGCTCCGATCGTTATGAATTTTTGTAAGTCTTTTGTAAGAGTCGCCTTCTCAACAGTAAATTCTTAAAGAATATGCAATAAAAAAAATCGATTTTTTCGTCTATCACAACTGTATATAAAATTAAATGAAAAAAATAATAATAGCCGTTAGGGTATGCAAGCACAATTGACATGCAGAACAACAATAACTTAAAAGCAATCAGCGTTTTAAGTGACTCCGACTGAAATATACCCTGTTCCTATCTCAGTATATTGATATTTAACGATTCGTAAAAATATATTCATACAAAACATTTTACTGCTAACACATTTTACTGCTCACATACACCCGTGTATGTGAATGTGTGACATGCATACATACAAATATCAATCCAAGCGCAGACCAACCTTCTTTATCGCGCTCGTTTTAGAGACTAAGAAACAGAAAGAATTTAATGAGAATATGAGCGTAAGATGAACGAACAATGAGCGTAAGAAAGAGAGTAAGATTTCGCTCTGGGGCCTATCGCTAGAAATTTTTGCGTCCATTTTCGTTGTATGAAATGGGTTGTCCATATGCTGTATGGTTAGTGCCTATACTAAGCTCACGTCACCGAAACCTCTTTAGACCCATTGATTAAGCTTACACTCCCTTTTTATATTTTAAAATAACTTGTTGAAATACATTTTACATGGGCATTTCCAGAAACAGGTCAACCAAAAAAAATTTAAAACAGAAAAGTTGTTACATATTTTGAAGAAATAAAATTCCAAAATTTTTGAGGTGGATTGATTATTAACTTTCCTTTCTTGTGTGTATACTATTTTAAACTTACCTTTAACCAACATGTCCACAGCTTCGTTTTTTGTACAATTTGGATGAAACCAGGGAAACACTGTATTTGGATCAATTGAAACATCCAAATCATCTACAAGTTCTCGGAAAATCATTCCCTGCTCTCCAGTACGATGAGCGGTAACCCATAACCATCCATCGCCCATGTCATTGTGTACAAAAAAAATATCACCTTTTTGAAAGCTCAGTTCATCGGTCTCTGGCATTTTTGTGTAAGGTAAAATAGCGACGACACGCTTTTTGTCATTGACTGGTTCTGGCGGTGCTACTGGTATAACCAACCTTTCACGTTTTAGTAAATCACTACACGATGTGTAATAGCCTACGAGATCGCTTAAAGAAATGAACTGTCTGCCTCCGATGTAAAAATCTCCACATACAGCAGTAATCCTAAAAATAGAAACAAATAATAGATGAACATTTTATATATATATACATGCTTAAAAGTGCCCAAATACATATACAAAATAAAATTTCAAATTATCATTTGGTTAAATTTCCTTCCCACAATCAAAAGATTTTGACGATTTGGCATTAAGACTTTTATAATACTGCAGTAGTTAAAGTCTTACTACCTATAAAAAAATTATATTTTTGTAGTACCATTTCAGGAAAAGTGTTTTTAAAGAACCAAGCCAAAGTTTTGAGTTATGTATATATACAGGTGGTATGGATAGGTGGTATGGATAGGTACTACCACTTAATTAAATGTATGAATTCTATAAATTCTAAATTTAAATGAAAACAAAAAGCGACATACACTATTGTTGAGTCAGACAGAAACCGCTAAATTAGTTATAGTTTATTTATAAAGCTAAAGTATGGATATATCGCCTTAGTTGGTCGCAAGCCGACTCTTTCTCGGCCGCTCGACTTCAACGGGCCTATTTTAAGAGAGCTTTAGCTTCGCAATCCTTATGTAGGGCCACCCTCTCCGCTATCGAGAGCTTTAGCTTCGCGTATGTCTACTCGGGCCGCACTTTCTGTCCATATTATTAGTCACTGGTTAGCACCATAAACTGGATGATCACAATTTTTGATCCCAGTTTCATCTGTCTGCAGTATAAGTAATATATAACGTACAATGAGCGTCTCGGATCTCTACGAACTTGTTTTACGGGGCGTGTTCCACACTGAAGGGATTACGACCACGGCACTCGAATATACCCACAAGAGGTATATAGTGCATGGGCACGGATGGTAC
This sequence comes from Drosophila malerkotliana malerkotliana, assembly GCA_018153235.1. Classification (NCBI taxonomy): domain Eukaryota; kingdom Metazoa; phylum Arthropoda; class Insecta; order Diptera; family Drosophilidae; genus Drosophila; species Drosophila malerkotliana. Next base: position 644,419 of record JAECXV010000105.1, read on the forward strand.
GCCTGCCAGCGCCCCAGACTAGAAGCTATAGCTATGTACATAGCGACCAGCCTGGTACCTTTCAAGTATGTGCTTGCCGGGCAGTATACTCCCTTTGGATAAGAGGCGAAGTGTATCTATCACCTCTGCTGATCTATGGGTCACAGCACCCGAGTTGTATAACGCAACTCCACGTCGAGTCCGAGGACTCTACCCGCGATATGGGTATCAACCACAGCCACCATGATACTTCCACAAGGGGGCCTACCTCAATGGTAGTGCTTGGACACACTATCCAACCCGTGGCACCGATGATTGTGGGCTCGGTGACCCACCCCTTTAGCTCCGACAAGCTCGGATGGGGGGCCCTGCCATGTTAGTCGCCTCCTACGACAAGCTATGGCGAACTGTGGTAGAATTCTTCGCCGCTAGCCACACGGCAATATATAACGTACAATAATTAAATTCTGCTTTTCATTTTCCGGCATTGAAAACTATCAATGACCAAACAACAATGTTGCGAGTCTTCGGAATTTGTAGCGCCCCAGTAAAGACTCCCGTGTAGATGCTGATGATCGGTTATTTGTTTTCTTCATTCCCAACAGACAAGCCGGTAGAGGCAAGGGCAGCGAGTGCTAACGGTGGTACTGTCAGTACCCATTATAGCAGTGAAAAGCACTTTAAATTCCTAGGAAATTAAAAGTCGTATAATTTATAATCAAGCCTTAATTCTATGATTTTCGTCTGCTTAGCTCGAGTGTCAAAGTAGAAAAAAAAGCACAATAGGCACATGATTTCCGACTGACCTAACAGAGATTCAACACCCACCTAAACTATCTTTTCTGCAACTTCGAATGCCGCGGAAGCAGTTTTTCTATCTATCGTAACACTCCTCACATTTATACTCCGCCAGGGATCTACCTTTTTTTTTTTAAAACAAGTTAAATTTTATTGTAGTCGCCGGAATCGTTCAGAACAATTTGAACATAACCGGGCGCTTAGAAGATGGGGTGAATATGGTACATATGGGATATGGGCCTAGACTTTATACAATAATTTACAGTTATTTACATTAGTTTACAATATTATTGAACAACACGGGAAGACAGATCGCAGGGGTGAAATCTTTTTAAACGCCTAAGAGTTTTCGGGTCGGCCAGCCTGCTAGCCAGTGGATTTGGGTGACTCGTTAGCCTGTCGAAGTACCGTCGGCTGTGTTGGTTTAGGAGGTCGCCCACCGGGACAAGGCGTAGGTCGTTTTGGATGGCCTGGTTTGTCACGTACCAGGGAAGTCCGGATGCCCGTCGAGCAGCACGTGCCTGCACTACCCTCAGCCTGTTTAGCTGGTGCTTGGATGCGGTGCCCCATACCTCGATCGCATACGTCCAGGTTGGCGTGAGGATTGCTTTGAGCAGCAAAACTTTCGTCGAATGCTGGAGGCTTTTGGATCCCAGGAGCCAGTCGAGCTTTTGTAGTTTGCGAACTCATTTGGCTTTGTTCGCCGTGATGTGGGTGTTCCATATGAGCCTGTGATATAGGTGTACACCTAAGTAGCAGTGAGAGGTGGCGTTATTAATAGCGTCACCATTGAAGGTATGTACGATGTCGATCACAAGTCTTAGGGAAAAAGTGACGCAAGCCGACTTGCTGCAATTTATGGCAATGTTCCATTGCTTGGTCCAGCGCTCCATTGCATTCAGCCAGTCCTGAACAGCAGCCGAGGCTGACAGCTGAGACGAGTTGGATGCAAGCAGGGCCGTGTCGTCGGCGTAAGTAGCCAGAAGCATACGGGCGTTTGTGGTGGGCGACGGAACTGGCATATCACTCGTGTACATGGTGTATAGGAACGGACCAAGTACACTTCCTTGGGGCACTCCTGTGTGAATGTGTGCCAAGCTGGATCGTGAGTCCCTTACTGCTACAACGAAGGTTCGATCGGCAATGAAGGACCTCCGGATGGCGAAATAGGGCGTAGGGAGAAGTTCCTTGATTTTGTAAAGAAGGCCCTCGTGCCACACCTTGTCAAAGGCTTGCTTTACGTCGAGAAAGCCGCCTGCAGTGTTCAGTTTATGCTCGAGTCCATGGGTGATGTGGTTGACCAGGCGATAGACTTGTTCTGGGCAGCCGTGGGAATTTCTGAAGCCGAACTGATGTTGAGGAATATGGCCTTCTACCTGTGGTAGCTCCAACAGTCGGCTGAGTAGAATCCGCTCGAACACTTTCGAGAAAGTGGATAACAAGCTGATTGGGCGGTAGGAGTCGATGCGAGATAGTGGCTTGCTTGGCTTTGGGATCATGATGATCCGGGCTTGCTTCCACTGTCTTGGAAAATGTCCCAGGCTTAGCATAGCGTTGAAAATTTTCACCAGCGCTAGCACTCCTTTGGGTGGAAGAGCCTTGGCCGCTCGATTGTCGATGCCATCGGGTCCAGGAGTTTTTTTTTTAATTGAGTGCCTTTAACTGCAGCGTGACTTCTTGCGGCGTGGTGTGTCTGATGGGGTGCGCTGGATGAGAGGGAGCGCGTAAGAAGTTTGCAACCTCATCACGGTGTGAAGCGTCTGGAAGTTCAAAAGGAGCGAAGGTGGCAGACAGATGTTCCGCGGAAGCGTTGGCTTTGTCGGAGTCGTTCTTAAGCCAGCGGCCAGTGTGGCTTTTTATTGGGGATTGTACAAGTGGCTGTCTTTTAATTCCTCTCGTTAGCTTCCATAAAGAAAAATCACTGCAGTTGTCCGGGCCAGCTCCCTCCAGCAGGGTATCGATGTTCTTTTGGCGGGTTTTCGCTAGCAACCTGCGCAGTCTATTAGTAATGCTAGATAGACGCTGCTTAGTTGCATGATCGCCTGACACAATGAATTGCCTTCTGAGGTGCCTTTTTAGATCCAGGAGTGCCCTTGCCTCCGGGGTTAGTATTGGTGCCCTTCTATTAGATAGGTGACCAGATTGGCGCTGAGGTGGCGTAGCTCTTTGGGCAGCTTCAGTAATTGTAGAGGTGAAGCTATCTAGTAGGCCCGACGAAGCGAAGTAGGCGAAGTAGAAGGCCCGACGTCCATTTCTTCCTCGTCGCTTAGGGTTATGAAGCTGTTTTCAGATTTGGCGGTATAGCTTGTCTTCTTTTGGCTGACCTTGGGAGAGAGAACGGTACCTGCTCTCTTTTTAGCTGCACCTTTGATTGGCTTTGCGGTGACTTGCTGCCAGTCCCAGGTGGGGTTGCATGATAGTGTGGTAGTGGAAGCAGGATGTCTCGTACTGGATGCAGCGGAACACAAGGTGCCATTCGAGCTTGTTGTGAACGTCATTTGAGATGTGACCGAGGACGTTACAGTACAAGTTGTGATGCAGCTTGTGGGAGTCCATCTGGTTGTTTAAGCAGCTGTCCGTTAGACCGTCTCGCAAACTAACTCGTAGTTCGGCGGGAGTTGCTCCAGCAGTATTCCTCATTAATTTAAAATCGATGGATTGTTTTTGAAAAGATTTATCCATTTTTAGCAATTAGCAAAAACTTTACCAGATAAAGTTAAGTAATTAACTAAGATGGGAGACAAATGCTAAGCCGGTCCTACGACCCGCCTAGACTTATGCAGGATAAATGTCCGCTAGTGTGTCGCTGTTGAAAGGTTGAAAGCTTAAAGCTTCAACAGTAGATCGCCTCGTGGAGATCAGTGGACCACCAGCAATTGCCGGGGCCCAGTGCTTGTGAAAAGAGATGAAAGAAAGAAAGAAAAGAGAAAAAACTGTGGAATCACCTATAGCTGATTCACTTGGGGATTGCTGTCGTGAAGATAGGTAGGACTATTGCAGTCCTACAGTGCAGAAACTTCCCGAAAGCTTTGGGTTTTATGTTTGAATACACCTGATGAATCACCAATAACACGTCTTACTCTTGCAAAAGCTCGACTCGACTGAGGGACCTACCAAACTACTCTCGATAGATAGGACTGCCAGCTTCGTCGCGAGTCTTGTATAAACGCCAGATTGGGTTCTTACCGCGGCACTCCTCACTTGTCCGTCCGGGCTAAGATTCATCTTCAGGATCCTTCCTTTCGGCCACTGGCTACGCGGCTGCCCGGGATCGCACACATACCCGAAATCCCTCTCTGCAAGAAGCTTATTCTTTTCGCACTATTTGGTCCTAGTTGTCACTTCCAGAACGAGTCCGCCAGTTGTTGTGATTCCATCCAGCTCTTCTTGAGCTGCACTCTTTCGGGTAGGAGATCCTTGTCCATATCTTTGAACGCCCTATGCAACTCCACTGGTACCACGGCCCTCACGGGCACCCTCCAACTCCAGTGTTGGACTGGACACCTTCGCCGGGCCTGCTAGAATACAAGAGTCAGAAGTTAACGAATACGCTATTTCAAGATGTATTGCCCTTGTAGAGAGGTAGGTGAAAAGCACGCCATATCGTTTCTCTGAACTGCGCCTGACCCGCACCTTCAGAGCCTCAAAGTAGTCTACGCCCGTATAGCTGAAAGGTCTATGAAAGGCTGCTATTTTGGGGAAGGGATGTTCCACCATGCGCGACGGTTTGGGGGCCGCCTGTCGGTTCTTGCATTATTGGCAAGAACGTCGTATCCGAGCAAGGATGGATCTCAGCTTTGGTATCCAAAATTTTTGTCGTAATTCATTGACCACCGTCTCGTGGTTAGCGTGCAGAAATCTTCGGTGAAATTCCTTTATGATAAGCTGCGTAATGCGGTCGTTTCCCTTAATCATCTTAGCTCGTTCATCCAGCTTTAATACTCCCCTTGAATCCATATACGGCCTCAGCTTGTATAATACGTTATTCTTTTTTAATGGTTTTCCTTTTAAAATTAGTCGCATCACCTTCTGGTAGTACTCTGCCTGATAATACGACCACAATAGACTCTTTGCGACCCTGGTATCTTTTTGCAATGGCTGATTTTCGATGTCCGATCGTTGAAGGATCTTGGCCTTCCTTCGCCTCATACACCATACCAATCTCGCGGTATTCCATAGCAGGGTCCAGGATGAGAACCACTCGAAGTCTATGAGGGTCGCGCGTCCTACGTCTGTGAATTTGTCACATACGCCGATGAATTGCGCCTTCAATTCCATTCCTGATTCGTCTCCTTCTACCGCTTCTTTCAACGGCCAAAATTGCCTCTCTTGTTAAAGAAATGTCGGTCCGGTCAACCAACGACTTTCTTGCTTGAAATCAAGTTCTGTGTTCCACTCAGTGGTATCATTCACCACGTTCTCGGAGGCAGATAGCCAGCGCCAGTCTTTGACGCTATTAACGTCTAAAATCTTGTTAACACGGAATCCTACAATTTGTTTTTACTTCCTCTGGTCCGATCGCAGCCAGCTCAAGAGGGTTCTCAAGTCGGTCCAGAATGTCAGAATGAGAGCTCTAGAGTTTGAGCTAACCTCGCTCCAAGCACTGCTCTTATGAGCTCAAGCCTTGGCATTGATGTCAGTCGTAGAAGGGCTACCTTGGTGTTGCTGCCCATTAGACTGCAGTGGATACCTGCCTCATTTTGAAATCCTTTATAACTCACGGGGGCAATCCATTCTCGCTCGCGTCCACGAAGGTGTGCATCTCCACTTCTGAATCCATCAGCGACTCCTTCATGTGGCATTTTGGGATGGTCATTTTCTCAACGTCCGGGATATACCGAAGCCATCGTTTCCATTTCGTTTATCCACTTTGCCATTTTTTCTAGAATGATATGAGCCCAAAACAATCATACATAGACATCAAAACACTGAAAAACTCTGCATTCTTCTGCTGCTTTTCGTCGTCTCCCTGTTGTTTCTGCTTCCTTGATGCCGCCCTACCGACCCTTTTTTTCAAAGTTGCCATACTGCTGATATTCATACTGCTGCCAACTGCTGATTTTCATACTGTAATACTGCTGCTGTTGTTACATCTTCCACTGTCTTACATTCGGCCATTCCTGACTAGTCATCTGTCCCAGATGACCAAGCGTCTTCATTATCCTTTACATAACGCCACAATTTCATGTGATCACAGCTGGTTGAAGTGTTGCATGGACCTTCTACATCCGCTGCCTTTTGGACTTCTTATCTGCCGTTCCTGTTAACTTTTGATATTTCACACGGTTCTAGATATTCTCCATCCAGCTTTTTTCCCGCAATAAACTGTGTCCGGCGTATAGCGACTAAGTCTCCAACTTTATAATTGAGTCCTGGTTTACGCCTTAGGTCATAGTTCTTTTTGTAGGAATCCTGTGCACGTTGAATTTCGATCTTTGCATCTTTTCTTAGTTTTTGCCGTTGCTCATCGAAGTTTGAATACATCTCCTCATCGAGAAGCTGTAGAATACGACTGGTCTGTTTATTGTTCATCCAAACATTAGCTCAAATGGTGACTACTTAGTGGACGCATGTACGTGGGTAGTGCAGTGCATCCTGGACGCGTTTGAAACCAAGAAGTACTGCATGGCCGTCATGCTGGACGTGAAGCAGGCGTTTGACCGAGTCTGGCATCCCGGTCTTAAAGACTGGCCTACCCCGACCATACTTCCAGTTCCTAAAGTCATTCTTGGAAGACCGTAAATTTGCTGTTAGATGTGGCGAGGCCATCTCCGGTATAAGAGAAGCTCACGCTGGTGTACCCCAAGGCAGCGTTCTTGGCCCGTTGATGTACAATGCATACACGGCCGACCTCCCTGTTCTTCAGAGGCCTGACCTGCTCGCAGCAACCTATGCAGACGACACCGCCTTCCTTTCCACCGCCGATATCGCATTGTGGGCAGCCGAAACGATGCAATTGCAGCTTGACTTGCTCAGCGACTGGCAAAAGCGATGGAACATTGCCGTCAATAATGAGAAGTCCACTGCCTCCACAGTTTCTCTCTGCAAAGGGATTTTCTCTCTCCAATCCCACAGGTAGACAATCCCAAGTACCTGGGATTAACCCTAGACAGGAGGCTCACCTGGAAGCCCCATCTGATTAAGAAGAGGAAACAGGCTAATCAAAGACTTCGATCCTTCTACTGGCTTATGGGTAGGAGATCGAAGCTGAGAACTTCCACTAAACTCCTCATTTACAAGGCAATAATACGCCCAATCTGGACGTACGGCATACAGCTCTGGGGCACTGCGAGCAAGACGAATGTCCAAACAATACAAGCTTTCGAAAATAGAGCCCTTCGAATCGCCACTGGGGCCCACGTCTATCATGACAATCGCACCATCCACGAGGTTCTCAATTTCCCTTGGGTCAAGGACGAGATACAAAGAAGCAGCGCACGTTACATGCAGAGGCTTCATAATCACCCGAACCGGTTGGCCAGCTCCCTGCTGGACAACAGCGAGCAGCCCAGAAGACTAAAAAGGACACACCCGCTGGACCTCCCCTTACTACTCTAATTTATTTCTACCACATTAATATTTAAAATTATCTATACGTGAAGTTTATATGATAACATTTAATGGTTGTCCCTAATGGCAACCATAATAAACGTTACCCTGCTATTACAAAAAAAAAAAAAAAAAAAATGTACGTGGGAATTAACAGCTCTCTGCACCTCAGGTACTGCCTTAAACCACTTTGCTCGATCATCTGCCGAAATCTTAGAAATAATCGACAAGGTCGTGCGATTCACCCTTTCGATCTGACCATTTCCGCGGGGAACTCCAGTTGTGCTCAAAACGTGTTCAATACCGTTTTCCTTCATGTGATCCGCAAACAAGTTGGCTGTGAAAGCAGAACCTCTGTCCAAAACCATCCGCACTGGGTTGCCAAAAATTTCGGACCAAGTCTGAATCTTCTTCAGCGGTTTCTCGCAGCTTGCATTCTTTGTAGGAGAAAGTTATATAAACTTTTTGAATGAGTCCACCATCGCAAATATGTATTTATAGTGTTTTCCAGTGGCATCCATGGGACCCAGATGATCAGCGTGTGAAGGGGTTGATCACCTTTATCGATGCAGTTTAAAAATCCTTCTTTCTTGCCAAGTTTCTTGTTGAAAATTATGCATCGTATGCAATTATGCAACACAATTTTCACCACCTGCTGAACTTTTTACTCCAAATAAGGAATCCAATAGGATTGTTGAATAGTATGTAGAGTTTTTTGTAATGCAAAGTGGCCTGCATTGTGAGCGTCAACAATCACTTCTTTTTCCATCGCTTTCGGGATTACGAGGAGATCGTGACCGTTCACCTCCTTATAGACAATAAGGAGAACGGCTTTTGAGAATTTCCGCAATTGCCTTCAGCATCTCATCTTTTCTTTAAGCGTTTTTGATGCGTGCTGTGATCTCTAAGGAGACAAGCATAACACGATCGGGATAGCGACTTAGGCAGTCAACATGCTTTAATCGTTCTCCCGGACGATGTCCGACTGTGAAATCGAAATCTTGTAGATAAACAATCCACTGCGTGACTGCTCTTGGTACTTCCGCCTTCTGTAGAGTTTGTTTAAAAGCGGTACAATCCGTTATCAGCTTAAACGACGATCCCAGCAGATAATGCATTTTTTACCGCTATATACACGGCTTTGGCTTCCATGATATAACTGCGCTAGCGGAATTCAACTCTTTTTGTCTTCTTGCTCCAATACTGGATAAGGAAGAGTTTGTTATCGAACCACTGCATTAATACCGCTGACAATCCGTCTTTTGTTGCGTCTGTGTGTAACTCAGTCTTAGTTTCTCTGGTGTAAAATTTCAAAACAGGTTCCTTTGTCAACGCATCCTTCAAACTCTGGAAGGCGTTCATCTGACGCTCAGCCATTTGAAAACGAACATCTTTGCGCAGCAGGTCAGTTAACGGGCGTGGAATCTGCGAATAATTCAGGACGAATTTCCTGAAAAATCCAGTCAGCCCCAGAAAAGCTTGGACTGCTCTGACGTGTTTCGGCACCGAAAATTTGCTGACCGCTGCAGTCTTCTCTTGTCCAGGACACAAGTTTCCGTCTTAAATGTTGTGGCCCAAGAAGTAAATTCTTCTTTGCAAGAAGTGAAATTTTCGCCACTTGATCCTCAGGCCAAACGCCTTAGCACTTTTGAAGACGAGTGCCATGTTTTGCAACCATTGCTCTGCAGTCTCGGCGTGAAGTATTGTGTCATCCGTATATAAATTGAGTATGTCCTTGTTCATCAGCTCCTGAAATACGTAATTGACGTAGCGAATAAATACAGCTGGCGAGTTCCGAAATCCAAACGGTGTTTTTTTGAATTCGTACAATCCGGATTTGGTTATAAACGCTGTAAATTTCTTGCTCTCTTCCTCAATGGCAACGTGGAAGAAACCATTCTCCAAGTCTATCACGGTAAAGGGACGGGAAATCTCTCAACAACATCGAGTTCAGCTTACGAAAATAATCGCAAACATGGCGTGTGCCATCTTTTTTGTTTACTAGCATCAGACGGCTAGCAAAGTATGATGTAGATTGCAGTATAATTCCAGCAGATTTCTTATGCTGCATTCTTCGATCTGCCGTTCGACATTCTGTTTGGAAATCGCAAATCGACTCGGAGATTGACGAAATGGGATAATCTCACCATCTGAAACAATTCGCAGCTTGACTGGAACCTCTGCTACTGAATCCACCGCCTTGTAGTTCTTGATCAGCATCGATACTTCCTTTTTATACTGCGGAGGAACTTCGATTTCATCATTTGTAATAATAATACTATAAATACTCATCTCATTCAGATTAACTTTCTCAATATAGATACATCGGCTCCAGTATCCACTAGGCACTCCACTTTGACGTTGATGGAGTTGATGATGACCTTCTTCATCCGTCTTTCGCTGCGCACAACAGCTTTGCAATCCTTGCGAAGATGATCAGCTGATCTACAATTAAAACAGTAGCTCTTTCTCTGTTTCTTCTGATTCGGCGTCCATTTTCCATTTTTTTTCAGCTGGAACGGCTTGAAGCTATTTTCGTTCAAATACATCATATTGCTCCTGCAGCTCTTTGAACGACTTGCAATTGTAGAGGGTGTATTTGAAATCACTCCTCAAGTTCAGGCCGTCTACTATGTAGCGGATTACAGAACTTGCATCGATGCTGCCAAGTGCTGCAATCTTCCTCATGTGTAGAATATATTCGTGAAATGATTTTTGCTTGCGTATCTTGCGATCAGGAAGCTGCACATAAAGATCCGCACTGCATACGTATTGACGACTAAACTCCGCCTGCAGCAACATCCGTATTTGTGTATTTTGGTGTACGTAAGTCGAATCCAAAACCAATTTAGCCGTTTTTTGTCATTTAGGCACGTGCCTGTACATACATCTGCTTTAAGTTCAAATCGTAAGCTTCAGCATTCAGTTCGAAATTGTCAAATCAATTCTTGACCGGCATGGATTTTCCGTCAAACTCCGGAATTATTTTCGCGTAACTTTCCGCTGTAACTGAGAAACTATTTTGTTCATCTGCTCCCATTTTCAATGCCATAAGCTGAACAAGATCCTGCAGCGTTTTTGTGTTCTCGGCGATCGGACAGCTTGAAATTGCCTCAGCTGCGACATTTGTTCCTCCACTCGATTTCACGCGATTCTGTACGTTGCTTTGTGTTTTAGTCACACTTTCTTCGACGAGACTCTGCACTTAGCTCTTTGTCTCACTAATATTTTTTCCTCCACTTGCTTCAACGTTTCTCTCCGTTGAAGGGCTCACTTATTTTCCGATTTTTCTCTGCTGCGGCAACTGACCTTGTGTAGTGCGATTGTTTCCCTTTCGCAATTGGTATTCTAGAAGTCTCCTGCTGTCTGGATTTTTCACTCATTTGCTCTCATTCTCTTTTGTGATCCAACTTCTTCACTTTTTAAGACTTTACGGGACGGCGTCACTTTGTAATTTTCTGATTAAGACGAGCCCCCAAATGTGAGGAGAGTTGTGAGCTCCACTCAGTTCTATTAGAGATAGTTATGTATATTTAATGTTACAAGTTCTAATTCCTCACATTTTAATATTAGGATCTGCTTTCTGCTGCTGCTTTTCGTCGTCTCCCTGCTGTTGATGCTTCCTTGATGCCGCCCTACCGACGCTTTTTTTCAAAGTTGCCATACTGCTGACATTCATAGTGTTGCCATACCTGCTAATATTCACACTGCTGCCATACCGCTGATTACAGTACTGCTGCTGTTGTTACATCTTCCACTGTCTTACATAAATATTAAGTATATATATTCTTTATCAGGTTCATCTCTTGAGTTGATAACTGCAAAGGTATATCAACTTCGGTTCCGCCCGAAGTAAGCTTTCTTTTCTTGTTTTGAATATCCTTGCAGAGTGTATTTAATTTGGGTCAAAAGTGTGCAACGCAGTAAAGGAGACATCTCCGACCCCATAAAATATATATTCTTGATCAGAACCACCTTCTGAGTTGATAAAATCATGACCGTCTGTCTGTTCGTATGCAAGCACTTTTTTCTTTTGCACGCAGTATATATGTAAGTCGTAACGGCCAGGCTCGGTCGACTATATCTTATAGCTGCCATATAACTGATTAATCGGAAATGGTATAACTTTGGTGTTTCAAGAGTTAGAGAGTTCGGATTTTGCATGATTTTTGGCAAAATAATACGACATACCAAATTGCATAAGGATCAGCCGACTATATCCAATAGCTGCCATATACATGAACGATCGGGAATGACCCAACATTTGTGTTTTTGAAGATAAAAAGTTGAAACTTCGTACAGATTCTATTTTAGGTCAGTTGGTAGGTCGGACCAATTCTAAACGGATTGTATATAATTTTTGTATTGTAATAAATTGGTTATATTATGTTAATCTCATAATGACCAGCCAATAATATCCGATTTTTGCGATGTATATCCGGTTTTAACTGCAAGGGTATATCAACTGCGACTCCGCCCGAAGTAATCTTTTCTTTCTTGTTATATATATTTTTTTATATAATTTTTAAAATAGAATATAACCTCGTCTGTTCAATAAAGTATTGTAACAAGACAATCTCCTCAGATTCACAATCCATCCCAGCCTTCCATTCATTGCTGGCTATGTAAAAACGTCGTACACGCCAAGTGTGCCGGGTTCACTGCCTCAGTTTCGGATGCCATTTCCCGTAGGTGTGGTTAACATTATTGTTGTGAAAATTGACGTGCTGTCCAACACGAAATGATGTGGTTCATGAGACAGACTAAGAATGGATTTAAAGAGTTGATCACTGCTTTTCGTAAAATCAATGACCAGCTCAGTTTAGCGGCCTTCAGCTGCTATATGAGTTCCCTGCTATATGAGCGTACGAAATCCGAGGTTTGTGATCCGCCTCAGCCTGCATAGCCAACAATTTCATCGAGGATTTATATCAGGATCACTTATTCGACTTGCATTCCAGTACGAGTCTGATGTAGAATATTCTGCTTATTCCATGTCTGCTTATGCCTGTATTCCTGAATGCTCATCAGGAAAAGTACAACTACCCGAAATTGAAACACCATCTGAACTATTTCGCGGCATACTTCTTGGTACGGATCCAGATTCTACGCTGTTCCTTGAAGTCAATTCGTACATTCAATTCATGCTTCCAAATGACATCATTTTTACTCATCACAGATATGAATCGTGAACTACAGTACAATACTGATACTGGAATTGGCAAAACTTCTCGCCGAGTTACAATTAAAAAAATGGCATCTCATTGGCCATTGCGTCTTCTTGTATTAAAGCAACTTTATTAGATGAAGGCAGAACAGCTTATTCTGCACCTTAGCTGCCATTGAACATTCAAAATAATCCAGATGCAGTGTGCAACATAAAAAAACAATCGTCTATGGGCATAGTGCTAAAACAATGTAAAATAATTATTTGGGATGAATGCACTATGGCATGTAAACATTCGCTTGAGGCATTGGATTGGACATTTAGGGATATAAAAAACAATGATAAACTATTTGCCGGCTCTTTGTTACTTCTTTCAGGTGATTTCAGACAAACTCTTCTTGTTGTTCCACGTCCAACGTACGCTTAAAATAAAATTATTGCTTGTTAAAAATCATCGTGACTGTGGCGTAATGTTTAAAAAAATACAACTGACGAAGATCCATCCTCCGAAATTTCCTCTAAACAACTGTTAGATATTGGCGATGAGAAAGTTGCTGTGCGTAAAAATACTGGATGTACTGGAAAAACTAGAAAATATTTTTTAACCTTAAATAATAATAATATTATTAAAATATTTTATTTTTTATTATTTAAAATATTTTATCCCCATATCAGAACCACTGACCAACCTTCGACCTATTTTTCGTCCACTAACCCTAAAAACTAATATGGTCACTAACACTTACCTATCGAATACTAGGGGCTACGTAGCAAACTCCCTAAACTATATTCTGATAGTGCTTTCTTTGCATCCCATATTATAGCCTTTACAGAAACTTGGTTAAAGCCTAAAGCCATCTATAGCTCCGAAATTTTTCCAGGCAAGTACACCACTTTTAGATAGGATCGTCCTCTGCGAAAGGGGGATGGAGACCTCATTTCGGTAGCCTCGCGTTTGAAGAGGTAAAATAACAAGATTTTGGTGTTTTAGAATTTATTTACCTGTTCATATATATCTATTTCGTCTGAACCGCCCACATACTGGCATCATTTGCCCGCTATTCAATCAGTTTTTAATCTTATGACTGATCGGGACCAGCTTGTAGCTGTGGGTGACTTTAATATCCCAGAACTAAAAATCAGTTTCCGTAAGGCAGTCCTGGATTTATAAATAGGCCGCATAGGCCCCGACATAGGTGCGGCAGATTTTAGAGAACGGTCACTCGATTGAAGAGGATAAGAGTCATACAATTAGAACACAAACAGTTACAGAAAAAGCTCATTTTCTCGTAAAATATTTTACCAATGATTTAGAAGACGATTTCATTCAAAAATGTGCATTTTCAAAGTCACATTTCGTCTGATATAACTGCAGAGTAAGCAGTGAAGCCTGAATCAAACTCACTACTCAGTCTCTCAATTTTTTTGGGGAATAAAAGTCTGTCTAATGTATACCCTAACTTGGATATAGCTTTTCGCATTGCACTTTCCACTTCTGCTACAAATTGTTCTGGGGAAAGAGTTTTTCTAAAGAGACTAAACTTCTGTCTGACTAATTCTAATTTTATTAAACTGTAAGATCTTCTTTACTAAAAATGGAAAATTATTTTTTTAGAAAGGTATGTATGTAAGTACACGGGGCGGCGGAAATAAAGTAGCTTACACTCATAAAAAACATAAATCCGGCACTGCCGTAAGGCTGATTTTTACAAACACTGCGGTAACGCTGATTTTTAATAGCCCTATCTATACATTTGATTGGTTCTAAATTCTGGCATGCACCAATGTAAGTCACCTTAAAAAATTTTACCATGATTTATATACATTTTTTGGCTTATTTGTGCCATGGAAATATCCGTCCGCTTCAAGAAATGGTTTACAAAGTTCCTCACGAACGTAAAACATACTAAAAACAGGCTCTTACCAAAGATTATAAAGTACATAGATGGGTCATCAGGGCCCAAAACGGTCAACTTTTTTCGTCGAGCTTGTTGGTATGCGGTAAAAAAAATGTGTGCCTTTGTATGTATGTGTTACTGCTCGCCCGACGGCGTTCAAATGTATTGGTTTCCAAATTTCAAACTCTCAACGTTTCTGTTTACAATGCGCCGATCGAGTCAGGGTGATAGCCTAATGCATAGAGTAGATGCCTTTGTACAATTTTCCAAGGTTCGAATCCTGCTTAGGACTTCGATGTTTGTTTTTCTTTTTATTCTCTTTAAGCTATATTTTTAATTTTAGTATTAAAGAAAAAAAAATTTATTATGACCGGTAAATAAAATTCCAAAATTCCACGGAATTCCTTCCGTCATTTTGTCATCCGACATGTAAGTCACTAATTTCCCCATTAGCGGAAGAAATTTCTCATAATAAAATTAATAAAAAAATATAATAAAATAAAATAACATAAAAATAAAAATAACATATAAACATAAAATAAAATTAAAAATAATAATAAAGTAAATATGAAAAATATATGAGAAATTTTTAAAAATTGAAACAACCGCCCACTAACAAAATCGAACCCAGGACCCCAGGAATGATGTAAGGGTGATTTTAAAATTTTTTATTTTTCTTGATTGGATTATACATTTTGGAAAACAATTTAAAACAATTAAAATATAATGTAGATTTAAAATAAAACAAAGGAAAGCTAACTTCGGGCGGAGCCGAAGTTTATATACCCTTGCAGTTAAAACCGGATATATATCGCAAACATAGGATATAGTTGGCCGATCCTAATGGGAATAGGAATATATAATCCAATTTTTTACAATACAAAATCTAAAAAAAGTCCCAAACTTCTATCTTCAAAAATACGAAAGTTGATATTTCTTCCAAGTACCATTTCCGATCGTTCAGTTATATGGCAGCTATAGGATATAGTCGGCCGATCCTAATGAAATTTGGTAGGTCGGGTCAACTGACCAAATATATAATCTGTACCAAGTTGCAGCTTTCTATCTTCAAAAACACGAAAGTTGGGTCATTTCCGATCGTCCAGTTATATGACAGCTATAAAATATAGTCGGCCGATCCTTATGAAATTTGGCATGTCGTAATGTTTTGCCAAAAATAGCACTCATGTCAAATTTGAACTCTCTAACTCTTAAAACACCAAAGTTATACCATTTCCGATCAATCAGTTATATGGCAGCTATAGGATATAGTCGGCCGATCCCGGTCATTCCGACTTATATACTGCGTGCAAAGGAAAGAAGGGTGTGTGCAAAGTTTCAAGACGATAGCTTTAAAACTGAGAGACTAGTTCGCGTAGAAACAGACAGACAGACGGACAGACGGACATGCTCATATCAACTCAGGAGGTGATCCTGATCAAGAATATATATACTTTATAGGGTCGGAGATGTCTCCTTCACTGCGTTGCACACTTTTGACCAAAATTATAATACCCTCTGCAAGGGTATAAAAAGTGGAGGTCCTGAGTGGAGCCCGATTTGAACTCGTTTTACTCTGAACATCAGCCAAGCACTTTACCACTTGGCTATCCCTCATTCGTTGTCGCGCGAAAAATTTCTCAAACTTAACTTGTTCCGCTGTGGAACCCGCTCGTTCCAGCGGGGAACCCGCCATAGAAAATTTTTCTTCGTATGAGATGTCCCATCTATTTACTTTATAATCTTTCCTCCTACTAAAATATAAACAAAACCTGCAGTAGTATAGATTATTCTAAGGTATCTACTAGCTTCAGTGGCGGATTTAACAGGTGGGCAAAGGCGCGCTTGCCCACTGGGCCCCCCCGACGAAAGGCTTTCAGGGCCCCTCTTGCTGAAAGTTACACCTTCGATTTTTTTTTTTATTTTTTTGTTGAAAAAAGGTTTTGGTGAGTCTCTTGTGGACAGCAGAAGTTCAATTTTCATTCAGGGGCCCCCTGTTGTCAGAATAATTGCAATTCTTGATAACTATCGAAAATTGAATATAAAATCAAATAACTTTTGTGTGCAATCCTAGAAGCGTATTTTCGGCAATTTTTGGTATTTTCGGCCAAATTTGGGTTTGATCGAAAGGGGAAAGCCTGAGCTAACGACGTAGGCCCAAAAAAACCGATTGCGATCATTCGCAATTCGGGAAGGGGGTATGGGGTGACAGGGGGACCCTGAACAAATTTTGCCCACTGGGCCCTTTTCCTTAAATCCGCCACTGACTAGCTTTGTCAAATTTTACCGTGAATAACGCTGAATGTTGCAGGAATTATATACGCCGCTGCCGGATACAATTCACTCAGGATCCAAAGCAGTTTTATAACTTTGTAAACACTAAGCGTAAATACGAATCTTTTTTATCTCTGCTTACGTTTAAGAATTCATCTGCGACTTTTGATCAGGCCATTGCCGATCTATTCGAAACATTTTTTTAAACAACTTATTCTCTGCTTAAAACGACAGATCAGCCTTACCCATATAACAGCTCAGCAGCTTATTTTCTGTCCGTTTGTCTCCGAAAATAGCTTATTATCTGATCTTCTAAGAGTCAAACCCGTTTATTCGCCAAGCCCCGATGAAGTACCAGGCCCTTAAATGGAAGGAATCTTTCATAATTCCCTTACATAAAAAAGGTGAAAAGACGTATGCTGCCAACTACAACTATTGTTACACCAACTCTATAATTTTCTATTATATTCCTATTATTTTTAAACAATTAATTCCACCTCATTGGATCTTCGATCGTTTCTCCATGTCAGCATGGTTTCATTAGGCGTCGCTCCACCACCACTAATTTAATGGAGTTGGCATCCTTTGTCATAGATTTCTTCCGAATTAGATTCCAAATTGATTTTATTTACACAGACTTTAGTAAATCATTTTATTCAGTAAATCACTTACTCCTATTGAGTAAACTGATCATCTGGGATTTCCTACAGAAGAAGGAACATGGAACATCCTCCCAACATGAAAAAACACAAAGAGTCTTATTTAAATCTGATGTCCCTCAAAGAAGTCATCTTGGCCCGTTACTATTTACTCTATTTATAAATAACTTGCCCCCTGCTTTAACGAACTCTCTAGCTCTCATTTTTGCAGATGATGTTAAGCTTTGTCTTCAATACAAATCCGATCTTAAAAATTTTCAAAAATGGTGTATGGCGAATTATTTAATTTTATATTTAATGGATCAAAATGCGAGCTTATGACTTTTTATCGTTCTTGCCCTCTCCAGGCTACGTATTTTCCCTAAGGGGTTGCTTAAGAAAATCTAACTCAGGCTTATGATCTAGGTTTCCTATTAGAATCTAAACTTAAATTTGCTGACCATATTTCCACAATGGTTTATAAGGTTAAAAGTGTCCTTAGTTTCATTAAAAGGTGGTCAAAAGAATTTAACGACCCCTAAATTACTAAAGGCTTATTCATTTCTTTGGTCCGTTTGATACTGGAGTAGGGTTTACGTGTCTAGAGACCCCAATATGGAGTACATCAAGACCGCATAGAATCCGTACAAAAGGATTCCTTAAGGGGAGGGTAAGGTCAAATCATGCGAAAAAAGCCATGTTTTTGTGATTTTTTTCCTGACGACACAGTTAAAATTTATTTATTCAACCAACGGTATATTAAAGTATGACATTAGAAGAATGTTTTATCAAATTTTTACAAAAAAATATTTAAAAATATGGCAATGGTAGCAATTGTCCGGACGTGTCGCCAAAAAAAGTTGAATTGCGGTGCCCCTCATAACTCGGTGCTGGATCATTTGTAATCAAAAAATGAAAATTCATTCGTTAGATAATAGTTCGCCCCAGGTAACGCTGTAAAGGTTTTTTGAAAATTGCAATTTTTTAATTTTTTCGAAGACTTTGAAGTGAAAAACTCAATATTTTGGGAAAAAATCGGTTAAATTGTCATTGCAAAATCAAAATTATAATCAAAAAAAAACTCGACAGCGTTACCTCGTAAAATATGTACAGAAATAGTGTTTAAAATTTCAAAAGGATCGGTGCAGTAGTTTTGAAGTTATGAGGGGCACCGACTTTGAAAACGTGAGTTGTGGGAAAAACGCTTTAAAGTTTTAAACACAAAAAAATCCAGTGTAAAACGTTTGCAAGCAACTTCGTCAATAACTAATAACTTCGTCAATTTTGCTTTAATTGACTTGAAATTTTGACACAATATTCTTCAAATATTATGCATTCAATTTAAAAAAAAAAAAAAAAAAAAAAAAAATATTTTAATACCTTACCCTCCCCTTAACATTTTCACTTGAAGGTCTTAACTGGGATGCAAACCTCCATCTTCCATCATACAGTAGCAGACTCCTACTACAAAACTTACAGAGCTGAACCAATCTTAGGACAATGCTGGGTGTAGTTTTCCTACGTAACCTAATCAATGGAGATGTAGATAGCCAGCATTTACTAACACGCTTAATATTTTTAATATTTCTCATAGAGGGGCTAGAAACTTCAGTCCTCTATTTCTTAGCCATTGTAGTTCAAATCATTCCCAGCACGACCCTTTTAGGGTCTTATATTTGAGCTACTATGGTCTCTACTCTAAAACCTCTCTTTCCTGTTCTTTAACTTTAAAATCTTATATTTTAAATTTCCTTAGCTTAACAAGTCGACAAGGCCTTAGCTTAATAAATCGGTTCTCGAGCGCCCCTCGGTCGTCTGGGCCTTTAAGCTTTATGATGAATGCAGGAATGCTAGCTGATGCTCTAATTGATTTACAAGACATTTCCAAAGACCGCTAATAAAACGCGAAAAAAAAACATACGCCGTCTGACAAGCGCACAAGGGCCTTCCTACCTTTCTGGACATACATTCGGGTCGGATCTGTGGCTGGCCAAGGACTAGGCTGCCGGATCCGTGACGGGCCAAGGACTAGGCGACCCCGTTACACCACGGAGTCACCGCGATCGGTTTTCTCGATGGGCTTCACGAGTTCACGAGTCGGCCGTGAACTCGTGATCGTAGGATCGCGCCTATTCGTAAGGCGTAAGACGGTGTCAGGTGTTAGACCCCAGGCATCAGTGAAACCGTTCTGCCACGGGTCCTTTTGCGCTCATCTCACTGGTACACACTCTACTCCTCTGGGGGTATCGGGTATCGGTTCTTCAGCTCCAAATATTCAGCGTTTTTCTCGAAACCACAACCACAAACCGAATTTCTTTGAAATTTTGACAGTATATTTAAAATACCTTTATCGACCGACACACGTAGGATTTTTTTTATATTGCTTCTTTTTATTTATCAACAATTTTGTGATGTTTTTTATACCCTTGCATACCCTATGCAGAGGGTATTACCAGAGGGTATTATAATTTTGTTCAAAAGTGTGCAAAGCAGTAAAGGAAACATTTCCGACCCTATAAAATATATATATTCTTGATCAGGATCACCTGAGTTGATATGAGCATGACCGTCTGTCCGTCTGTCTGTCTGTTTCTACGCGAACTAGTCTCTCAGTTTTAAAGCTATCGACTTGAAATTCGACACACACCCTTCTTTCCTTTGCACGCAGTATATAAGTCGGAACGACCGGGATCGGCCGGCTATATCCTATAGATATGTAACTGAACGGTATAACTGAAATGGTATAACTTTGGTGTTTTTAGAGTTAGACAGTTAAAATTTTACATAAGAGCTTTTTTTGGCAAAATATTACCGAACAAGCCAAATTTCATAAGGGTCGGCCAACTGTATCCTATAGCTGCCATATAACTGAACGATCGGAAAACTTAACTTTCGTGTTTTTGGAGATAGAAAGCTGGTACTTCGTACAGAGCCTATTTTTGGTCAGTTGATCCAAATTTAAAAATGATCGGCCGACTATATCTTATAGCTGACATATAACTGAACGATTGAAAATGCTATTTGGTATGGGGTAAAAATACTAGGTATGGGGAGTATGGGGTAAATGAGTATTTTTGGAAGTAGAAGCTTGGGACTTGTTTTTTTAGATTTTTTACTGAATTAAATTGGTTATATACTGACATTCTCATAATAATTGGCACACTATATCCGACGTTTGCGATATTTTTTCGGTTTTAACTGCAAGGGTATTTCAACATCGACTCCGCCTGAAGTAAGTTTTTGTTTTTTTTAAGGCGGGACATCTGAGTAACATTTTTAAAAATCTAAATTTGTATTTTTATATTAAAAAAATTCTTTAGATTTTAAAAATAACAAATCATAAGATAGAGTCCGGAAAAAGTGTTTAAGTGTCGAAATTTTCTATTCTGCGGCGATGCCTCACAGGTATATCCCACAGGTACTTAAACCTTTAAACGCGTTTTTCTCGAAACCAAAACCACAAGCCAAATTTCTTTGAAATTTTGACAGTATATTTAAAATACCTTTATCTACCGACACACGTAGGATTTTTTTTATATTGCTTCTTTTTATTTATCAACAATTTATCAACAAAATGTTTACTTTTTTTCAATCACTCACCATTTTGCATAAAATCAATTTATCGCAAAAATACTGATGTATAGAAACTTACCAAACTTTATTTTTTCCTCTAGATCAAAACAACAAAAAAGGCCTACGAAGAAATGCATAGCCACCAGTTTGTTTTCGATTTATTAAAAAATAAATGAAAAAAAATTATTGTGCAGTTTGCATCTAATATTATATACAACATCTTCATCTACATCTAAAACTTAATTTACAAATTTTCGATTGGCTTTTCTTTGTTTCGCCAAAAAAATTTCGAAAAAACCCGAATTTTTTTCCCCAGTTACTCAGATATCGCCCCTTAATAAAATTTATGTAATTTTCGAAATTTTTGTACATTTTTGTAAGCGAAGTCTGCTGTATTATTGTGTCCTGGTACCCATATTAACATTAAATATCGAATTTGGGAAGACGATTGTTTTGATTGTAAAGGTTGAGTGTAGATCTAAGAACTTTTTGCACATCGGTCCATTTGAGTCAGTACAAAGAACATAACTCTATATATTATAGCAGCTGGCTTTGCAGTGAAGATGCTGATTTTATTATTTTCCTTTTCATTAGTTATGCTGGAAGAAGATCCATAAACTAATTTATATACTTCGGTATATAAGACATTGTAATTCTGTAGATCCCCTTTAAGAGCTGAAATATTGACAGATGAAGAGATAAGATCATGGAGTCATCAAAAAAAGTAACATGAGGAGTTTTCAATTTTAAAGTTCATTGGTTGGCTGAAGATAAACCATATTCCTTTCAGAATTAATTTTTTCTTGAGTAAGATAGAGGGTATTTTTGGGTTCTTTTGCTTTTCTTAATTTGAATTTAAGTCAAGAAGGAGAGAGTTATCTGAGGGTACAAAAGATGTCCAGGTCTTTGCAGTGGTGAATTAAATTCTTATTTAATTGGCATTTAATTGGATTCGAATAATAAATTAAATATAGAAATAGAATGCAAAGCACCAAACACTTTGTGTTAAAGGAGATTATTTTATCTCTCACAATAAATAATAATAATGGTTGCTGCTAAAATATTAAAACGAAAACGAGAACGAGTGGCCTCTTCGACGTTATAATTCGATCTTTAGCCTAACTTATCTATTGCCGCATCTTATACTAGATTTAGATAGCTAACAATTCCATTAAAAAATACTATTTAATTTAACAACAAATTAAAATTATTCAACAAGTTGAAGGCTTCCATCCGACTTCAACTAACTGGCAGCCGCGCCAGCTTGTGCCGCGCCATACTCCGCTTCAGAGCTAAACGACGGCGACCCTGACCCTACCGTCCGTGCGTTGCTCCGACCCTTCCGGTGAGCCGCTGTTTTGCCGGCTGACGATGCTCTGCGATCAGGACCAGCTCGCCCGTCCAGATGTCGTGCTGCCACTTCGACCGCGTCTGTAGGTCCAAGACGTATTTCCGGGACCATCGCTGCCAAAACACTTGCTTGATTGTCCATTATTTCGCCCATTATTTGAGTCATCAGTCGAGGCTTGCATTTAAAGAAGCGTATGCATGACCGTACTATCTGACTGTAGACTTCCTGCGCATTTTCGACCCATATGCGCTGTCGTAAAAGACTCACAAATACTCGTGGACCCACAAGAAAATTCGACTCGTGCAATTATCGGAAAAATACTGGAAACTTGCCCTCGAACGATGTAGGAGCATTAGCTAGTCCCCCCGAGCCCGCAACAACGAAAAAGATGATTCATGTAAAAACGGATTTAGCTTTTGTAGACTAGGGCAAACAATTAAAATTTTTCGGATTTTTTCTATTTCTTCTAGATACTCGTTGTGTTGGACTATTTCGACTATTTTCTTAAAGGCTTAATTGTATTCGACAGGTGAGGGAACAATATCAGAATTCACCACTAATCTCTTTGATTTCCTTAAAAAACGGAACATATAAACGAACGGAACTCGCAGCAGTTTTAGGTGAGAGGAATATCCTTCTATCACTTCCAATAAATGTGAGGTAGAGACGATAGCGGTTAATCCGACCGCATTCTTTTTTGCTTCCATCTGTAGAAGTTCTGGTGACAGATGAAACCGGGGTCTCGGCCACTTATCTTCCGGTTCCTTTAAAAATGATGGGCCTGTAAACCAGATCGATTCTACAGTCTCCTTTACGTCTCCACCTCTGGCCAATATATCTGCCGGGTTCTGTTTAGTTGGTACATGCCGCATCTTGCTATCATCTGACCACTCTTGAATTTCAGCTACTCAATTCAATACGAACGTTGATAACGACGATGAATGGGAACGAATCCAAAATAGTTTCTTCTGAATCCAACCAAAATACAGTTCGTTCGATCGGAACTTTTATTAGAGGCTTTATTTTGCGGCAGAGATCTGCGAGAAGGTGAGCGGCACATAACTCAAGACGGGGGAGCGTCTTTGTCTTGAGCGGCACTACTTCAGACTTTGCAGTCAATAACGAAACTTGAATACCTTCTGCAAATTCGCAACGAATATAGACGCAGCCTCCATAGGCTCTCATCGATGCGTCAGAAAAGGCATGAATTTGAATAGATGACATCGGCTCGGTAAACACGAATCTCGGAATTGAGATGTCCTCTAATTGCGATAAGGCAATTTGTATTTTGTTCCACGCTGTTTCCAAGTACAGTGGAATTGACTCATCCCAATCTATCTTATTTAGCCAAAGTTCCTGCAATAGAATCTTTCCTTTTATAAGTATAGGGCTTAATAGGCCAAGGGGGTCAAATGTCACCAAAAGGATGTTCCGGTTGGTCGCTCTTTGGCCCATGACTGAAGCATAAATTTAAAATTTAAATACATTTTCTTTAGGAACCCAAGCGATTCCTAATGCTTTAGCCAGTTCTGAGTCCGAAAGTGTTATTGGCTTAACCGTGCTCTCGGATGCAGTAACTTCAGGCGAGTTTGAAAACCACTTGCTCAATTCAAACCCAGCGTTTTGAAGAACCTGAGTTACTTCAGACTTAATTGTCTTTAGCTCCTCAATGCAACCAGCACCCGTTAACATGTCGTCGACGTAAAAGTCGGACCCAATAACTTCGGCAGCCCGAGGGAATGTATTTTTCACAGATTCACTCAACCTCTTCAAACACTTTATGGCCAGGAATGGGGCTGGCGCAGTGCCATATGTAACGGTGTTGAGCTTGCACAGTTTCAAGGACTCTGATGGGTCTTTCCTCCACACTATCAACTGGTATCGCCTATCGGCTTCATTTACCACTACTTGGCGATACATCTTTTTTATGTCGGCTATCAAAACGAATCTGTTCAGCCGGAACCTAAAAAGTATTGAATACAACTCTTCCTGGATGGTAGGACCAACCATCAACAGATCGTTAAGACACTTATGTGTTGATGTCTTACAAGACGCATCAAACACGACTCGTAATTTGGTCGATGTGCTTTGAGGCCGTAAGACACACTGATGGGGTATGACGTAGTGTGGAGTAGAAAGAACATCATTGCTTGTAGGGGACATATGACCTAAGGATTCGTATTCTTCCATAAATTCCACATACATTTTCTTTAAATTCGGATCTCGAGATAATCTTCTTTTGAGCGCCAAAAAACGGCGTTTGGCGACCTCGAACGAGTTTCCCAAAACGCTTGGATCCGATTTAAATGGAAACCTGACTTCAAATCGACCTGAAGGCAGTACAACTGTATTTTTCTAATAATGTTCCTCACATAACTCTTGTTCAGGTGACAAAAGCTTTTTGGAAGTTGGTACATCTTCCAACGACCAGAATTGCCATCTATCGACTCGAGTAATTCTTCTTGGCAATTCAGGCTAGAGACAGGCTGTTGAGGAGTTGAGGTATTTGCCTTATATTTTCCCGATACTATCCATCCAAGGAGAGTTATTTGGAGGATGGAATGGTTTGGCCCTTATTTTATTTGGCCAACGGACAACAATTCGAACAAGAAAGCAAAGCTAACTTCGGGCGGAGCCGAAGTTGATATACCCTTGCAGCTAAAACCGAATATATATCGCAAACATCGGATATAGTTGGCCGATCCTTAAGATTACATCATAATAAAACCAATTAATTACAATAAAAAATCTAAAAAAAAGTCCCAAGCTTCTATCTTCAAAAATACGAAAGTTGATATTTCTACCAAAAACCATTTCCGATCGTTCAGTTATATGGCAGCTATAGGATATAGTCGGCCGATCCTAATGAAATTTTGTAGGTCGGATTAACTGACCAAATTTATAATTTGTACCAAGTTGCAGCTTTCTATCTTAAAAAACACGAAAGTTGGGTCATTTCCGATCGTCCAGTTATATGACAGCTATAAAATATAGTCGGCCGATCCTTATGAAATTTGGCATGTCGTAATGTTTTGCCAAAAATAGCACTCATGTCAAATTTGAACTCTCTAACTCTTAAAACACCAAAGTTATACCATTTCCGATCAATCAGTTATATGGCAGCTATAGGATATAGTCGGCCGATCCCGGTCATTCCGACTTATATACTGCGTGCAAAGGAAAGAAGGGTGTGTGCAAAGTTTCAAGACGATAGCTTTAAAACTGAGAGACTAGTTCTCGTAGAAACAGACAGACAGACGGACAGACGGACATGCTCATATCAACTCAGGAGGTGATCCTGATCAAGAATATATATACTTTATAGGGTCGGAGATGTCTCCTTCACTGCGTTGCACACTTTTGACCAAAATTATAATACCCTCTGCAAGGGTATAAAAATGACTCAGCTCCAATTAATATATCTATCCGCTGAGGTTTGTAGAAATATGGGTCTGCAAGCGGCAAGTTCTTTGGTAGGTCCCAATCTTTCACGTTCACTGACTGGTCAGGGTGATAACCCGAGATAGTTCTCAAAATCCAAAAGTCGAACGGAAACTCACTACCATTAATCGTTGACTTCACCACAGTGTGTATCTTTTTCTTAACCTGGGAATTAGTTTGAGCAATTCCAAGCAAGTTGATACATGATTCCTCCCTACGGATCTGTAAGCGGTGAGCAAGTTCTTCAGTAATGAAGTTCATTTGTGACCCAGAGTCAAGTAATGCTCGGGCCAATATGTGCTCGCCATTTTTAGTTCTAACGCTTACGATCGACGTCGCTCACAAAACCCTTTCTAGGGATGACGCATCCAAAGCATGTGACGTAGAAGGGCCATCAAGATCTATCGCTGGAGGAGGATGTTCATTTGGTGGTGGTAACGCCAAGTTATTTTCGGTCACAGTCTTGCACCAAATTTGACACCTAGTCGATTTACACTTTGCAACCGTGTGACCTTTTCGCAGACAATTTGAACATAATGAGGCTGACTTGACAACCTCAAACCGTTGCATTACAGCAAGGTGAGCGAACGGACTACACTGGGAAAAACTATAGTCTTGTGCGTTACAATAACTGCAAGCTTGTTTGTTGGAAACGGAGCAAGCCAACGAACTCCTATTGTGCTGCTTCCCCAATCCAGTTTTCTACTGTTTTGGCTTGCCAGTCTCTTCAGCGGACAGGTGCTAGTACCTACGATTTAATATTTGTTCGAAATAGGACCACAGGGGCAATTCCTCATAATCCAGTGACTCTACCCATTTTTCACTGGCCACTGGATCTACTCTACTCAAAATTAAGTGAATGATCATTGACTTCGAAATTTTAGTGTCATCTCCTATGGATAATAGTGACCCATAGATCGATGACACTGTGTCGATGAGACCTCTCAACGACGACGCAGACGGCTGGGAAACTTTCGGAAGGCTGAATAATTTGCTTATTTGGTTCGCAAAGATGAGACATTCGTTATCGTAAACTTTTTAGACTAGCAATAGCTTTGTCATAATTACTCTCGGTGACTTGGAATGCCTTGATAATTCCTAATAATTCCTCATAATTCTGGCTTCACCAGAGAGGCAAGAAATTAAATGGTTAAATTTCTCGATAACAGGAATGTTCACATCCTTGTCTACTAATGTCTCAAAGAGACTCATGAAATTTTTAAACTCCGAATAGTTTCCACTGAATTTTGGCAATGCCAAACTGGGAAGTCGATCTCGAGTTGGGGCTGCAGAAATTGCAGTAGCTTGCGGAACTCTTCAGCTACAGTGCAGCCATTTAATAAAGACATCACCCTTTCCTTAGTCGTTATTTCTAATTCTTCTAACTCGGCTCCAAATTCATCTTTCCCATCTACTTGCTCGATTTGGTCTTGCAACTTATTTGCCTTAAGAATTGTCTCACTTAAAACATGAAGCCTGCACTCTAGCTCGGTTTTTACAAAAGGAACTGAACCAGCTTCCAAACGTTCCTCTAAACGGCGATGCTTGTACCTCCAACATTTAATATTTAACATCTAACATTCTAACGTTTATTATACCCTTGCAGAAGGTATTATAATTTTGTCCAAAAGTGCAAAGCAGTGAAGAAGACATCTTCGACCCTATAAAGTATATATATTCTTGATCAGGATCACCTCCTGAGTTGATATGACCGTCTGCCTGTCTTTTTCTACGAGAACTAGTCTCTCAGTTTGAAAGCTATCGACTTGAAACATTGACAAACCCTTCTTTTCTTTGCCGGGATCGGCCGACTATATCCTATAGCTGCCATATAACTGATTGATCGGAAATGGTATAACTTCGGTGTTTTTAGAGTTAGAGAGTTCAAATTTAACATGAGAGCTATTTTTGACAAAATAATACGACATGTTAAATTTCGTAAGGATCGGCCGACTATATCCTATAGCTGGCCAGTATTTCGAGAAATATATGACAGTACCATTCATAAGAAACGACATCTATCTATTCGACATATCGACATCATCTATTTGAAGTCACTGTTGACCGATAAGGCGGTCATATTGCGCATTTACCAATTACAGAAAGCGCACACTAAACAGCAGTTTTGCGTTTAAATGAGATGTAACTGATCGTAAAGTAACTGATGCCGGAAACGTGATAGTTCGAGCGTTGGACGCGATCGGAGAAAACACACGGGGTTGCTGGATCATCTTTTTGATTTTGCAATAAATGGATGCCGAAACACGCCGAAAATGAATCGAGGACAGCTGTCGAGAGGGGCACCATGTTGGCTGTCGAGAGGGGCACTTACGTAAGAGGCAATATGAACAAGCACCACTTAGCAGGATCTGCGGACTTTCTGGCACTGAGTGATGAGCAACGGCGATCAATGGCAAAGGAAAAATCGGTTTTTCAACTGTTTGAGACCGGGACATTTTACAAGGCAGTGTGAATCCAAATTCAACTGTAGAAAATGCTACGGACGACACCATACACTACTACATGTATAACCAGCTGCATCCGCGCAAGGCTTTGCAGCAACTACGAACACTTCGCAGGCTACGGTACAGGACGTACCAACTGGAAGGGAGGATCAGCGTAGTCAGGACGCATCTCAAACTACATCGGTGACAGTGAGTCACATAGCACGAGCACATGGCTTACAATCGGCTGCATGCGCACAAGGCCTTGCCGAAATTACACACAAACATGGGCGTCGCCAAAGCACGCTACCGACTGCATTGGTATTTGTTCAGAACGCAAATGGAACATATAGAAGTTGCCGGCTACTTGGACAGTGGTTCTGAGTTGTCATACATTTCGGAACGTTGCATTAACGCACTTGGACTTGCACGTTCATCATCTCGGATACTGGTATCGGGAATTTCTTCCATCAAGGCTGAGGCAACCAAAGCGATCACACAGCTGAATCTCAAATCACGATTCACAGACAGCTCACTAAAGATTATTGCACACGTTCTCAGTAATATCACATCGTCTTTGCAGAGAAACAACATCGAACCATCATCACTCAAGGTGTTCGATGGATTCCTGATGGCGGATACCGACGTCGCTTCGGTGGCTCCGATAGACATTCTATTGGGGAGCGACTATGTTTGGACCACGCTAACGGGCAAAAAGATGCACGACAACATGTGCAATCTTATTGCCATATCCTCGATATTTGGATGGGTCATCACATCTGTTGGAGTTAATCCGTCTCCAACAACTACAACGCTATTCTCCACATGCAACATTGACAGTACACAACAACGATTTTGGGAGATAGAAGAAGTCGGCAGCTACGCTCACAAGGATCCACACGAAGACGCGATCGAGAAACATTTCCTCAAAACGCACAAAAGCGACAACGATAGAAGGTATAGTGTCAAGCTACCGTTCAAGACAGTAAATCCGAAGTTTGCGGACACACTCCAAGGAGCACAATCTCGCTTCATGGCTGTAGAAAAACGGTTACAGCGCAATCCGGATCTACGAGAAAAGTACGTAAAATTCATGTAGGAATACCTAAGTCTTGGTCATATGAACGAAGTTGAGCATTTAGTTGCATTGAGCAACGATTCAGGCAACCTCTTCCATCTGCCCCATTACCCTATATTTAGACGAAATCTTAGGGTCGTATTCGACGGGTCATTCAAGGACGCAAATGGAGTGGCTCTGAATGATACACTACACGTTGGGCCGAGCATTCAGCGCTATCCTTTTGCCGTTTGCCTCCGCTTCAGAATGTATAGATACTTATTCTCCGCAGACATTGTCAAAATGTTTCGCCAAGTTTGGGTAAGCACCGATCACCAAAACTACCAAAGAATCCTATGGAGAGAGAATCCAACTGCTCCTTTGAAGCATTATCAGCAACGCACTGTGACTTATGTAACTTATGTATCGCACTGCAACTACGCACCAGCTACGCACTGTAACTTAAAATCCTCTCAGATATTGTACGTATTTTTGACCCACTTGGCCTACTATCGCCAATTTTGGTAAAATTTATAATCATGTTCCAAAGGCTGTGAGGAGAGTTAGTCTCCCCACACGCTAAGACAGATAGCCGGGAACAAAGGAGGGCCGAGGAGGTGCGAAAGCGGCAAAAGGGGGTCGTCAAGCACCGGTTATCAACCTGGCGGCCAAGTGGAATTTCGCCACGGTAGGTACGGGGGTTGGGGGGAATGTGAAAGGCAGTTACCGTGGGTCAAGGAGCGAAGGAGGCGGCGAGGGGCGAGGGGCGTGGAACGTAACGGGTTCCGGCGAAGTGCCAAATAACGCCACCCGTGGGAAGACGGAATCTACGTGGAACGTAACGGAGTCCGGTGAAGGGTTAAGCACCGACACCCGGGGGAAGACGGCATCGACGTGGAACGTAACGGTTCCTGGAGGAACGATGGGAAACTAATCCAATGGAGGGGGGGAGAGGGAATCAGCACGATGCGCAGGCGTGCCTTAGAAAGCGTGGCGGGGTGATCAGCAAAGGTGGAGCAAGGAGCAAAGAGGGCGTGCGACACAGGGTGCAGCGGGCTCTGGAAGCCCACCGGTGCACCATATAGAAGCAGCAGATATCCATGGCCAGGAGAAATGAAGGGCCACGGACGGCGACCCGCCAACGGGAAAGTGGCGTGATTACGGAAGCAGGATTAACGGCAGGAGCAGAATCCGGGAGGATTAACGGGCGCTCCAGTCAGTGTAAAAGAAGGCCCATTGGAGCGGCTCGAGACGAGTCTTTTTAGGAAGCTTGTAGCGTTGAGTTGGAGGACCACCTGTGGAGAGTCCGACAGCCAAACGCAAGGAGAGCGAAAAGGCAAGTGAGGAAAGGGTCCATTGCTGGACGTTCCTCTACAGACCCAGGGCAGTGTAGTCGAGTTGGTCTATTCCCGAACACGGCAGGTAGCCTTGCAAGGAAGTGAGGAAAAGATACGTCTGGCGTACGCCTTACCGACTCCTGAAATCGCAACCGACAGGCGTGGTCCTGCGAAACAAGGATAGACCGACTCGGGATTACACGCCCGGTAGTCAAAAGACGTACAGGACAAGGGAGACAAGGACCCGTTGCTGGAAGATTTCCTCTACGCGCCCGGGGCGTCAGAGTCGAGTGGGGCCATTCCCGAATACGGCAGGTAGCCTTGCAAGGAGGTGAGGAAAGGCTAAGTCTGGTGTATGCCTTACCGACTCCTAAAATCGCAACCAACAGGCGTGGTCCTGCGACACAAGGATAGGCCGACTCGGGATCGCACGCCCGGTGTACATAAAATGTAAAGGACGAGACACGAGACAAAACCAGGGTAGTGTAATCGCGTGGGCCATTCCCGAACACGGCAGGTAGCCTTCCAAGGAGGTGAGGAAAGGATAAGTCTGGCGTATGCCTTACCGACTCCTGGAATTGCAACCAACAGGCGTGATCCTGCGACACAAGGATAGGCCGACTCGGGAACTTACGCCCAAG
Organism: Drosophila malerkotliana malerkotliana; assembly: GCA_018153235.1. Taxonomy (NCBI): domain Eukaryota; kingdom Metazoa; phylum Arthropoda; class Insecta; order Diptera; family Drosophilidae; genus Drosophila; species Drosophila malerkotliana. Next base: position 675,566 of record JAECXV010000105.1, read on the forward strand.
TCAAAGTCCGAGTGAGAGCACCCCGGTCACCAGCCTCGCCACTACAAATTCGGGCTCGCCGGCGCGTATGCACGGTATCCCGGTGTAGCGGGAGCGCGACGCACGGTCAGTAACACGGCAACTTTCAAACCTGGCGTGTATGCACGGTGTCCCGGTGTAGCGAAGGCGACAAGCACAGGCACTCCAAACCTGGCACCGGAGCGTATGCACGGTGTCCCGGTGTAGCGGAGGCGACAGTCCACAGCCAACTTCCAATCCCGGCCCGCTAGCGCGTATGCGCGGTGGATTCCTGGAGTAGAGGAGGTGCGAGGTCGTGGCCAACTCCTAATCCCGGCCCGCTGGCGCGTATGCACGGTGGTTTCCCTGAAGTAGTGGAGCGAAAGAGCACTGCCAATCGTTTGACCAGTCGCAGTCGACCCAAGGGGGTGATTCTCAGAGGTAGGAAGACCCGCGAGTGGCCAGCAAAAGGGCGGAAGGTAGCGGAGTCGCCAGCAGCGCGGCAACAGGAGTACCATCGGCGACGGAGTAACGGCGGCGTGTCCTGAACAACCCGCAGAGGACGCCGACGACGGAGCCGGCAGAAACGGGAGGAGCAACGAGAAAGAGATAAGGCAAACCTTTTGTATTGTAAAGAGATCTTAAAATAAAGAGTGTGGAGATCTCAAGCTATTTGTATTGTTTTCTGGGCTTGGGCAATCACATCGAATATATAAATTCGGTGGAACGGATCCGCGAAACTCTGTGAGCTCGCCGCGGCAAATTGTGGCGAGCGGAAGCAGAAGAGACACCTCGTTACTCCTGGCGCCCAAACTTCGTGATCGCATTAAGTCTAGAAAATAACATAGCAGAAAGATGGGGAAAAAGAATTGGATCTACACATTGAGAAAGGAGGAGCTGAGCGAAGTGTGTAGAGAGCTCGGCCTACCAGTAGACGGGACTGTGGAAACGATGAGATCCTCAGTGGCGAGGTGGGTCGACGAATCCAAGGAAGAGGAAGTACTGGCGTTAACGCACGGTCTCGAGGAAAGGTTTGGGCAAAGATCAACCCCAGGCAGAGAGCAACCAGCGAAACCGAGAAGTTTATAGAGAGCCTGGCGGTACCAGATCCAAGAATGGGAAGGAGCATAGAGCCACAATCAAGAAAGTTTGTTCCGGCCCCGGTGGATTACGCCAAAGTGGCCAGACAGGTGCGGGACTGGACGTTTCGTCTCGACGGCACAGGGGACCCTTTAGAGTTCCTCGACCGAGTGACGTGGTCCGCAAAGACATATGGATTGGAAATAAACACGATCCCCAGAGCCATGCCACAACTGCTGCAGGGCAGGGCCCAAAGATGGTGCATCATGAACGACGAAGAATGGCCAATATGGGCGAGGTTCAAGGCAAGCTTCGAGAATTTTTTCCTGTCAAAAGGATACTTCGAAAAGTTGGCGGACAAAGCTCGTCAACGGAAGCAGCGTCGTGGAGTAAAGAGTACATGGTGCACCTTCAGTCTCTATTGAAACATAGGTCGTGTCCGCAACAACCTAATCAGCAGTGGACAGCAGGGGCAAGGCAGGGTCCTGTCGAGAACCCAGCACAAGCGTGTAACAGATGCGGTGGGATGGGACATTGGGCCAGCGGATGCAGGAACCCAAGGTTGTTGTTCTGCAAGATGTGCGGCGCGACAGGAGTTAGAAGCACAGAATGCTGCCAGAGGTCGGGAAATGCGCAGCGGTTCCAGCAACAGGGATGAGAGCAGGGATCGCACGGTGCTGCCTCTCAAAACTAATAGGAGGACTATCCGGAGAAGAGCAGCAGTTGACGGCAACCAGCGAGGTCGAGGGCACGGAGGTGAAAGCCATGCTGGATACAGATGCAACGGCGAGTTTTACATCAGAGGAACTAGCAGAGAGCCAGGAAATAGCCGGGAAACGAGTCACGATAAGGAGACGGGTGAAGTTAGCCAATGGAAGCCATACGGAAAAACGCGCCGCATTACAGGCTCAAATAAGCTACGGCGACAGGACAAAGACCCTGAACCTGCTAGTAATGCCGGACATGGAGGACAGTCTGGTGCTAGGATGGGATTTCCTCAGCGAGTTTGGCGCAACAGTGACATGCGCAGGCCACCACGTTACCATACCCAAAAGGGAGAGATAGGGCGGCTGTCTGGAGGATAGACTGTCCGTAGCAGTGGCCGGATGCCAAGAGGTATGAGAAGACGAACGCAATAAGAAGTTTATCGAGAGAGAGCTTGAAGCGTTCGCCGGCCAAAGAGGATGCTCGAACATAACGCAGCACACGATCACAATGAAGGACGACATTCCCATAAAATAGCGATATTACCCCAAAAACCCGAAAATACAGGGGGAAATAAACGCAAAAGTGGAGGAGCTGTTGGAAAACGGATGCATTGAGCCCTCGAATAGCGCATACAGCTCACCCATTGTGATGGTGAAGAAAAAGACAGGTCAATGGAGAATGTGCGTGGGCTTCCGGCAAATCAACGCAAAATCAGTAAAAGATGCGTACCGAATGCCACGAATAAATTTCATATTGGAGCAACTAAGGGAGGCCAGATTCTTCAGCAGCCTCGACTTGAAGGACGGATATTGGCAGATCCCTTTAGAGGAAGGAAGCAGAAAGTACACCGCCTTGACCGTTCCAGAGAAGGGTCTGTACCAATGGATGGTGATGCCGTTCGGGTTGCACTCAGCCTCGGCAACATTCTAAAGGGCCCTTTACCAGGTCATAGGACGATATCATCGTGATCGGACGCACCAAGGAAGAACACATGGCGAACCTAAGATAGGTGTTCAGAAGGTTGAAAGCAGCAAATCTGCGGATAAACACGGAAAAACTCCATTTTTTCAGGCAGGAACTGCTTTACTTGGGACACAGAATAACGAGCCAAGGGATGCAACCCCCGACAAACGCCAAGGGAGTACGCCAGTTCATAGGGATGGCGTCATGGAATCAGCGATTCGTCCCAGATTTCGCGGGAATCGCAAAGATCTTGAACGATCTGCTACGGAAAGAAATAAAATGGGAGTGGACACCCAAGCGCCAGGAGGCGTTTGAGACACTAAAATCACGGCTTGCCGAGGATCCAGTGCTGGCGTGTCCAGACTTCAACAAAAAATTTGTACTGCAAACGGACGCCAGCGACTACGGCGTCGGGGCGGTCCTGACCCAGGACACCGAGAAGGGCGAAAGAGTGATCACGTACGCCAGTCGGACGTTGATTGGGGCTGAGAAGAACTACTCGACAACGGAGAAGGAGTGCCTAGCCATGGTATGGGCGATCAGGTAAATGAGGCCCTACCTGTAGGGATATCAGTTCGACGTAATCACGGACCATATGGCACTGAAGTGGCTCAACAACATCGGGAGCCCGCTTGGAAGAATAGCGAGGGTGGTGTTCGAGTTGCAGCAGTATGACTATGTCATCAGCTACAGGACGGGTAAGCTGAACGTGGTCGCCGACGCGCTATCTCGCCAGCCAGTGTTGGAGAAGTTAAGAAGAACCCTAGATCTGGAAGTCAAAGAGTGCGTGTGGATAAGCGCATTAAAGGAAAAAATGAAGACAAGCCCGCAAAAATTCCCGGATTACGTCGAAGAGGGCGGCTTGATGTACCGCCACGTCCCGCATAATGCCGGAAGCGAGGAAGTGGCGCCATGGAAGTTGTGCGTGCCCACGGAGACGGGGCAGCAAGACCAACGGCAGGACACCTAGGCGTGAGGAAATGGAAATACAATGGTATTGGTAATAATGGACCGGTTTTCAAAGTGGACGGGGATAGTGCCGCTGTAGAAAGCAACTACTAAGGCACTGCAAAAAGCAATCAGAGGATTGTCGCTTGGTATGGAGTACCGAAAATAATGGTAACGGACAACAGCGTACAATTCACCAGCCGCAGCTTTAAGAAGTTCCTCGGGGAGCTCGGCGTGCGCCACCAGTTCATCGCACCATATACGCCGCAAGAAAATCCAACAGAGAGAGCGAGTAGGACAGTCGAAACGATGATCGCCCAGTTCGCTGGGAAGGACCAGAGGACGTGGGACGAGCACTCGCCAGAGCTAATGCTGGCAGTGAACTCGGCAGTATCGAAGTCGACGGGATATTCGCCGTGCTTTATAACGCAAGGCAGGAAGCCAAGGATGCCGCGAGCTTTGTTCGACGAAAACGCTTTAGGCACAGGAGTTGGGCAAGGAACGCCCACGGAAAACGCGACGAAGCTGAAGGAGGTCTTCGAAATAGTGCGGAGGAACGCATTAGGCGAGGCATTACAACTTACGGAGACGAAAGTGGAGCCCAAAGGTCGGCGAAACAGTGTGGGCAAACGAGCACCATTTGTCGAAGGCGGCAGAGGGATTCGCAGCAAAACTAGCGCCACGGTATGATGGGCCCTATACTGTCGTCAATTTCGTTTCGCCGGTAATTGTCATCTTACGGCAGGGAAGGCCAAACAAAGAGAAGAGGGCACACGTGAGTGAGCTGAAGTGCCGAGACATGGAATCACCGGCAAAGGAAGATTAAAACAAGAACATCAAGCCCGCAGAAGTGTACAAAAGGCATGTACAGAAAGAAATGGAAACCGAAGAAGAAGAAAAACGGGAACCTTAACAGGACATGTCCAAAAACGGAAACCTTAACGGGACATGTCCAGTAACGGGAGCTAGATGTGCTACAAAAGGCGGCGTTTCAGGGCGGGCCGAGATGTTGAGAAACGGAATCTATTTTGGCGACGTTGCTAATATTCAAGGTGACTGATATTCATGTTGCTGAAAGGTTAAGCAACATGAATCTTTCTACTTAACATTTGTAATACAAACATACATATTATGTAGACCAAGTTATCATGGCAACGCAGGTCGACGCGTCGTCATTTCTTATGTATTAGTTTTTTCTTTATAGCTTTTCTGTATACGCATTATGGCGCTGCGTCGCATTTAGTAATTAAGTCAGTTATTCTTTAGCAATGAATCCGAGAACATGCAGCTTGTATGCAGTCCACTCAAATAAACTATTTTGGGAAAAATCAACTACGCATTACATTTCTCATCAAACATCGTATCCTTTTTTTTTCAAGGTCGATGCAGCTGTTTTGCATTGTAGTTTTATGGCAAGTTATATGGCAGCTATAAGACATAGTCGACCGATCTGGTTGAATTTAACATGTTAATTTAGAATAAAAATATGTTGTGCCAAGTTTCAAGTCGCTACCTTAACTAGAAGTATTTTTGGCCACTCTCTCCATACAAGCCGGACCTCTGTGCATCGGGGCCTGGCGAATAAACGAGGACCCTTAGAAGATCAGATAGTAAGCTATTATCATAGAAAAACGGACAGAAAATAAGATTTTCTAATTGAATGTTGTTGAATATAGTTATAGAATGTTGAGAATAAGTTGTTTGAAAAAAATGTTGCGAATAGATCGGCAATGGCCTGATCAGAGGTCGCTGATGAACTTTCAAACGTAAGAAGAGGTGTAATAGATACATTTTTTTACGTTTAGTGTTTACAAGATTATAAAACTGCTTTGGATCCCGAGTAAATTGAATCCGGCAGCGACGAATATAATCCCAATAACATTCATTGTTATGCACGGTAAAATTTGAGCGAGCTAGTAGATATCTTGAAAAATCAATACTGCTGCAGGTTTTTTCATATTTAAGTAAAAGCCTATTTTTAGTATTTTTTAAGTTCGCGATGCACCTTGTAAGCCAAGATGAAGGATTTGATGAAGCGGACGGATATTTCCATAGGACACATGAGTCAAAAAATGTATTTAAAGTATGGTAATATTTTTCTAAGGTGACATTTACATCGGTGCATGCCAGAATATCGGACCAATCAAATGTATCGATAAGGCTCTTAAGTGTGTGAAAATAAGTTTTTCGGAAACACCGAATCTTATTTTCCACGCATGGAAACTTCTGATCGATACTAGAAAGGGTCCTATAGATCTGCTGGGATTGAAAGGGGCAGAGCTCTGGAAAGAGTGGTAATATCAGGATCAGATATAAAACATAAGTCTTATAGCCGAACTAACAAATAACTAACATGGTAAATTTGACCTAGGGTCATGTCAAACATGCTCGCGGTGAAGTCAAGTTTTGTGATTTCTCCGGGCCAACGGGCCCAGAAAATTGACTGCAAGAAATAGACTCTCAGCCATCCAGACGGTTTAATTTAAGAGCTGTAAGGACTCGTTTTAAGGAGGCCCGCTGTTCGGAGTCGGAGTTAGCACATCCAGTGCAGCAGTATTTTCTGAAATCGATACAAGAGGTTTGGAATTTTTCGATTAAGGCTGTATTGCAAAAAAAAGGTAGATTCCTCGGAACCAAGAACGGCGGGACCAACTGCCTGGTACATGAGGTGTTTTTCCGCCTTTACTGCTGCTTCCCACAGACCGCTAGAATTCGTAGGAGAATTAGCCGGCACGCAAAAATTTTCAACAGGCATAATTAATGAAAACTAATGAGACTAATAAGATAATCAACGAGATCATTCGCTCACGTAACATTTGATGATCTGTTCCAGTTTTGGTTAAATTCATCAAATTTAATTTCCTAGCTTACCCATTCACATTCAAGGAGGGATTTTGTCCACGGATTTTGTGACGCCAGCTTGGATGCTTGCGTTTACTTGTCAGGTTTGTGGTCTGACAATTAGGTCTGGCTGTCGACTGTTATGCTTAAAATCTCGAGTGGCCCCCATAAAGACTCTGACTATACCGAAGCTGCAACTAGGGATGCCTGAAATATATTAAAATATCGAAATTTTTTCGCGGAGAGTTTTACACGGTGGTGAAAGCTACTGCAGCAAATCGAACATTACTTCATGAAAGTAATAAAAAACAGCGGAAACACCACAAATTTATTATCCCATCTCAAAGTTAAGCACCAAGCTGCTTTCTTTAAATGTTTAAAGGTAAGTAATATTCCGGGATGTATATTGATGTGGGTGTGTGTGCCTTTTTTCCCGCGAAATTTACCGGTGTATGACACGCTTATATGCGTAAAAAGACGACTTTACTTTACATAAAATTAACCAGCAAAGGTGAAGGTGGCTAGCTAGAAAAACCGAGCACAACTTTTTTATAACCTTCAGCATTTTTGGGTGCAGCAAACAAAGACGGTGAGGAAAATAATAGCTCCATGACTCGAACCAAATTGTGCCAAATTTTTTAAAATAACAGTGCGACAGTGATTTGGAACTTTTGAAGAGACCTAGTAGGAATTGTTCATTAGGTCGAATATAGTATAAAAACCGCGTTTGAAACCGCGTTTTCTAACACCCTCTAACACCCAAAAAATCCCGAAAACCCGTTTTTTCTAAATAAATCAAGATTTTTAGGGTGTTAGAAAAATTTTAAATACGGTTTCATACTATTGGTATATCAATTCCGGCCTCGAGTATATATTAATATATGTACGAGTACATATTAAAAATTTTTTTTTTGTAGCCTTAACGTTGCGGTTTATGTATGAAACACTAATTGGTTCATATGGCTGCCTCGGCTGGCTTTACAGTAGCTCATTCGGTCAACCCAATTTAAACACATTTTCGATGGTATGGCCCTCAATCAACCTGATGGCCATTTCAATCTCGTGCTTTATGTCGTCAATCGTCCTTGGGTGGTTGGCGTAACACTTGTTCTTGACGGCACCCCACAAAAAATAATCAAACGTGGTCGAATTGCAGCTTCAAGGCGGCCGGTTGACACCGCCGTTTCAGCTGATTATGCGAATTTCGAATTTACCGGAAGAATATTGATTGTGACGTTGGCTGTGTGGCACCTAGCGCCGTCCTGCTGGAACCATATGTCGTCTATGTCTTCTTTTTCCATTGAGGAAAGAAAAAGTCTTCTAACATGCCGAGATACCGTACGATACCGTACGCGATACCATTACCGGTTCCGGCGGCTTCTTTCTTGTTTTAAAAAAAAAACGGCCCAATGGTGCCACCCGACGACATACCGCACCAAACAGTCACTTGTTTTGGATGCATTGGCTTCTCCAAGACGACGTTTGGATTTTCTGACCCCCAAATGCGACAGTTTTAACATAACATAATTTACATAACCACCGAGGTGTAAATAGGCCTCATCAGAAAACACGATTTTTCGGTAAGAATGGTCATCTTTGACCAAGCGCTCCTGAGCCCATTCCGCGAACCGAAAACGCATTGGATGGTCATGCGGAGGTCTTAGACGGAGGTCTTTGGATAAAATCCGTTGCAGGGAAGTGTGCGAAACGTCCTACTCTTGAACACGGTGCCGAGTTGACGTCGACGGATTGTTATTGACATATTCGACCACCTCAGCGATTTTTTCGACCAACCGAACTGGAGGAGCACGTAAACGTGTTTTTTTTTATCCATCAACGATCTAGTCTCACGCCCACGCTTCACAAAACTATCCACAAACTGCCTGGAAGGCATTTCTTTTTTTTCGAATTTTTACCGCAACTTTCCTGCAGTTTCGGTTGAAGACTCTCTACTTTCGAAGAAAGTGTTCCAATTTCTTCAAGCGTAAACTTAACCATTTCGTAAATCGCAAACCTTCTGACACATTGACAGTGTCATTTGAAATGTCAAATCAAAATTACGCGAAAAATAAATCAAATTTAGTCGATTATTATCGATAGTTTAAAAAGCAAACGCTAAATGGGGCACCCTTTATTTTTGAACTGTTGGAAGATGGTTGCAATGAGTACCAAACTGGAAAAATTGGAAAAAATACCAATACCAAATTGGAAAAAATAAAAGGAGGACCTTAACTACAGACAATCCCAACAATAAGATAGCTGCGTCGAGATTGTTTCTTGGACTGCGAAGCCACGTTTCGTGCCTTTGCACACCTGATTCATTTGGCTGTGGCCGATTCTATGATGACCATTCAGTCCTTTTCATTTGTTTTAGACAAAGTTAAGCGTATCGTCATGCATTTCAAACACAAAAAAGCTGCTACGGACGCACTACGGAACTGAAAAATGGACAAGCGAGTGCCAGAAGGGAGAATTAAAACACTAATTCAAAACGTGGACACTCGATGGAACTCGTGCTTGGATATGCTAAACTCGTTCGTTACGCTAGCTGACGAAGTTGCATTTGTTATTTTGAATAGACGAACCCTCCGCAACCAGAAATGCTCTTAGTGGAGGAGCTAAATAATTGTCGCGATGTGTGCCATGTTCTAAAACCTTTAAAAGAAGTCACTGAAAATGTGAGCGGAGACTCTTATGTGACCGTCAGCTTAATGATTCCTATTATCAGCAGAACCATCTGCTTAATGATTTCATCGGTGGCATTTTTTACATGATGATTTCCATTACAAGATGATTTCCATGAAGAAAGAAGCTAATGTGGTTACCGCTGAGGGCATCGAAGCAAAAGATACTCTTCTAAAAATATCAGAGAAGCGAATATCAGTGGTTTGCTGCAGAATGGCACACTGATGAAAGCTACAATGCTTGATCCACGATTTAAAAAATGTACTTCGATATGCCTCTTAATGTTAAAAACATGCCATTGATAAAATCCACTGATAAGCAGATGGTTGAAAATAAACAAACAGAAATGCTGCCTTCTTCTGAAGAAATGGATTGCGGATAATAGGACATGGTCTCATTGAGTATACAGAAGAGTTTTGTAGATCTGGACAAAAGGAGCATCGAACTGAGAGACTCTGCAGCAGATAGTTACGAAAGAAAGGATATGCATCTATTTTTTTGTATGCCATTTTGAAGTTGGGAGACAAATAAGATGGAATTTTAGTCGATTACTAAAAAGGTTGGGAAAACGATCAAAGGGAACATCATTATTAGCGTCAGAAATCTCCAGCGTCCCTACGGTCTCCAAGGCTGACTCATGCAAACATGAAATGAGCCACCTGAGCTTCTCTAAGTTGGTAAGTTGAGGATGGCTGTCAATAGTCGGACGGCTCTAGTCGGCTTGCTCACCTCTTATCACTACAGTTTTCTGTTTAGTGCATTATCGCAGTAAGTATTTGTGCCCTGTTCAAACTTTGCGCATGTGCACCCAGCCTTGTCCGGGCGTACCTATCTCGTTCTTTCGCGACACCCATGGTGAGCGACCCCTCTCTTACAATGCATTTGACTGCTAAGCTCCGGGAAGCTGCACTTCTCTTAAGCCCATCACGCCGCTTAGACCACCATTGTCGACCTCCGCTCCGATTTATATATAACCGCAATCAAGGGCATTCACTTGAACGCGTTGATTATTTATTGGGTGCAAATAAAACTGCCGGTACCGGAATCGCTCACTAACTTAATAGCGTAGGGAAGCGCAGTGCCTAATTTGATTAAGAAATGTTTCTAGAAAGGGTCTTTTTTGTATACCCTTGCAGAGGGTATTATAATTTTGTCCAAAAGTGTGCAACGGAGTGAAGGAGACATCTCCGACCCTATAAAGTATATATATTCTTGATCAGGATCACCTCCTGAGTTGATATAAGCATGTCCGTCTGTCCGTCTGTCCGTCCGTCTGTCTGTTTCTACGCAAACTAGTCTCTCAGTTTTAGAGCTATCGACTTGAAACTTTGCACACACCCTTCTTTCCTTGCACGCAGTATATAAGTCGGATCGACCGACTATATCCTATAGCTGCCATATAACTGCAAGGGTATATCAACTTCGGTTGCGCCCGAAGTTAGCTTTCCTTTCATGATTAAGTATAGCGCGTGGCGTGCAACAATCAGCGATCTGACTCCCAAGGCAAGGCAACATCAGCTTCAGAAGCCAAGGACGCCAAGCTACACAATGGACGTTTCTTTGCTGCGCTGCATGGCAAGGAATCATATGGTTGGCGAAGATATATCCGACGACAAAGAGGCAAAAGTTACAGTGGGGGAGGGGCATTTCGATGATGTTCTTTTGAATTCTGCAAATAAACGTCTACCACTAAGCAGCCTCGGCTCCTCGCTTGCTCCATTTGGCTGAGGATGGAGCTGACATTCTCCTAGTCCAGGAATCCTGGTTAGGGGCCGTCCATATATTGCGTGACGCGAATTTCAGACTTCTTTTTACCTTTTTAACATAGCTGTAAGGTCGATTCTATGTAATATGAAAGAGGGGGGTTGCAAGTCGGCATATGCGTGCGACGTTGCCATTATTTTCACAGGAAAATAAACTCTGTCTCTTTGTGGCCCCATGAACCCAAAACAAACACAAACCCTGACTAACTGGACAAGGGCCTGGGACGTGCAAAACAACAGAGCTACTCCTCTTCAGTCGAAGATATAAAATCCCATCCTTCACCTCACCGAAACTAAACAACCAGAGGCTGTCCTTCATTGATAGCGCAAAAAACAAAACATAGAAGAAAGGTCGAAGAAAGCCGCGATAGCTTTTTTCACCACTCAAATGGGGCATGTCCCCTTACATCGTGAGCTGGATTTTTACTGCCATTATAGACCCATTCTGTTGTATGGTGTTCTGGTATGGTGGATCAGCCCTCACTTAAAGATAACCACCTTAAAGAAATATGAAAAAAAATCAGAGAGCGGCAGCATTAAGCTTCAGTGGCGCCCTCAGAACTACTCCAATTGCAGCCCTAGATTAGAGTCTATTTTAGACTTCCTGATACCGAATATTCAGTGACAGACAAGCAGCTATTAAATCGATCGATTCGATCTCAAACAACTCAAAAACAGTCTCAGCCTGTGGATCATCTCTTCACGAGATGGCACAAAAGTATGACATTAGCCTAACCTGGGTCTCAGGTTACAGGAGCAGGAAACTGCAAAGCAGACGAATTGGCTTGCATAGGCACCACCACACTGTTCCAGTCTGAAATGGAGGGTACTTGTATTTCAATGGCCTTATATAAGCATCGACTCAAAGAAGCCATCAATAGCAAGACCCAACTCAGCTGAGACTCCGCCTGCCGGTTGGCCCGCCAACTTTACTCCTTTATCATCCCCAAAGAACATCCCAGCTTTTAAGGATGAATTGGACCCACATCAACACGGCTATCATAGTCAATACGGGGCACTGGATAGTCCGAACACATGCTAGGCGAATGCATTTACATTGACTACTGCCGTGGCTACTGGAACAAGGTTGAAGAAGAACCGGTTTAAAATCTCTTATGCCACTACCCGACCCTTCAATCTCTTTGATAAACAAGAAAGGACAGCTAATTTCGTGCGGAGCCCAAGTTGATATACCCTTGCCGTTAAAATCGGATATATGGTGTATCATAAATCTTTATGAGAATATCATAATATATACAATTTATTACAATACAAAATTAAAAAAAAACATTTTTTGTTTAGAAAAAAGAAATATTTCGCGCACAAATCAGAAGCTAAATATTATTTATCAATCCTATATTTTAAGCCCGCCTAGCTTATATTTTTAAATGTAAAATAGTTCACCAAATTATTATGAAAGGTTTGAAAGACTTGAAAAACTAAAATTTATCTAAAAGGCTATGTAATTTAGGTAAAATGGCTTGAAACGAAATAGCATTAAATGGTGCTTTCACTGTCGGTTCTTTTTGCATGATTAAAGATTTTAAGAATAAAAATGATTAAATAGTAAAGATTTTTTCTGCGTAAGCCCTACTCTTTAGTTCATTAAATAAAACCTTTCTAAAACAAGAAAAGAAAGCTAACTTCGGGCGGAGCCAAAGTTGATATACCCTTGCAGTTAAAAACGGATATATATTGCAAACATCAGATATAGTTGTCCGATCCTTATAAGAATATCAGATTAAAAACAATTCATTACAATAAAAAACCTAAAAACAAGAAAGAAAGGCTAACTTCGGGCGGAGCCGAAGTTGATATACCCTTGCAGTTAAAACCGGATATATATCGCAATCACTGGATATAGTTGGCCGATCCTTATGAAAATATCATAATAAAACCAATTACTTACAATAAAATATCTAAAAAAAAGTCCCAAGCTTCTATCTTCAAAAATACTAAAGTTTTTATTTCTACCAAATACCATTTCCGATCAATCAGTTATATGGCAGCTATAGGATATAGTCGGCTGATCCGGGCCGTTCCGACTTATATATTGCGTACAAATGAAAGAAGGATGTGTTCAAAGTTTCAAGACGATAGCTATTAAACTGAGAGACTAGTTCGCGTAGAAACAGACAGATAGACGGACATGCTCATATCAACTCAGGAGGTGATCCTGATCAAGAATATATATACTTTATAGAGTCGGAGATGTCTCTTTCACTGCGTTGCACACTTTTGGACAAAATTATAATACCCTCTGCAGGGTATAACAAGCTTCCATCTTCAAATATACCAAAGTTGGTATTTTTACCAAACACCATTTCCGATCGTTCAGTTATATGGCATCTGTAAGATATAGTCGGCCGATCACCGCCGTTCCGACTTATATACTGTGTGCTAAAGAAAGAAGGGTAGGTGCAAAGTTTTAAGTCGATAGCTTTAAAACTGAGAGACTAGTTTGCGTTGAAACAGACAGACGGACATGCTTATATAAAGTCAGGAGGATGTCTCATTCACTGCGTTGCACACTTTTGACCAAAATTATAATACCCTATGCAAAGGTATAATGAAAATACAATGCAATGCCCAATAATATTCTACAGAAACATATTAAATATTTATTTGAGACGTTAAATATATTATTAAAGATTATAAACTTTGTTTAGAGAAATAAGGTCTTTATCAAAACAATTTATTTAATTACAAGATGAAATTAAAAATCTTTATCGTACTTACCGAAAATGGTTTATTCCGGTGCGCCCATAATAACTTAAAACATAAGAACCAGGTTTTCGGTCACTTTCCCGGACTGTTAACATGCAATAATAGAAATTATTAAAATTAATTTTATATAAAACAAGAAAGAAAATCTAACTTCGGGCTGAGCCGAAGTTTATATACCCTTGCAGTTGACAGCTATAGGATATAGTTGGCCGATCTTTATGATATTTGGTGTGTCGAATAATATCACCATAGAAAACCCCAGCTCTCTAACTCTAAAAACACCAAAGCTAAACACCTCTAAAAACAAATTATCAGTTATATCAAAGATTATAAAGTACATAAATGGGACATCTCATACAAAGAAAAATGTTCTATGGCGGGTTCCCGCTGGAACGAAATTATAATCCTAAATTTATAATCCAATAAAAAAATACAAATTGTAAAATCACCTTAACATCGTCTCAGTTCGTAGTGGAACCCGCTGTAAAAATGTCTATAAGTGCGGGTTTTACGGCATTTTGGCAGGCCGTGTCGTAGAACCCGCTCTAAATTGTTTTCATTTTTTCCGTCGTGGAACCCGCTGTAATAATGAAATCATTTGAGAGCGGGTTCCATGACAAACGGCTGTCAGATGAGAGAGGGAATTCTATTTTTAGATCGTAACATCTTTGGAACGATGAAAGTTTGAAACGTTGTAATCGAACCAATGTGAGAATAAAGAGATCAGAAATATCTTTTACTATCCTTACTCGTCAGCTCTGTTTTTGGTATGGATTCTAGAGCTTCCTTTAATACCAATTTTAAGTATCATAAAATCAACTTCGAGGGTAGCCTAGATGGATAGTGCGCGGTCCTTATTCATGGGGTCCTGATTATGATTATTTTATGATTATTTTTATATTTACTTTTATTTTTTGTATTAATTTTTTTTTTTTTTTAATTTTTACGTTATTATTATTATTATTATTATTTTTAATTGCATTCTATTACAATTGTTGTAAAAATAAGTGACGGACGTGTCGGATGACAAAATACCGGAAGGACTCCCTTGAAATTTTATTAGCTTTTTATTAGCGGGACATAATGAAGAAAATTGTAAAATTAAAGAAAAATATTACAATAAAAGAAAAAAAATAATAATTATAAAAGAAAGAAAAAGTTCCAAGTCCTTACGAGGATTTGAACGCAGAAAAATTGCACATAGAGTAACTACTCTATGCATTACGCTACCATCCTGTCTCGATCTGTGGCGATTAAAAATACTATTTGTTTTACCAACTACCACATCGGCGCATCGAAAACAGTAACGAGAAATTGAAATTGAAATTTGGAAGCCAAAACATTTTTACTCCGTCGTGCGAGCAGTCACACATACATACATATGTTCACATTTTTGTTGACGGATACATGTAAAGAGTTCTAAAAGTAGATGTTGCTTGGTGAGTTTTATTTTGAGCGAAAAAAATAATAATTATTATTTCAAATGATAAAAAAGCTTATAATTATTAGGATAGGATATTCGTAGTATCAAGGATATTCATAGTGTATCCTTAAGGATGTAGTCTCATGTGTAAGGTTGAAAAAATCGATTTTTTTTTTTTCAAATATTTCGAAAGTATTGTTTATTAAGAATGTACTGTTAAAGTTTCAAATAAAAATATCAAATAATGACAGAGATACAGCCCATAATCGAGAGCGCGCCCACACCGAAAAGTATGAGTTTCTCGTTAGCATCTAAATTTTAAACGCGTTTTTCTCGGAAAGACATTTTTGTGTGCGGCGCAGGTGATTCACAAAATTCTATGGTACCGATCTAGCGGAACCGATCTTAATTTGGATATGTTGTTCTTAAAAGTAACACCTCTGTTCCGTACTAGAATCATTTATTTTTAACGATTAGTTTTTTTTTTATCATTAATTTAAGATACATTTTTTAAATTAAAAAATTTTTTTTTTTTTGTGTGTTCGCCATTTTGTTGTTTATTGATGAAAATATTTCATTCTAGTACGGGACAGAGCCATAAGCTTACAAAACAATAATCTATTCTAATTTTTTGTTTCGGATGACTCTAGCAGTCGAAATCACCTGCGCCAGGGACCTACCTTTTTTTTATATGCATACTTTGGCATGCTATAAAGTGTATTAAACTACACAAGAATAAATTAAACAAAATATTTTCAAAAAGTTTATGATGCCTATAAAAACATATGTGAAAATGGAAACAATCGCATTATTTTTTATTACAAAAAAATTTTTTGAAATAACCTTTAAAAAGTAGGCCGGAACATGAGACTACATCCTTAAAGTGCTAGTCATGCTTGTTCTATGTTGATTGGAAGTGATTAATTTATTCATTTAAAAAATAGCGACAATAATCATTATTTACGGTCCCTGAAATTACCATAAAATATCTAAACAAGAAAGAAAAGCTAACTTTGGGCGGAGCCGAAGTTGATATACCCTTGCAGGTAAAACCGGATAAATATCGCAAACATCGGATATGCTTGGCCGATCTTTATGAGAATATCATAATTCAACCAATTCATAAAAATAAAAAATCGAAAAAAAAAGTCTACCACACACCGCAAATACCATTTCCGATCGTTCAGTTATATAGTAAAATTGATTACTATTTAAATGAGTCAAACTAATGTCGCGTCAGTTGACTAAGGACAAAGCTGAGTAGAATTAGTGAACGAGGTGAGATTCCATGTCAGTGTAATATTTGGTTCATCGTAGTAAATGATTTCTTTTGAGGGTGTTGGTATAAAATTACAAATTAGTTTTTTGTGCTTCATTATATTTTTAATGCATTCATTATTAACTTCTTTATTGTCTTGATTATACATTTTTTCTCATCTTTAAAATATGATAGTTGATTTGAATAGTCAAACTGATATCCATTATGGTCGGGATAGGAAATTCTAATGGTGTTAATGATTTTGTATGTAATAGGGATATGTGAAATAAATAGTAGATCGTTATTTTTGTTCGTATTTTTTATTATTTTGTGTAAAAAATTATATTTTGGCTGTTAATGCTTTCTAGCTTGTCTTAATTCAGTAACTTTGGGTTCAAAATTCCAAGACGTGATAGTTGCATGAGCATTTCTATGTCTTCAACGTACTCAACAAATTTCATAAGTTCATACACAAGTATTTCAAAGCTATTGCGGTTATTTTCGTAGTAAGTAAGTTTCTTCAGTCCTTCATTTACAAACATAATGACATCATTGAGTTTTCTGCAATTAGATATATTTTTTTGTTAATTTTTACCCTACCATTTTCATCAAGTTTTTTTTTTTTTTTTTTTATTATTGCTTTGCTTTTATTTTTTGAATCTACTCTTATTTTTGAGACTAACAATAAGTTGACGAATCTTAACATTAAAATTTAACTAACAGTATACTAAGACTGCATTCTGGTTGCGCGTCCCTCAGGTCGGTCGCTGGGTGGGTAAGTCATTGCGACGAAGGCGTGATTGGTTGCTCAACCTTGTTAGACCTCTCGCCAGGTGGTTAGGGGGCACCGATAGCTTGGTTAAGTACTTTACCTTCTGCGATCGCTTCTTTGACTGGTCGAATGTTTAAGTCGCGGTGTATGTTTTCGTTGCGAACGTACCACGGTGCCCCGGTGATTGTTCTCAAGATCTTCGACTGAACTCTTTGAATTATGTCAATGTTGCTATTGCTGGCGTTCCCCCATAACTGGGAGCCGTACATCCATATAGGTTTTAGTACCGAGTTGTACAGCAGGACTTTATATTCAAGGCTAAGAGGTGACCGAGCGTTGATAAGCCAATGAAGACCGCTGGCTTTTAGCTTTAGGTGTGTTCTTTTGGCTTCAATGTGCCGGCGCCATGTGAGTCTTCTGTCGAGATGTACTCCTAGGTATGTTACTTCGTTTGCTTGTGGGAGTAGAGTGTTGTTTAATGTTATCGGCGGGCAGTTTTGCCTGTTCAGAGTGAACGTAACATGCTTGCATTTTAGTTCGTTCACTTTAATTCGCCAGTCTGACAGCCATTTTTCGACATCGACCATATGATGAGCTAGCTGCGCAGTTGCTTGAATCGGGCATTTTGAGCGGCTAAGAATAGCTGTGTCATCGGCAAACGTGGATGTTGTTAGAGGTGTGCTTGTCGGGATATCTGCAGTGTAGAGGACATATAATATTGGCCCTAGCACGCTGCCTTGAGGAACTCCAGCTCCAACAGTGTACTCATCGGATATAGCGGTATTGCACCTCACGACAAATTTTCTGTCGCGAAGGTAAGACTCCAAAATCTTGTGGGTGCTGTAGGGGAGCATTGTCTTGATCTTGTACATTAGACCTTCCAGCCAGACTCTATCGAATGCTTGAGAGACATCTAAAAATATGGCAGTACAGTACTCTCGTTTTTCGAACGCGTTCAGAATTTCGGATGTTATCCGGTTGACCTGCTCAATTGTTCCATGCTTTTCACGAAACCCAAATTGGTGTGACGGGATTCCTTCCTGGATTCTCAGGTATGTGTTTATCCGAGTCATTAGGCATTTTTCAAAGAGTTTAGATAGGCAAGAGAGTAGGCTTATAGGTCTATACGACGTGGGGATAGTGTGGTCTTTTCCCGGCTTTGCTATCATTATTATAATTGACTTTTTTATAATTGACCATCTCACTGGAAAGTGGCCAAGTTTTGCGATGGCATTAAATAGCTGGGTGAGAGTGCAAACGCCACAGTATGGGAGCTCAATGATCATTTTGGGAGTTATGAGGTCGCAGCCCGGGGATTTTTTCGGATTCAGTTGTCGTTTGATGATGTTAACGATTTCGTTTGGGCGAAACTCAATCGGCTCATGTTGAGGCTGGGGCTCATCTGATAGAGTCGGCAAAGTAAACGCATTGGTGGCAGGATTTGGTTGGAAGACATTTTTAAGGTGTTTGGCAAACGTACTGGCTCTGTCTGCGTCGCTGCGCGCCCACCCGCCTGTGGAATTTCTAATAGGCATCACGGTTTCTTTCGGTGAGCTCAGAGTTGGGTGAGCTCTCCATAGTGAGTGTTTCGTACTGTTAGTTGACAGTTGCTCTATGTAGCGGTGGTGGGCATACGTTTCTTCTTGCTGTAGAGCTTGATCAAGTTGACGTGAGGCATGTTTGAAGCGTTGCTTAGCAGATGGCGATCTGTGACATTGCCATTTTCGACGTAAGCGTCGCTTTTCGAGGACGAGCTGTTCGATTTGTAGATTTGTCTTCTTTTGATTGCGTTGTGTGTTTATAATTTGAGGTGTTGAAACTCGAGCTGCAGAGACGAGTACAGACTCCAGCGAATTAACAAAACTGTCTACGTTGGCTTCGTCGCTGAGGTGAGGACTCAGCTCAATATGTGAGCTGATGCACTTCCTGTACTTAACCCAATTGGTTTTATGTGAGGTCAGATTTGATGATTGATCCCATGTTCCTGGGTGTTGGAGTAGAGTAAAAAGGACAGGCGAGTGATCAGATGAAAGATCCGAAAGGCATTCGGCGCATATCAGATTTTTAGGAATGTTTTTGGTAATCGCAAAGTCAATTAAATCGGGAAGTTTCTTTGGGTCTGCCGGCCAGTATGTTGGTGTGCCAGAAGAAGCATAGTCTAGCTTGTTCTTAGCTTTGATAATTGCATTATAGAGCTGCTTTCCTTTTGGGGTCACGAGACGAGATCCCCAGTGTGTGTGCTCGGCATTGTAGTCTCCTGCTGCTATGAAGTGGTCTCCGAGTGAGTTGAAAAACTGCATAAGCTCATCTTCGGCTATGGTGAAGCGTGGGGGGCAGTATACGGCAGCTAGAGTTAATTGCTTGCCAGTATTTAGGTGTATTGATGTGGCCTGTAGGTAGTTTTTTGCAAATTTCGTATGATAATGGTGCTTGATACGGCTTCTGATTAAAATTCCAGTCCCGCCGTGTGCTTTACCGTCTGGATGATTTGTTCCATAGAATGAATATCCTCGTAGTTGGAAATTGTATCTGTGCGTAAGATGTGTTTCTGAAAGCAGCATTACCTAGATTTGATTGTCTAGTAGCAATTGCGCAAACTCGAGTTTGCCAAGTTTGGGGTAATTGACCGTGTTTGGGATGAGCTTGCATTACTTTCGGTTGCTTTGAAAGTGAAGTAAGCGTTGTTTCTTTGTACTGAGAGCCGTCTCTCGTCTTGCTCACGTTGACGTTGTGTGCTAACGTCGTTTAGACTCATTGCAATCGAAATTGATATTGTTCGAGTTTTAAATGTTATGTTTTATATTAATTAATTAATTAATCAATATAAACATTAGCGATTTCATCGCTGAAAGCGTCTTTTCGCGTTGTTGTTGATTTACGAAACCAGTCACTGCACTTTTTGATATTGTTGAATAGTTTTTTTTTTTTTTTTTTTTTCCCGGAACACAATAAATACACGTCTGCATGCGACGACGATTCGCGAAGAATTTTCATCAAGTGTGCCTTTCATAGTCTACGTTTCTGCCTTTTTTTCTGATTGTTAAACCATTTAGTTCATTCAAAAGTTCATATACAAATATTTCTTTCTGGGCGAGTCTGTGATCTTGTTACCAAAAGATTTAGTGATGATATTGATTTCCGTTAAATTTATTCTTTGACAGTGATGTTCATACACTACAGGAATTTGAATTGAAATGCTCGAGAACAATAAATAACCAAGGTCGGAATCTGAGTTGGTTATTTGAATTTGTTGAGTGTGGCCCGTGGTGAATAATAGAAACAACATCATTGTAGAAGGTTCCTGTGGGAGTTTAACGACATTAGTTATCTTTTGTTTCTTAAATTGTGTTTTGTAGTATTTGGTTTCCTTATTTCGATTAGCAATTTTGTAATGGTCTTCGTCTATGTTTTCTACAGTTTTATTTTCTTTAAGGGGTTATATACAGTTGTGATATATGAAAAAATCGATTTTTTTATTGCATATTCTTTGAGTATATTCTATTGGGAATACTCTCACAAAAATTCATAACGATCGGAGCATTAGAACCGAAGCTGTAGCTATTTAAAGCGCACTATCTGCATATAAAACTTAAACAAACTTGAAACTTTAAACGCGATTATCTCAGAATCTTTCTTTTTGGGAAATTACCTTTGCGGTGGACACGATTACTAAAAAATTACTATTCCGATCATTTATTATGATATTAGCTAGTCCGTGAACGAGGGATTTTCAACTTTTGTGAAAACTCCTTTTTTAAAGCACAAAAAACGAAAATCTTATACCTTGAAAAAGTACATTTTCAAAGTACAAAATCCCTCGTTCACGGACTAGATAATACAATATACTAACTAAACTTTTTTGAATTTTGGATTTCGGATAAACCGTTTTCGAGAAATCATGTCCACCGCAAGACACCATCGAAAAAAGACGATCCGGGAATTCGGCTATAACATTTTTGTTATGTAATATTTTTTTATGAAAAAATTTAATTAAGTACCCAGAAACATGTACTAAACAACGTTGGTAAAACATTTTTCATAAATATTTTCTATGGTGTCAAAAAAAAATCGATAAAAATCCATATTTTTGCGCGGTACAACTGTATATAACCCCTTAAATGGATTTTCTAATTTTCCCTTTTGAATTGGAGCTTTTCTGTATCTAGTATCAATCTCAAATTCCTGCCGATCTTTATTCATTTTATCTATTTTCCTTTCTTTAGTATTTTGAGCGTCAAATATTGGATGCCCATCTTATAGGAATATTTCAGCAGGTGTTTGTCCAGTGGTGTCAATGACGGATTTAAGGGCAAAATTTGTTCAGGGCCCCCCTGTCACCCCATACCCCCTACCACCCCATAGAAAATTATGTTTTGTCAGGTGTTCCATGGAAAGTGAAAGCTATATATTTTAAGAATTCAACAAATATAAAAATGTTTTCATTTATTCATCGGGCATTATAAAAGTTGTATACTTTTTTACATCGAGATGTAAAAAGATTTTTTTTGCACATTTTTGAAATATTTTTGATTGGTTCTTGCCGTCGAGGTGCTTTCCATATCGGAAAACCTTACAAAACGTTTTATATCGACGCCGTAATATGGGAAATAAATAAAAAAAAAGAAATCGAAGATGTAACTTTCAGCAAGAGGGGCCCTGAAAGCCTTTCGTCGGGGGGGCCCAGTGGGCAAGCGCGCCTTTGCCCACCTGTTAAATCCGCCACTGCTATCTTGCTTAATTTTACTTCTTCAACATCGGATGAATTGATTATTCGGATTTTTTCATTTCTTATCTTATGTATTCTTTCGACGTCTGCTAAGGCCGTATTTTTAGCCGTATTGATTTGTAATTAAATTCCTTCTGCTTCAAGCCATCACTTTAGAGTCAAGCTGGAAAAAAGGACCGTCTCTGTCTGCCTTTATTAATTTGAGTTTGCCTTATTAATCCAGTCCCTTTTTTTTAATTTGTCCAAGTGTAGCGAATTTAGAATAAATGAGCTTTCCCTTAGGTGAATAAAATTTGTTTACAAATTTGTCTTGACAATTTTCAGGGTTGAGTGTGATTTTAAAAGGCATTTTTGTTTTTCTGTGTTCAGCAAAATTTCATATGTTGCATTCATTTATTATATTCTGAATTAATAATTGGCTATATGGAAAGAAGTTATTTTCTTTGAATAATTTTGTCATTTTCTGTATACCTGGATGTACAAGTTTTTCATGTGGTTGAAGTATAATTTCGTTGAATTCAGCGTATTAACAAATATTCTTTAATAGGTAGAGGCTGCGAAATACTTAAGTGTACTTGGGTGCGCTTAATAATTTCTTTGTATGCTCTTTGAATAATTTCTAAATCTACACCGCTCTCAATATATATGGTAATATTTCTATGAATAATTTTATTGAGTAAAATCTGTTTGGCCTATTTGAAATACATTATATTGAATTGTGGCACTGGAGTTAACAAATATTGTTGAATGTTCTACTTTCGGATTTAATAAAAATGATTTGTTTTTGAAAAATTTGTTTAGTTTTTCTGTTAAATTAATAGAGTTGCTATTGTCTTCGTTTTCACTGTGTTGAGTGACTTCAATATGATGATTTTCTTCAACTTTGATTCTTGATAATGCACCGCCAACTAAATTTTCCTTCCCTTTAATATAGTCGATTTTTAATTGGTATTCGTTTAAGAAGAGTGCTTTTGGAATTAGGAATGCAGTCGAATGTCTCGAACGGTTTTTAATACACTCTTTGAATTCATTGCATGCATTTCATATTCATATGCATTTTCTTTTGTTGTAGCGTTATGCACGGTACAATTTGACCGAGCTAGTAGATATCTTGAGAATCTATCTATTTTTAGTATTTTTTAGGTTAGTGAGGCACCTTGTAACCCAAGGGTGATTTGTTGAAGCGGACAGATATTTCCATGGCACATAGGAGTCAAAAAATGTATTTAAAGTAAAATAAAATTTTTCTAAAGTGACATTAAGATCAGTGGACGCCAGAATATCAGACCAGTCAAATGTATTGATAAGGCTATTAAGTTTCTGAAAATCAGCTTTACGGAAACAGCGAATCTTATTTACCACGCTCGGAGACATCTGATCGATACCAGGGGTGATTTCGATTGAGACCTCCAGCGTGGGGTGATATGGATCCTCTGGGGTTGAAAGGGGAAAAGCTCTGGAGAGAGCAGTACCATCAGGATCAGATACAAAACATAAGTCTAAATGCCGACCTACCGAATTTCTAACATGATTGATCATGGTAAGTTATAAGTGACAAAGATGGTGAGTTATCGACGTTGGACCACTTTAATTCTGGGATATTAAAGTCGCCCACCGCTACGAGTTGGTCACGATCCGTCATAAGATTAGAGTCGTATCGAATAGCGTACAAATTCTGCCAATATGTAGGCGGTTCAGACATAGGAGGTATATATGAACATGTAATGTATAAAGCTTTAACGGACATAGTGATTTTAACGAAAATAAATTCTATGTCACCAAACTCATGGGATTTCACCTCTTCATAAGCAAGAGTAGAGTCTACCGAAATGAGGACTCCACCTCCTCTTCGCTGAGATCGATCCCGTCTAAAAGAGGTGTACTTACTTGGAAAAACTTCGGAGCTAAAGATCTCTGGATTTAACCAAGTTTCTGTAAATGCTATTATATGGGATGCAAAGAAAGAACTATCAGAATATAGCTTGGGGAGTTTGCTACGTAGCCCCCTAGTATTCTGATAGGTAAGAGTTAGTGAGGAAACTAGTTTTTTGGGTTAGTGGCCAAAGAAGAGGTGGAGGGTTGGTCAGTGGTTCCGATATTGGGAAATCTCACTCCCACTGGTTTATTAACTTTTTTTTTTTTCACGGAACTAGGCTGATGTTATTGGACGAAAAGATTCTCTGGCCAAAAACTCGGAGAACAAATCGTCTTGAACATCATCGCGGGCACACAAATCTTGAAAGAAGACGTGCGCCTTGTATAATTATATTTAAATTTAGTTATGTCCTCCACCTTTATATCGGCATTAGTTTTGGCTTTGATATAAGCCGAGATATCAATCTCTGAAGTATCAGGGGCAAGCCGAGAAACAAATATATGTTTCGATGGAGGAATCACCTGTAAGGGTTTTGGTGTCGCAGGTACGAGAACTGCAGCATCAGTCGGTGCCGGTGGTCCGGAATGTGGAATACCCTTTTGGGTGACTCTAATGGGGGTTTCGCTTCCTAGGACCTGTGGCATCATTTAAAGGGATGCCATGGCGGACATATCAGACAATTGCTCATTATCCCTGAGAAATTCTGACGAATTTTTCTCAGTTCTAGCCCTTGGGGTGGCCAGAGATATAAGCGGCTGCATTAATGTCGGCTGAGCAGACTGAGGCGGATCAGAAACAGCGGATTTCTTACGCATAGGGGATTCATTTAGCAGCTGAAGGCCACTAAATTGAGTGTCAAGCGCACAGAGCTGGTCATTGATTTTACGAAATCCAGTGATCAGCTCTTTAAATCCATTTTTGGTCTGTCTCATGAACGACCTCATTTCGCCTTGGACAGCACGACAATTTTCATAACAATAGTGTATACCCGACCTACGGGAAATGGCATCCGAAACTGAGGCAGTGAATCCGGCACACTTGGCGTGCACGACGTTTTCACATAACCAGCAATGGATGCTAGGCTGCGATGTGGAAATTGTCTTGTTACAAGACTTAATTGCGCAGACAAGTTTAAATTCCATTTTTTTTTTAAATTAATAAAACAAAAATTAATATATAAAAAGTTAAAAAACACAATACCTTAAACCACTGTGCCAAACAAGAAGCCGAAGCGGGAGCTTTGAAATAGTGCAAAAGAGAAATGCAGAAATATAGATAAGCCGGGGAAGGAGCTGAGCTATGCTTGGAATTGAAATTATTCAATTTTTTAATTCGACTCCAAATATACCACAGCACTCGCGAACGATACGGTTAAAGCTTAAGATTCTCAATATATTTAAGAATATATTCCTTTCTTGTTTTTCGTTAATAGTTTTATAAAATCTCTCTATGTCAGAAACGCCATTTTTACTTGTGTTTATAGTTATTCTTACATCTTCTGATTGCAGCCAAAGTTGCAATGCCTAGCACATAAATGCGGAATCTTTGTCGGCTTTAATTTCTTTTGGTTTACCCATTTCATTAAATATCCTGAGTAATGCCCTTTTTGCTTCTAACCAATCCCTACTGTTGACATTTATTAAAGCAGCATATTTGGAATAAATATCAATGCAAGATAAGAATTGTTTATTATCGATCATGTAACATATTTTTCTTTGGGGTTAAAGGTTTCTGGGGTTAATTCAAATGTAAGTTTTGTATCTCTATGCTCTGTTTTAGCAAGGTTACAAATTTCACACTCATTTATAATATTTTATAGGGACAATTTATAATATTATCATTTATAATATATAAAGGACAATTTCCTTGAATTCTGCGAATGTTTGGACATCTATTAATATTGTACTGGTTTTCATAACTTTGGTTAAGTTATTTGGGCAGATAATCTCTACATAAGCATTTTGAAATATTATAAAGTCCATTTCACAAGGAAAATAGATAACACTTTTTTTGGAGCATAGATATTCTTTAATTAATTCTTTTGCATATTCATGGGTCATTTCTTTATACATTATTTTAAGGTTGGTTTTATGAAAGTATTGAGTCAATTTAACTTCATTTGAATTTCCTCTATGGAATTCAATTTGTCTACTGTAATAGTTTAAAGTTCTTTCCGTTATTTCTATATAATTCTGATTGTCTTCTTGTGCACTATGTACTGTTGCTATTGTGGGTAATGATGGGTTACTATCCGGTGATTCTCCTAAAAAATTTTCATCTAGCTTTACTTTTGACAGAGCATCAGCTACCTGGTTTTCCTTTCCCGGCAAATATTTAATAGTGAAGTCAAACTCGTTAAAATTTAATCTCCATCTTTCTACCAAAGAGATAAGACCTAAAATATTTAGTGGCCCAGACTATAGCCAGAAGCTCTTTTTCTATTGCTGAATAATTAATTTCGTAATGAACACGAGTTCTACTAGCATAACAAATAGGTTTATGATTTTGTGATAATACTGTGCCTATGGCGACATTGCTAGCATCTGTTGTTAAAGAAAATAATTTTTCAAAGTTAAGGTAAATTAAAATAGGGTCTGATGTAATGAGAAGTTTTAATTTCTCAAATGCTTCTAAATATTCTTTATCTGTTGAATTTATAGTTGAACCTTTCTTTATGTTTACAGTAATGGGTTTTGCAATTTTAGCAAAATCAGGTATGAATTTTCTATAAAATCCACAGAGACCTAAAAATGATTTTATTTCTTTTTGGGTTTATGGTATTGGACATTTTTTTATTGCCTCAATTTTTTTTGGGTTTGGCTTTATTCCTTCTGTTGTTATTATATGTCCAAAGAATTCGGTTTCCTTTTTCATAAACTCACATTTGTCAAGTTGAAGTTTAAGATTAGCTTTTAGAAGTTTTGAAAACACCTTTTTTATAGACAAAATGTGTTCCTCTAATGAAGTAGAAAATATAATTATTTCATCCATATTAACAAGGCAATGCTGGTATATTAAATTTTCTAATAAATTGTTCATGCAACGTTGGAAAGTTGCAGGCGCATTTTGCAGACCAAATGGCATTCGTGTGTATTCGTAATGTCAATTTTTAGTTGAAAAATCTGTTTTTAAAATAGAGTTTTCATCCGTTTGAATTTGATAAAAACCCTTGGCAAGGTCAATTTTTTTAAAATATTGACACTTTCCAAGTTTGTCGAGTATTTCATCCATAACTGGTATCGGATACTTATCATCAATAGTTATTTCATTTAGACTTCGATAGTCTATTACTATTCGAAATTTCTTTTTCCCTAATGCGTCCTCTTTCTTTGGAACTATCCATATTGGAGAACAATAAGGGGATTTCGATTTATATAATCCAATTTATTACAATACAAAATCTAAAAAAAGTCCCAAACTTCTATCTTCAAAAATACGAAAGTTGATATTTCTACCAAATACCATTTCCGATCGTTCAGTTATATGGCAGCTATGGGATATAGTCGGCCGATCCTAATGAAATTTGGTAGGTTGGATCAACTGACCAAGAATTAAATCTGTACTAAGTTCCAGCTTTCTATCTTCAAAAACACGAAAGTTGGGTCATTTCCGATCGTTCAGTTATATGGCAGCTATAGGATATAGTCGGCCGATCCTATAGTTGGCATGACGTAATGTTTTGCCAAAAATAGCTCACATGTCAAATTTGAACTCTCTAACTCTAAAAACACCAAAGTTATACCATTTCCGATCAATCAGTTATATGGCAGCTATAGGATATAGTCGGCCGATCCGGGCCGTTCCGACTTATATACTGCGTGCAAAGGAAAGAAGGGTGTGTGCAAAGTTTCAAGACGATAGCTTTAAAACTGAGAGACTAGTTCTCGTAGAAACAGACAGACGGACAGACAGACGGACAGACGGACAGACGGACATGCTCATATCAACTCAGGAGGTGATCCTGATCAAGAATATATATACTTTATAGGGTCGGAGATGTCTCCTTCACTGCGTTGCACACTTTTGACCAAAATT
Source organism: Drosophila malerkotliana malerkotliana (assembly GCA_018153235.1). Taxonomy (NCBI): domain Eukaryota; kingdom Metazoa; phylum Arthropoda; class Insecta; order Diptera; family Drosophilidae; genus Drosophila; species Drosophila malerkotliana. The sequence goes on from JAECXV010000105.1 coordinate 703,368, forward strand.
ATAATACCCTCTGCAAGGGTATAAAAAACATCCTCAGATGAAGACCGCGAAAAAATAATAATAAAAAAAATGAAGGTGGACTGAGATAATCTTCCAATGTTTCCATTTCGGAATTCTTGAAATCTTCGTGGTTATATATCATGGAAAACATAAATCCGCTCAAAGTGACTGTTTCCTGTTTATAATTAATTATTGCTTCACACGCTTCTAAATACTCTCTTCCTATCAATGTATCCTATTTTTGGGGAAAATTGTGAACCCAAAATGGTTGGTCGATCGGACAAAGTTTACTTGATTTGAAATTTACGGACTTATTTAATTTAATTACACCATTAATTGTGTGCACTTCTGACGTTTTTAATGTTTGTGGGAAATTAAAATAATTTTCTTTTATTAGGTTGATTGAACTTCCTGTATCTATTACACATTTAAATGGGCGATTGTTAATAGTTATTCTGATGTAAGGATTTCTATTTCTTCTATTGGATCCGAGGCTATTTGATGAAAATTTTCGATTTCCATTTTAGATTGATCGCTTGAATATTCACGCTGTCTTTTCACTGGTTTGTTAGAATAAGTACCTTGTAAAGAAGATGATGACTGTTGATAATTCATAGGATTCTGAGCTCTACCTTGATTTAAGTTTTGCTGCAATTCCTGTCGAAATTGTTGTTGATTGAAATTATTTGGTTGTCTATAGTTACTTTGCTGATTATAACTTTGTTGATTATTATTATTATAAAAGGAATTATTTCTATGGAAATTATTATTTTTTTGATAATTTCTCCTATCTTGTTCGTTTTGATTTGAATTATGTTGTGATTTAACTTTATCAGAACCAGAATCATAACAACCTTCTTGTTGTGCTACTTGTTTAAGTTTACTGACTGTAGTTATATCGTGCCTTGCTAATGTCATGAATAACCTGTCAGGAAGTTTTCTCATTATTACATCTTTTACAGTATTATTCATGGCATTATTATAAATCATTGTGTTTAAATTATTGTTTTCTAACGACAATTTGTTTGTTATGACAAATATTATATATTCTAGATCCTCGACAAACTTACGAATGCTTCCATTGAAGGGGGTATTGTAGAGTCGTCTTAGTAATTCCTCGCATGGGGTTTGGGTTTTATATTCATCGATGAGAGCACTCCTTAGATCGGGCCAATTGGTTGCTGCTGAAAGCTGGGACACTCGCTGTGCATCTCCTGATAATTGCATCTCAATTGCACTGAAGAATGCAGCTATTTGACGCGGATCAGTTGATGGATACAAATTTAAAATGTATTCGATCCGTCTGATGAATGCACTTAATTTCCTGGTGCTTCCATTAAAATTGGGAACTTGCCTAATCTGGCTTAAAGCCTGATTAAGGTGTAGCTCGGAGAGTAACTGGATTTGTGCCACTGGTTCAGCCATTGTAATGTTTGTATTTCTTATTAATTTCGGTAGCGGTCACACTAAGAAAGCGGGCTAATAATTTATTTTAAGTTTTTGTGTTTTGTATATTTTCGGTAGCAGTCACACTTCGAAAAGTGGGCTACAAATTTATTTTAAGTTTTTGTGTGTTGTATATTTTTGGTAGCAGTCACACTTCGAAAAGTGGTCTACAAATTGAAATTAACACGTATGTTCTTTTGCGGATGTGAATAGCGATTAACACTCGCGATTAGTATTATAGCTGCAGTTGCATTAGCATAAAATACTTCAACGATGTTCTATGATCTCGATTGATCACTGGTCACTTTTGCACATCCTACCGACTGCGCCAATTATATATCTTTTTCAAAATAGTTTGAAAAAATATATTTTTATTTGAGTTCCGGTTTTGATACAGTGTGATTATTTAAAACTGTTTAGAATTTCAGAACAACTGCTTAGGATGTTAGAATTTCAGAACTAACTTATCTTTGGGGCTCTAAGTCCTTTTTATAGCTACCCTTGCTGAAGCTTTTTGCAGATCAAAGCTCGAAAGAAGCGTTTCCCCCTGAGAGGCTTTGTTTTCTGAAGAAAATAGATTGAGTCGGAACCTTTTACTTGAGGTGTCAGTTGACATGGAAGGCTTTGGGTCTCAATTAATCGAGGTGACAAGAAAATGTGAAATTTCCTGTGAAGTGGGTTCCCATTTAAGAATGGTTTAAGCTGTTTAGTTTTAATTTACTTAAAAGGAGTGAGAAAGATTTGAGTCGGGATTTCTGTTCACCCAAATATTGTTTTGGTTTTCAATCTCAAGTGTTTCTTAGAAATTTGAAATCTGAAATGAGGCTGTTTTCAGCCGAATTGGAATAATTAAATGTTTATGTTTTTACAAAAATTGGAATAAGCTATTTGCAGCTGGGTTACGACTTTCAATACAAAAGGCTTCAGCTTCGGTTTACAAAATTTACTGATATACACTTAAAGAAATTTTGTTGATATGATACTATATATATATATAACTATACCCGGTTGTCATCTTTTCCACGCACACTTTAACTGTGGGTATGGATTCTCAGCAATAAATTTTAGTTGCATACTTTTGCCCTTGGGCGCATTTCCGTTTTGGGGGGCGGGAGTGGGTGTGGCAAAAGTTCGACACAAACTTTATCTGCGCGGGTCTCATACGAGTCCAATTTCCAAATTGAATAGTTTTATCTCTTATAAAATTAGTTTTCGGATACATAAAGTGTACGAAATAAGTAAGTAGGACACTTATGTTGATAACTGTTTTGTCCACAAAAACCTACTACTGGAATTTGTTTTCTTCTTCGAATTGATGATTGAACGATTTGTGAGAGATACGCAGAGAGAGCTTTAAAAAATACAGTACGATTTTCCTGTTAGGTCTATATTGACCAGGCGAGCTTTGGTTTTGCGAACGAAATAAGTAAAAGGGACAGATCAGTTTATGTTCGTTTCAGTAGAGCTCATTCCATCGATTTCAATTATTTTAATTGCAGTAATTGCTAAGAATTAGAAACAACCAAATAAGTTTGTGAAATAAATCATTTTGTTTTCAGTTTTAATTAATATTTTTTGTTCAGATATGTCAACTTTTACACATTTGAATATTGGCGCTCTGAGATATGGGGATGTCAATACGCAGTGGGAGGGAGGAGTAAGCTTACGGTGGAAAACCTTTTAAAAGACCCCGAAAACCATGGGAAAAAATCCCGTTCTGGGCGCCCACCCCTTGTTGACGAGCGGGACAAGCGACGTATTGAATTTCCAGTCAATGAAAACGTCAGTGCATCCCAAATACGATCTAATTTGTCACTGCCAATATCCACTCGACGAGTCCAATAAATTTTGAAAGAATCGGAAAATGTTTCATGCGAAAAAAACGGCTTAAGCCTGCACTACTACCCAGGAACAAAATTAATGCAAAAACATATGTAGATCTCTTAGACGAAGTTCTAGACCAATTTGGAGAGAACTATTTCGGTGAAGAATGTGCAAAGTGCAATCCAATGTGCAAAGCTTACAAAGAGCTTCCTTTCGTCATCGCGAATCTCAATTTTGGAATGGCCAGCTCGCAGCCCGGATTTAAATCTAATTGAAAATCTTTGGGGCATATTATCTTAAAGGGTTTATGCTAATGGAAAACAATTTACTAGTCTCAAATAATTAAAAGAAGCAATTAAACGAGAATGATAGAAAATTGACATTGATATCCTTAATTCCTTGTAATTTGACAATTTGTAAATCTTTTTGTTTTTTTGAAAAATATTCAAGCATTTTTTCGTCAAATAAAAAAATTGGGTGTCCTACTTACTTATTTCGGCCACCTTATTAACTATAAAAATAGTTTGCCACCAAGAGTATTTCAAAAAACCTTCCTGTACTGGCGCTAATGAAATTTTCGGTTAGTGGTTCGTCATGACACGAGGTGTGAAAAAAAAATTTAAACAAACTTGAGCTGCGTAGGCCTTGAAGGAGTCTCCATGCCAAATTTCTGAGATCCACGCGTTCAATCGGACAGACGGACATGGCTATATCGACTCCGCTGTAAACGCTGATCAAGAATATCTGCACTTTATGGATTTCCTTCTTTATGTTAGATGCATTATCACGACTACACTATACACTTTTACTCTACAAGTATACTTTTAAAAATGGGTAATTAACGTTGGTGTTTGTATGTCAAAAATGTGTATAAACAGGGACCGTAATTATTATGAGTTTTATTTTAAAAATCACAAAAAATCAATATTCTCTGAGAGAAATAATCATTATTTCGCTCAAAAATATCACTCAATTCATGATTTCGCGCAAAGTATTCAATTTTTTTTATATTTGACTAGTACCATGAATTTTTCATTAACAGCCTTCCTTACAGTTTAGAAAATATCTTAATTTTTTTATTTTGCATAAAAAATTCTTTAGGGTCTTAAAAATGACATATCAAAAGATAGAGTCCGGCAAAAGTGTCTAAGTGCCAAAATTTTCCATTCTGCGGCGATGCCTCACATGTATATCCCACAGTACTTAAAGCTTTAAACGCGTTTTTCTCGAAACTGAAATATAACTCGAACAACTCTTAACCTATCGATCTGAGATTTTTACACTACATTCAAAATATATTTGTCTATCGACACACGTAGGACCATTTTGCAAAAATTTGCGACATCACTCACCATTTTGCAAAAAATGAATATATCGCAAAAATTCTACGTGTGTCGATAGCTGTTGATGTATAGAAACTAACCAAAATTGATTTTTTGTTCTACATCAAAAATTACGGACGTTAGCTTTCCGGCCATGGACCCCCTTTAAAAAAATAGGGCCTACGAAAAAATTCTGCAGAGCCATTTTGTTTTCGATTTATTATTTATTTTTTACTTTAAATATAATATAATAAATCCTCATTTACAAATTTTCGATTGGCTTTTTTATTTGGCCAAAAAAAAAATTCCACAATATCCGCTTTTTTTCGCCTGTTACTCAGATGTCCCCTTTTAAAAGATACTTGATCCTAAAGCTTCAGATTTTGATTTTTCAATTACAATAGAAAATTTGACAAGGTTTCGCGTTAACGATTACACATTTGGACAATTTGCACGTTAAAAACAAATCCCTTGGAAAGCTCGTTTCAGAAAATCATTATAATTTTTGTAGATGACCATGACTGTTTCAAAAAATTATATTCAGTGTTCAAACATTGAACACTATTGTATATACAAATTCTTAAGATAGAGTTTTAAGGGATCGGACCCATGAAAGACGAGACAAACAGCATGGTCTAAAACCGAGCCCCTGCAGCCTAACACAAACACATAAGTGGTGCGCTTATCGCACTTGAGAACGGGTCGCATAGCAGGTCAGCGTGCAGTGCGTTGATAAGTAGTTTTGAATAGATTTCAGATTTTCATGTATCTCACTTATAATAGAATTTTACAAAATAAAACCAGTTTCTAAACGGAATTCATTTGGGGCTCTTAACATTAGGAGTTCTTAATCAATGAAAAATAAAAAGCTTAAGGGGAGGTTCTTTTGGATTTTTCCGAAAATTAAGCAAACTTTGAGAATGGATTGAGGGAAAATGAAAAGACATACGAACTCATGTTTTTAAACTTTTGATTCGTTGTTTATTAACGATTAAAAAAATATTCAATATTCAGGAAATTCAAAATGGCGGCTTAAAATGGCGGATCTCGTAGACCTCTATTTTTCTGCTTTGTCGAGTGTAGGGCCGCTGGTAGTGAACTTAAATTAGAAATGTATATAATTTATTAAAATTGATGGAATTTCCTATGCCTTATACCTAACGACAATTAATTTTGGTAAAAATAAACCAATTCCATGAACGTTTAAAGAAAAAATTGACATTTTTTTCTTTTTTTTTAATTTGATCTCGTTTAAAAATTATAAAAAAAACTATTTTTAGGTATAAGGCATACAAAGTATGTACTTTTAAACATTTTTTGAATGAAGGAAATCGGATCAATAGAACGAGCCCTGTGAGCGACAAGAGCTTTGAAAACATGGTTCCGAGAAAAACGCGTTTAAAGTTTTTAGAAATTTTGCCTTTAGATAGTTTTCTTGTTATCATGGGTATGTTTGAAACGCTCTAGCTCAAGAAATACGCGTCGTATCGAAATATCCCTTGGCACGTATATTCTATACATATGTAACTTTCATTTTATAAAAAAAAAAATTGATTTTTTCAAAAAAATCCAAAAGAACCTCCCCTTAAATAACTATAACAAATTCTATAAAATGTTTGTGGACTTTTCCTTTATTCAAAATAAAAATATAGTATGCCGTACTTATTGCAATAAGAACTAAAAAATCTTCCATACAAAAATTGTTTTCTATGATTTATAGAAGCTTTATACTTCCTAACTTTTAGTGGTAGGAAGGGGGGATAGTGAAAAAATCATGGTACTAAATGGTACCTGTATATGAGCAAATACCAGAATCAGTCCACCAGCGACCAATTTTTAAATCCAATTTTGATTTGAAACTTAGGATGCCGCATATAAGTGCACTAGCGCAGGTTGTGCTGGCTACACCTGCAACGCAAGTCTCCGTCGAACGGGCATTCTCAGCCCTACATTTTATTTTAAGTGAACGAAAAAGTTCGATTAGCGCAGAGAATTTAAACTCCTTACTAGTTGTTAAGCTTAACACATAAATAAAAAAAATTTTACAAAAAATATGAATATAAGATATAAAAAAAAAAAAAAAAATCTAAAAACAACATTGTCTGAAACTTTTTTTGCATTCCTTTTGCAGTAAAAACATAATAATTACGAAAGCAACAACAACGAAAGTAAATGAAAAGACCGTTTGGATTGAGTTTTTCGGTCAATCGGTCTTTTGCTGACTCTCTTTGTGCGAGCGTTTCTCGTTCCGCTCTTCACGCACTGCTCATTAAACGACCGAAATAAAAAGGCTCAAAGAAAAGCGCACAACAGAAAACAGAATTAAGGACAGCAAAAGTCTCTTGCTCAGAGCGAGAGCGAGAGAGTATGAACTTTTTCGGTTCTGCTCGCAACGAGAGCGCAAGAAAAAAAACGGTTGACAGTTATTTACAAGCTCTGTCACGTACTGTTAAAAAGAGCATCAGATTTTAAGATTAAATACATAAATGAGAGCATCTATTGGAGATTGTTATCTTTTATTAAATTGTTTCCGAAAAGAATTCAATGTGTTAAGAGGAGCCCTAAATAAATAGGTCTTACTCCAATGAGCTCCTTTTGGAAACTGATTTTATTTGGTAAATTTCTGTTATAAGTACGATACATGAGAATCTTAAGTCTATTAAAAACTACTTGTCAACGCACTGCACGCTAACCTGCTATGCGACCCTTTCTCCAGTGCGATAAGCGCACCACTTGAGTACATATTTTTGTGTAGGCTGCAGGGGATCGGTTTTAGATTATGCTGTTTGACTCGTATTTCATGAGTCCGATCCCTTGAAACTCTATCTTAAGAATTTCTAAATAAAATAGTGTTCAATGCTTGAACACAATGTTTCCCACTGCTTTGAATTGGCCGGGAAAAATATACCTAGCATTTACATTTTGTATGTAAGTAGCACTTAGATTCGAAATACCATAAATTCGCTGCTGGAGAGATGGGATCACTTATCGAGCATACCGGGAATAAAAGCAATTATTATTTTTCATCATACATATGAGGAGAATGCATTGTTAATGGCGTTTACGGCAGTCTCAAAAATTAGGAAAATTAATTTGTAAACATTGACATTTCTTTATATATTATATATTGTTGGAAATAAAAATTGTTAATAAATACATAATATAATAATCAAAATAATTGTTAAGCACATTTATGAATATAATATATAATGTTTTGTTTCAAAATACAAAGATTTTTGTCTTAATGCCATTGGAAAAAGTGTAGCGTGCGACACAATTGGTTTACGGCTTTGCTAAAAATCTGTAAACATTATTAACCCTTTAACCCCATTATTAACCCTTTTAAAATAAAAAATACACTTTTTTTTTTTTTTTTTTGTAATGTGGGTTTTTCTTAATTTTTTTACAATAAGCGAAAAAAGCGATTTTTTTAAACTAAGCGAAATTGTTGATTTATTTGTATTATAATGCAAGAAACACAAAAACTCATCAATATACAACTAAATATAATATTTAACTGTTTTTAAACATTTATTGAATCAATTATAAAATTTTTTTTTTGTCTTTTTATATATTCGATGAGAAACTGCACAACCAATTCAGATTACCACATTCACCAAATTGGCGAGAAAAGTAATCACCCGTTTGAGTATTGGACAGAATTCTGAGTGACCAACACTTGTTATATAAAAAACGAAAGTTGCTGAACTGCGTCAAAAAGTTTTGTAACGCAGGTTGAAAAATATTTGAATTTAAACGGTATGTTGCAGATATGCAACACGGCCATATAATGGGTTAAGACCAAACGATCGGTTTTTGTCTTCTAATATTCTTAACTTGCTTTAGGATATTAACTTTCATAAGGTTTATTTTGCATAATTCGCTAAAAATTGCGTTTAAAATACAAATTGTGAAACGAACTTCCACTTTGTGTAGCGTGCGACACGTCATAATTTTATTATTTTCAAAACTGTGACTCAGGTGAAATTGAACCTTATACCCTCCGAAAGTACTCTCAATTTACTCTAAACACATAACAAAAGTTTACGGTAAATCTTTAAAAAACGCCTCAAAAAATGGATTTTCATTTGCTAAAATCGTGCGAATGTATCGTGCGACACGTGGGATTTTCCCATATGTGGTTTAAGGAGATATGCAGTCAAATATCAAGAAAATCTAATACACAGCGCGAAATTATGATCTAAGTGATATTTTTGAGCGAAAACAAATAAAAATCAAAAATAATGATTACACAGTGCGACAGTGATTTGTAACTTTTGAAGAGACCTAGTAGGAATTGTTTATTATGTCGAGTATAGTACAAAACCGTGTTTGAAATATTTCTAACACCCTCAAAATCTTTATTTATTTAGAAATTTATTCTAATTTATTTTGATTTTTATTTTTTATTTTATTTTTATTATTATATTTTTATTTTTATTTTTATTTTTTCGCTCAGAGAATAATAATTATTTTGTGATTCTTAAAATACAGATCATAACAATAATCATTATTTACGATCCCTGGTATAAAGTTTAAAATGAGTCGGTCATGTAGTTTTGAAATGACAGTGAGCACGGACTTTGAAAAACTAGTTTTGAGAAAAGTACTGTTAGAGTTGGAGTGTTGCCAGGAGATCAATAAAACAATGACCTTACGAATATTGCTTCTATTGACATACAATTTGAAGGGCATATACTTAAATTGTTAAACCATAAAACAAAAAAAGCAAAAAAAAAATAAATCGATTTTTTTAAATTAATTGTTCTCAAATTTCCAACCCAGTCCCCGGGACACTGAAATAATTCATGCATATGTTGTATAACGGCACTAAGTTACTCTTAAAAAGTAGTTGTGTGTGGCCGAGCCGTCAATAGTTGTTATAGAATATTTTCGATAGAATATAAAAAGAAAAGATTTAAATTTTAGATATAAGGAGTACTAACCCAAATAACTTCCTAATTTACTGCTTCCTCGCAATCGCAATTCTGCTGAGTACCGATCCAGGCGTCCGTGGTACCATTCACTTTCAGGCGGTGCAATAATTGCCGGTCTTTCACCTTATAAAAATAATTCAAGGAGAAAAAAAAATTAGAAAAATAAATCATTAAATTGTACAAGAGTTATTTAAAATGCCAAAGCTTATACTCGTATAACTGTTCTGTCAAATACATCAAGGTACAAATTGAATAATATTTTGGATAATATATAATATATAATATTTGATAAAATGTATATTTTTATAATATATAAAACGTAATATGAAGTGATACAAACATCTCCTACCCTAAAAAATATATATGTACATTTATATTCGGGCATTGCCAGAAACAGGTCAACCAAGACTGGAAAATTGAATGTTGAAAAATGCAACTTTTTTGTTTGTAATTATAAAGATCCAAAAATATATTATAAATATTATCCAGACGTTCAAAATACAGTGATTTTATAAGTTGTTTTTATGGTTTTTTTTTAAAACCTTACCTTTAAGCCACAAGACTGCTCTGAACAAAATCGCTCTGAACAAACTGAACAAAATCGCAGACATGGAAATATTAGCTACGGAACAAAAAACACTAAGCTTCTCGAAAGAAGTTATCTACAGTAACAACCTCAGATACATTAATGAAGAGACTATCCTTTAAAAGCTTAAACCACAAAAAGTAACTAAAGTGAAAAAATCATGAATATGTCAAGGTACAAATTAAGTAATATTTTTGATAAAAAAATGTAATATGTCTTTTAAATTTGTAATATAACTCAATGTAATATGTCTCTTTCAACAATAGATATCTCATTCTCTGCTGGTCCTGACAATATTCCTAGCTGTGTTCTAAGGTACTGTTCTGATATCCTTTGCTATCCGCTCACTATCTTATTCAACTTATCCTTGGAGTTGGAATGTCTTCCCAAGGGATGATATGAATCATTTATTATTCCGCTTCATAAGAAAGGCTCTAAAGCACTTATTGAGAACTACCGGGGGATTGCTAAGCTATCTGCGATTCCCAAACTGCTTGAGAAACTGGTTACTCTCCAACTGCAACATTTTTGTAAACGCATTATTTCCACTTCACAGCACGGTTTTGTCAAGCATCGCTCTACCACAACTAACCTTCTTGAACTCACTTCGTTTATCCAGAGGTTTTCTGAGCAGCATGCAAACTGATGTGGTATACACTGACTTTAGCAAAGCGTTTTATTCTGTGAACCACCATCTCCTCCTTCATAAGCTGTACCTTATGGGATTTTCCCCACAAATAGTACAGTGACCGTTGACCCCCTATCTATCAAACCGCACGCAGCGTGTTTTGATTAAAAAATTTACATCAAAGATTATAAACGTTTCATCTGGTATCCCACAAGGTAGTCACTTAGGACCTCTTCTGTTTGTTCTTTTTGTTAACGATTTTCCTAGTGCTGTAAAATATGCTAATACATTTATGTATGCTGATGATGTCGAGTTATGTCTTTCTTTCTCAGACCATTTCCTTCATAGACACCTGCAATTAGACCTTAACGAAGTCTTCTTGTGGTGCTCAAACAATCTCCTTTTACTGAACTGCTCTAAGTGTAAGGTTATGACGTTCAATCGCAGTGTGCCTCACATCGTTTGGTACTCTCTTGGAAATAACGTCTTAGATCGTGTTTCCCTCATTAACAATCTTGGAGTCATTTTTGACAATAAGTTGTCGTTCAATGAACGAATATCACTAACAGTTAATAAAGCCAGAGGTGTGCTAGCTTTTATCAAACGTTGGTCTAAAGAATTTGATGATCCTTTCACAACTAAAACTCTATATGTATCGTTGGTTCGTCCTATCTTAGAATACTGTTTTAGCGTTTGGAGTCCGCAATACTTTGTTCATCAACGGAGGATTGAATCTGTCCAAAAGCAGTTTTTGTTATTTGCATCAAAAAGCCTAACTGGGACACTGCCACTTGCCTTCCGTCGTATCATTGCCGGCTAAAACAATTAAGCCTACCTCCTTTAAAAGAGCGCCGTACTTGTGCTGGGGTTATGCTACTTCATGTGCTTATTCTTGGAAAGGTGGACTCACAAGTACTTCTTGAAAAATTAATGTTCTCTGTTTCTAATAGAGTAACTAGATCCTTCCGACCCCTTTGGTTACTAATGTCTAGGTCTAATTTATAATTAGAATTTGTAAAAACTATAACTCATTGTCCCATTTATTATCCCCTGAACTACCCCTAGATGAAATTAAATCCAAAATTATGGAATATCTTTTAACTTAATTTATCTTTACTTTTAGTTATAATAATCTAGATTCTAGAATAACAGATCATTGTTAATAAATAATAAATATAAATAAAAAAATAAAAAACAATTACAAACAACCATACCAACCCCTGAAAATAATACTGAAATCGATTCCCAACGCACGATTCACAACACGCCCACTCGACCGTAAATGTCCAACATTCCTATGACAAGAAGAACTCACAGCCATAAAGACTACCGACCATAACCGAGGTCGACCACAAAATTGGTTTAAGGATATACTTTGAGCGACATGGATACCAAACTAGAGGCAAATATGCAATAATACTGACCAGCACTACAACACAGGACCAAAAAAAATCCCTATAAACAAAATACCACAAACATAACATATTTTTACAACCTACAAACATCACAAAATAAATACCAAATCAACATCCCACAAAACCACAACTAAAGCACCACAATCATCGAAAGGAACACCTCCAAAATCACACACACCAGAAAGAGCAAGGCGACATCGAAGTCATGGATACCGACATCGCAGACACCACACCATACTCATCACAAAGTACAAAGGACCTAACATTAAGAATCTTCTCGTAAAATAAGTCAAGCTCTCTCTCCACTAACTTTAAACCAACCAAATCAATAACTAAACCTTCATTTATGCATAAATCGATTGAACATTCGACAATCAACACCACAAACAATCTCGAAATACATACTTGTAAAATCCCAGCAAAACAAACACGTACAGATAGCTTACATCTCTCCTAGCAAAACTATTACAAGACAAATTCTAGAAAAAACATAGCATACATAGCATCAAGTACCCTCATTAATCGTGGGGGACATCAATGGTTGACAACAGCCTACCTCTAACACAAAAGGTAAACTAATCCAAAAATTCATTGACACATCCCAATCTCATCCCAACACATCCTATTAAACGACAAATCACCAACACATTTTTTAATACACCACATAGACCTTTCCCTTTGCTCCGCATCACTAGCCCCACACACCAAGGGGAAAATACACAATGATCTTCACGGTAGCGACCACTTCCCAATAATCATCTCCCTTTTTCCAACAAGGTGAATAAATTCAACAGACCTTTTTTAAACTAAAAAACGCCAATTGGGACCAGTACTCTACCCTCACACACAAATACGATGCCAAATTTGCTCCCTCAGAAAATGTATACAAAGAGGCCCCCCAAATCAACAGAATCATTTTGCATAGTGCTCTATCCCACAAACCTTGCAGTAATTGGCATACCCATATAAGGTTCCCATAAAAAAAGAAATAAAAACTTATCTCTGTTAGCTCTTGAAACACCCTTAGTCGCAACATAAACCTACAAAACATTACAGATTACAGACGCAAGAATGACAAATACAGATTCGAAATAAAAAAAGTAATAATGCATTCAAATTCTTTACATTTACTATAGATCCGTCAACATCTTAATCCAAAATATGGGCCAATATAAGACGCTTTTGCGGATTTAACCCAGTCAAACAAATCCATGAAATATGAAACCCCAAAAATAACACCGCAACAACTTTTACCAACGAATTTGCCAACAAATTTTCCCGGCAAGTGGCATGTGTCACTCCAGGGTTAAATATAATCTTATATGAAATGATAAAAAATGCTCCCCTACCACAAAAAAACAGAATAAAAGACCTTTTTAACAAAATTATAGACAGTTACATACCACAAGCCTCGTCATACCGATCCGCAAAGCAAAAACTGATAAAACAAAAATAAATTCTTACAGACACATCTTCCTCAACTGCTGTCTTGAAAAAACTCTCGACAAGATAATTCTTAAAAGATTATTGTGGTTTGTGACCGAGAACAAACTCTTTAATGAAAATCAATTTAGATTTAATAAACGAAAATCGAACTCGGGGAGTCTACTTTACGTATACTACCTCATTAAGAAGTCAAAAATGCACAAATCACTCATCACTCTTGACTTCTCAAGAGCCTTCGATCGAACAGACCAACTATAAAATTAGAAAATAGGCCCAAAAATAACAAACTACATAAAAAACTTTATGCTCAATAATTTGTCCGTAACGGACGAATTGTCCGTGTAGGACCACAACACATATCTAACTCTCATCCCCTTTATAACGGTATCCGCCAAGCATCACCGACATCGGTAATATTATTCCTAATAGCTTACAATAAACTTGGAAATACCATAGTCTTACATAAAAACCAGGGTCCGTAATCATTGTGAGTTTTATTTTAAAAATCATTATTCTCTGAGCGAAAAAATAAAAATCAGAAATAATCATTTTACTCCGATTGAAAAATTAAATTCATGAAAAATATCACTCAATTCATGATTTCGCGATAAGTATTCGATTTTCTTGATATCCTTACCGTTAGACATTGTACAAAATTTAATATGAAGGTTTTCTATCTAAAAGATACTCGATCTTAAAGCTTCAAATTTTGATTTTTCAATTACAATAGCAAATTTGACAAGGATTTGCTTTAACGATTACACATTTGGACAATTTGCACGTTAAAAACCAATCTCTTGGAAAGCTCGGTTCAGAAAATCATTATAATTTTTTTAGATGGCCATGACTGTTTCAAAAAATTATATTCAGAGTTCCTAATTAATGAACAAGAAAGGAAAGCTAACTTCGGGCGGAGCCGAAGTTTATATACCCTTGCAGTTAAAACCGGATATATATCGCAAACATCGGATATAGTTGGCCGATCCTTATGGGAATAGGAAAATATAATCTAATTTATTACAATACAAAATCTAAAAAAAGTCCCAAACTTCTATCTTCAAAAATACCAAAGTTGATATTTCTACCAAATACCATTTCCGATCGTTCAGTTATATGGCAGCTATGGGATATAGTCGGCCGATCCTAATGAAATTTGGTAGGTTGGATCAACTGACCAAAAATAGAATCTGTATTAAATTCCATTCTATCTTCAAAAACACGAAAGTTGGGTCATTTCCGATCGTTCAGTTATATGGCAGCTATAGGATATAGTCGGCCGATCCTTATGAACTTTGGCATGACGTAATGTTTTGCCACAAAATAGCTCTCATGTCAAATTTGAACTCTCTAACTCGAAAAACACCAAAGTTATACCATTTCCGATCAATCAGTTGTATGGCAGCTATAGGATATAGTCGGCCGATCCGTTCCGACTTATATACTGCGTGCAAAGGAAAGAAGGGTGTGTGCAAAGTTTCAAGACGATAGCTTTAAAACTGAGAAACTAGTTCGCGTAGAAACAGACAGACGGACAGACGGACATGCTCATATCAACTCAGGAGGTGATCCTGATCAAGAATATATATACTTTATAGGGTCGGAGATGTCTCCTTCACTGCGTTGCACACTTTTGACCAAAATTATAATACCCTCTGCAAGGGTATAAAAATAAGAAGCTTAAATAACTATAACAAACTCAATAAAATGTTTGGTGACTTTTCCTTTATTCCATAATTAAAATATGGAACTAATTTCAATAAGAACTAAAAAATCGTCCATACAAGAATCGGTTTCTACGATTAATAGAAGCTTTATATTCAATTTTCCCAACTTTTATAGGATAGTGAAAAAATAATGGTACCTGTATATGTGGTATAAAGAGATATGCAGTCAAATATAAAGAAAATCTAATTCATTGCGCGAAATTATGATCTGAGTGATACTTTTGAGCGAAAAAACAAATAACAAGAAAGGAAAGCTATCTTCGGACGGGGCCGAAGTTGATATACCCTTGCAGTTAAAACCGGATATACAATATATCGCAAACATCGGATATAGTTGGCCGACCCTTATGAGAATATCATAATATAACCAATTTATTACAATTAAAAAAAAGTCCCAAGCTGCTATCTTCAAAATTACCAAAGTTGGTATTCCTACCAAAAACCAGTTCTGATCGTTCAGTTATACGGCAGCTATAAAATATAGTCGGCAGATCGTTATGAAAATGGTAGGTCGGATTAACTCGTAAATAAAAAAAACCATTTCTTATCATCGGAGGAGCTCAAAAAGTCTTGTTACTAGTCGCACAATTAGAAACAGACTGATTGAGAAGGACTTGAGGGCACATTCACTTAGAAAAGTACCAAACTTGAGCCAAAAAAATATTCAAAAAAGGTGATCTTTTGATTATCGTCAAAAACGACTGCAAAAATTGGGAAAATGTCCTTTGTTCTGATGATCATGTGTGAGACGCCCAAAAAATACAGAATTCAAACCGAACAATGCAAAAAAAAAAAACCATGGTGGAGGAAAAATCATGCAATGGGGATGCTGCTCCTCCTATGGTGTTGGCCCGATATTCCGTATTAATGACCAAATGTGTGCTCCACAATACCTTGATATATTCAAGAATGTTATGCTGCCTTTGCCGAAGAAGAAATGCCGTTAAAGTGGGAGTTAATGCAGGATAACGACCCTAAACACTCGTCCAAATTAGTCAAGAAATGGTTCCAGGACACAAAAATAAATGTAATGGAGTGGCCATCGCAATGTGACTTGAACCCGATTGAGCACTTATGGGGTGTATTAAAAAAACTAATTGGAGGCTTTAACCCTAAAAATAAGGAAGAATTGTGGCAGAAAGTGCAATCCGAGTGGTAAGCCATTAATCACTCGATTTGCGCTAATCTGGTAAATTCTATGCATCGTTGGCGCATTACAGTAATAAAATCTAGTGGCTGTACCACTTAAGGGGGTACATCTGAGTAATAGGCCAAAAAAAAAGCGGATTTTCTGGAATTTTTTTTGGCCTAATAAAAACAGCTAATCGAAAATTTGTAAATGAGGTTTTATTATATTATATTTAAAGTACACAATAAAATTTTTAATAAATCGAAAACAAAATGGCGGCCCTGCAGCCCTTATTCATAGGCCCTATTTTTTTAAAGGGGTCCATGGCCGAGCACCTAACGTCCTTAATTTTTGATCTAGAACAGTGGTGGGCAAACTCTCATATTACATAGCACGCGAGTATAGGGTAGGAAATTCTGCCGCAGCGCTGCCGGCACACTGACAGTGTGAGCATTCTCAATTTTTTTTAGAAGCTCTCTCATTTGCTCTCATTTTGACTCATTTGACAGCCCAAACTTAAAAATCAAAATGTTTCCACTGAGAAAAATTGGGTTGAAAAAAGAAAAATCGTTCAGAAATTGGGTTGGAAAAAGTTTTCTTCATAGAGAATATAGATAGGAAAGCGTGGTTTTTCATTTGTTTAAGAAATGTTGCTAGAAAAGATGTCTTTGAAATAAAATACACTATTTTAGTTCCAATTCAAACTTTTGAAAAGCGAAAAATGAAATAAAAAAATACGTTTTTTTTCGCTCAGTGAATTCTCTGCTCTCATTGTTTTTCTCTGCTACGCACACACTCAAATTTTAAACATGTGTTAGTTTTGCCCACCACTGATCTAGAACAAAAAATCAAGTTTGGTTAGTTTCTGTATCTTAACGGCTATCGACACACGTAGGATTTTTTCGATATATTGATAGTGAGTGATTGAACAAAATTTTCAATTTTCACGAACAAAAAACGTAACTTATAACTCAAGAACGGCAGAAGAAATTGGTAGGGTGGTAGCTTAGAGCCAAGAGACGGACATAGGATACTTTTTATCCCGTTCGACAGCGTTCCTCCCGTGCCCATACTTTTTTATTTAGGCAGACAGCTAAGAAGAAAATGTCAAATGTCAAAATGTCAGAAACGAAGTCAAATTCAAAGTCAGGCTCTCAAATTTAACAACGAACCAAAAGGATTGTGTTGCGCTTCCGGGAAAGTGAAATTGCCTCAATTTGAAGCACCACCAGAGCCTCTGCACTCTCTATTGATATTTGTAAGAAATCAATATTAAAACTATTTCTATTAAATAAATAATTAACAAGTGGATTGAAGTGAAGTGAAGTTTAATTAATAATGCCGCGACCAAGACGATAGAATCTTTCCCGACAAAGCCGTAATGCAAGAAGAATACTAAATACTGCATATGAAAGGACTGAAGAAGAACAAGAAATTGCACGTGAACAGCGCCGCAATAGTATGGCTCGACTTCGTGCTTCTCAAATAGATTTTAATTTGCGAAGCAGAACAAGATATTTAGCTGATTTGAATCGAGCTGCGTTTCGATACGATTGCAGCAATGATTACAGCTTGCATCCTAGCGTTTGCATTGGGCAAATGGACGTTGTTTGCGAGTATTGTGGTGCATTAAAGTTTTCCGGAGAAACGCCTGGATTATGCTGCGTTAATGGTAAAGTGAAATTGCCAGTGTTGACTCCGCCACAAGAGCCATTGTATTCATTGCTTTGCGGCGAAACACAAGAATCACGCCACTTTCTTGCAAATACTCGAAAATACAATAGTTGTTTCCAAATGACGTCATTTGGGGCAGACATTATCGAAGAAGGAGGTTTTAATACGACATTTAAGGTATTTATTTTTGTACTTACATAGAATGTAGTTAAAGAATCTGGTTTTTATTTTGTAGATACAAGGACAGATTCACCATCGAATTGGATCATTACTACCTTTCGAAGCCACACAGAATAAATTTTTACAAATATATTTCATGGGCAACATGGAAGAACAACTTGATCGACGCCTAGGGATCAATGCAGGAATGAAGCGAGCAATTCTTCAAGACTTGCAGTGTCTGCTTCATGAACATCATGCGTTGGTCAGGTTGTTTAAGAGTTGTCATTGAACATTCAAAGTAATCCAGATGCAGTGTGCAACATAAAAACAATCGTCTATGGGCATAGTGCCCATATTTTGGATGAATGCACTATAGGACGTAAAATTGGAATGGGGAATTGGATTGGTCATTTAGGGATATAAGAAACAATGATAAACTATTTTACGGCCCTTTGTTACTCCTTTCAGGTGTTCACGGTTAACGGACGCTGATGAATTCAATGCTTGCTTAAAATCATCGCGACTGGGGCGTAATGTTGAACAAGAACTGACCAAGAATAAGCGCGATCAAATGCTTCAGGATCCATCCTTTCTCTAAAGAACTGTTAGATATTGGCGAGGGGAATTTTGCTGTACGTGAAAATACTGGATGTACTTGAAATACTGAAAAATATTTATTAACCAAAATAAATGAAGAAAAAACAGCTAGCCCTTATAGAAAACAAAAAAGGGCAAAACAACGTTTGCCGGGGTTGCTAGTTGTTGATAAAAAAAAGTAAGCAAAATAAAAAAAAATCCTACGTGTGTCGAGAGATATAGGTATTCTGAGTATACTGTCAAAATTTTAGATCGATAGGTTAAAAGTTGTTCGAGTTATGTGTTCGACCAACTCAAAAAAAATGGTTTCGAGAAAAACGCGTTTAAAGTTTTTAGTACTGTGGGATATACCTGTGAGGCATTGCCGCAGAATAGAAAATTTCGACACTTAGACACTTTGGCCGGACTCTATCTTTTGATATGTTATTTTAAAGACCCTAAAGAATTTTTTAAGCGAAAACAAAATTTTTTGATTTTTTTAAAACTCTACTCAGATGTCCCCCCTTAAGAGTTGTTCGAGTTATGTGTTCGGCCAACTCAAAAAAAGCGGTTTCGGGAAAAACGCGTTTAAAGTTTTAAGTACTGTGGGATATACCTGTGAGGCATCGCCGCAGAATGGAAAATTTCGGCACTTAGACACTTTTGCCGGACTCTATCTTTTGATATGTCATTTTTAAGACACTAAAGAATTTTTTAAGCCTAAAAAAAAATTTCGATTTTTTCAAAATTTAACTCAGATGTCCCCCCTTAATATAAGCTAAAACCATGTTTCGATTGCAAAATTTAGAAAAATACATGTGATTGATGAATTGAAAAAAATTAAAGAATAAATATCTTTTACGGTTCTCAAGAAAAAACGGACTCTCTGAAAAAACTCTGATGAAGAATAAATAAACTTTATAGGACGGAGAGGATCGGAGATGTCTCCTTCACTGCGTTGCACACTTTTGACCAAAATTAATATTCCCTCTGCAAGTGTATAATAATATAATTATAATAATAATAAAATAATAATATAGATACCTAAAATTTACTTCCAAAAACATTTTCCATGATTCCTTTTCAAAAACTTCAACTTGGTATATAGAAATACACAAAAATAAAACCTTTATAGACCTGAATTCCAAAAAACACACCTTCAACAGAAACTATATAATAAAATTCACCAGAATCCGCCTAGGTCACTCCAGACTCACACACGCACATCTTTTTGACCGTAATCCGGTACCAAATTGCTAGTTCTGCAACAGTACGAACAACACAATAAAACACGTTCTAACCGTTCTAGAGGTGTATCAAATCTTAGGTATATTTTTAACTTAACTAACAGAAACAGTAAAAATCGGTTGCTGGGTTGGGAGGTCGTTGCGTCTAAGGCGGGATATGCTAGAAACCCGAGTCAATCCCCGAGCGAGAAAATTGGGGTGCGAAGACAGTTTTTTTTGTATGACTCTTTTTGCTTCTGTATTTCGTCTTTCACTGCGAGGATGCCCAGATCCCGGTGGATGTTTTCGTTGCGAACATACCAAGGTGCTCCTGTGATAGTTCTCAAGATTTTTGATTGTGCGCGCTGTGGGATGTCTATGTTGCTGCTGCTCGCGTTCCCCTACAGCTGGGAGCCATACGTCCATATTGGCTTTAGGACTGAATTGTACAGTAGTAACTTGTAGTCCAGGCACAGTGGCGATCGTGAGTTTATGATCCAGTGGAGGCTGCTGGCTTTCAGTTTTAGGTGCATCTTTTTGCATTCGATGTGCTTACGCCGGGTAAGTCATCTATCAAGGTGAGCGCCAAGGTACTTTACGTCGATAGCTTGAGGGATCCGCATACCGTTTAGTAAAAGCGGAGGGCATGTTTGTCTATTAAAAGTAAACGTTATACGTTTTCACTTTTGTTGAGCATATGGAGCGACTAAGGATAGCGGTATCATCGGCGAACGTTGACGTTGTTAGTTGTGCGCTCGTAGGAATATCCGCAGTATACAAAACATATAGACACGGGCCGAGTGCGCTTCCTTGTGGAACTCCAGCTTCGATGGTGTAGTCGCCCGAAGTAGCTGCGTTGCATCTCACTGAGAATACCCTATTGTAGAGGTATGATTCCAGTAGCTTGTGGGAGTATGTTGGCAAATAAGTTTTAATTTTGTGCGTGAGTCCGATGAGCCAAACTCGGTCGAAAGCTTGAAATACGTCGAGGACAATATCGCTGCAGTATTCTCGCTGTTCGAAGGCTGAGCGTATTTCGGATGTTAATCTGTTCACTTGTTCGATGGTTCAATGGTTTTTTCGGAAGCCAAATTGGTGTGCCGGGATAATATTGCAAGCTTCCAGATGTGGTATTATGCGAGTTAACAAGCATTTTTCAAACAATTTAGACAAACAAGATAGAAGGCTTATTGGTCTGTATGATGACGGAATTGTGTGGAATAGACCCAGGCTTCGGTATCATTATAATGATGGATTTCTTCCACTTTTTTGGGAAATAGCCAAGATTAATGATTCCATTAAATAGTTTGCAAACGACCTCTATAGCGCATTTTGGAAGTTCGATCAGCATCTTTGGGGTCAATAGGTCACCACAGGGAGCCTTTTTTGGTTTTAGCCCTCTTATGACTTTTTCGGTTTCGTTCGGCCGGAATGATGGTGCGGCTGGCTGAGGGGAGGACTCTGGCTGAATTTCTGGCAGGAGGAATGAATTTAAGGCTGGGTTTGGCTGGAAAACACTTTGGAGATGTGTGGCGAATGTTTCAGCTCGGTCTTTGTCGCTGCGAGCCCAGCATCCCGAAGAGTTTCTTATCGGGGTGATCGTTTCAATTGGGGCGCTAAGATTTGGGTGGGCCCTCCACAGGGGGTACTTTGTGATTGTTGGCGAGAGATTCTGGATGTACCTCAGCGATGCATTTTCTTCCTGTTGGTGAAGAGCCTGGTCGAGTGATCGGGTTGCTTCCTTAAGGCGTTGTTTTGAAGCTGGTGATCTGCTGTTTTGCCAATCACGACGCGTGTGCCTCTTCTCTCGCACGAGCTGTTCGATTTGCTGATTAGATTTGAAGTGTTTGTTTCGGTCTACATCTTTCCTATAAGGAGTAGAGATTTTAGCTGCCGCAACGAGTACTTCTTCCAGGGCGCTCGTAGTGTAGTCAATGTCCGATTCCATGTTAAATTCCGGGGCGAGTTCTATGTGGGCACTCACGTACTTTTTGTATTTTAGTCAGTTCGTTTTTGGCGTTGTCATGCTGAAGGGGTGTTCGGTTATTTCTGGGCTTTAAAGAAGCTTTAGAAGCACAGGCGAGTGGTCTGATGATAAGTCCGAGACTGCTTTGGCACTTATTAGATTGCGAGGTATGTTTTTTGACACTGCAAAATCAATAAGGTCTGGGAGCTTTCGTGAGTCTGTTGGCCAGTATGTGGGACTTCCAGGGGAAACGTAGTCCAGTTTATTTTTCACATTTATAATTGCATTGTACAATTGTCTTCCTTTGGGAGTCACTAGATGTGATCCCCAGTGCGTATGTTTGGCGTTGTAGTCTCCTGCGGCTATAAATCGATCCTCAAGTGAATTGTAGAAGTCCATAAATTGACCTTCCGAGATTGAGAAACGAGGAGGGCAGTAAACGGCAGCAATTGAAAGGATTCAGTTGCTTGACTGAATTTGTATCGATGTGGCCTGCAAGAAGTTTGTTGCAAACCTTTTGTGAAAGTGGTGTTTAATGCGTTCTCTGATTAGAACTCCAGTTCCGCCGTGGGCTTTCCCATCTGGATGATCTGTGCGGTAGATTGTGTAGCCTCTTATATGAAAGTTGTATTTGCTTGTAAGATGCGTATCCACCAGTAGCATAACGTCAATATGGTTTTCGGTCAAGAATTGTGACAATTCTAGTTTATGCCGTGAGACACCATTGGCGTTCCACATTGATATTCGTAGCGCCTGCATAGATTATTTAGACTGTTGTGCTACGAGCAGCTGTATCACCATGTTCTGGTTTTGAACAAGTGTTTGCATGGTCGTTTTCATGAATGACATAAGCTCCATCATACTTTGTTGGAGGGTAAGCATCATAGTTTCCGTTTTGCTGTGTGTCTGTTCTGGGGCCTGTTGAGCGCTTGGAGAGTTAGGCTGAATTGGAATTTCCCCTTCAGATCGTAGAGCAACGGCATAGGAGAAGCCGTTGGTGGTGTTTAGTGGACCGAATGAGGATCTCGCAGCTTTGGCGAAGAAGACGTCTGGCGTAGTTTTTGACGCAATGTACGCATTCTGTGGATTTTGGTTGCGCGTTGCGGTCGCTTGACGCATGCGACTCTTTTACTCCTTATACACAATACATCCTCTATAGTTTGCCGTATGGCTGCCTCCGCAGTTTCCACATTTCTTCACGGTACTATCCTTGTTCGTAGTGCAGCAAGCGGACTTGTGGGCGTCCCCGCAGACTACACAGACAGCCCGAAGTGTGCAGTAAGACCTTGTGTGTCCATACTCTTGACAATTGGTGCATTGCACTGGACCGTTACGTTTATGTCGCTCTTCAAGAACCAGAACATATAACCTAATATAATTTTTAGTTTAATCTGTACATTAATAAGAAACATATTCTACCTAATTCTACCCATATTCTACATAATGTCAGCTTGTAATTTAATTAACCTAATTAATAACCTAATTATTAATAATAATAATAATAATAAAAAAAATAATAATGGGAGGCTTTAAGCCCAAAAAATAAGGTAGAACTGTGGCAGAAAGTGCAGTCCGAGTGGTATGCCATTAATCCCTTCATTTGCGCCAATCTGGCAAATTCTATGCATCGTCGGTTATAATGCAGTTATTAAATCTAAATATTAGCTAAAACCATGTTTCGATTGCAACATAATAAAAAAAAAACCTGTGATTGATGAATTTATCCATTTTTTTCTATTATTTTTTCCAAGGAGAGAAAAATGAATTAATTTTTGTTTGTCCTTAGCCCATTTGAAAAAAATTGTTTGTTTGGTTTGATTTTATAATACATGCTATAATATATCTTAACAAAAAAATAAATGAATAAATATCGGTTACGGTTCTCAAGAAAAAAAAGGAAAAAAACGGACGCAAAAATCTTGTTTCTATTTTATAGGATCGGAGATGTCTCCTTCAGTGCTTTGTACACTTTTGGACAAAATTATAATACCCTTTGCAAGGGTATAATAAATAAATACATCGATATACTCCATAACCACGAATATAATTTAGCCTTAAATCTAAGTAGACAATACTTTAAGAGGCATGTCTCGGATCTCTCCGAACTTGTTTTACATTGCGTGTTCCACACTGAAGTGGTTACAACCACGGCACTCGAATATACCTCGGATGGAACGCCTGCCAGAGCCCCAGACTAGAAGCTATAGCTATGTACATAGCGACCAGCATGGTACCTTTCAAGTATGTGCTTGCCGGGCAGCATACTCCCTCTAGATAAGAGGCGAAGTGTATCGATCACCTCTACTGATCTATGGGTCACAGCACCCGAGTTGTATAACGCAACTCCACCCGCGATATGGGTGTCAACAACCGCCACCACGATACTCCCACAAGGGGGCCTACCTCAATGGTAGTGTCTTGGAAACACTATCCAACCTTTGGCACCAAAGTTTTTGGGCCCTGCCATGTTAGTCGCCTCCTACGACAAATTATGGCGAGCTGTGGTAATATTCTTCGCCGCTAGCCACACGGCACGAAAAAGTGGTTCTAGTGACCCCTCCTCCTCCGGAACCCCTCCTCGGCAAACTGCTCAAGTCTCCTCATTTTGTCGGCACTCTCCAGAATCCTTCCAAACGTCCAGGTTCCGCCAACGTGCTGCAGACCGAGTCCATCGAGGTCTCGCAAGTCTGCATAGAGGGGGCAGACACATAAAATATGCTCCCAGTCCTCATTGGGATCGCCACATGAGCATGCGACAGTATCGCTAAGAGCTCGTCTGTGCAGAAATGTATTGAACGACTCGTGCCCTGTCAATGAAAAGCCAGCGCGCTTTGAGAATCCGAAATCTGGATTCTGGTATACGAATGATACGTCCGGGATAAATTTTATGGTCTCCCGACCGGTAGAGCCAGCGTCATCGCACCTACTCTGCCAGTCCGACAGAAGGCATCCTAATATGCGAGGGACTTTTTGCGCCCAGCTCAGACTTGAAAGGTCTTCGCCGTAGAGCCAGTCGTTCCCCTCCAACGGGTATCCGTTCAACTTGTACTTGACTGATATTTTCATAGCAACCAAGTCAAGAGGCGGGGCACCAGCAAGCACCTGCAGTGCCAGGGTTGACATTGTTTGGCATGCCGGAAGGCACCCTATAAGGATCAGCCTCTGGCAGGAAAGAAGTAGCCTCCTGGCTACAACTTGCCGCGTCGTAATGACATGCCACACCAAGGCACCAAATAGTGCACGGGTCCGAGGCACCAAACACCATGAGTCCGGCATAGATGGTCCGCCTAGCGCGAGGACTGAATCCCCAGTCACTCACAGCACACGCGCCAATGCTCCCACGACTCCGGCCATTCGTTGACGCAGCGATGCGATATGCATGGTGAAATTCATGCGTTCGCTGACCGTGATGCCAAGGTACCGCCAGCTGCGTACGTATGGGAGACTCGCTCCTGCGGTTCTCACACAAGGGGATACGCGCGAGCGAGCCTTCAGCAGCATTATCACCGTCTTGATGGTGGAAATGGTAAAACCGATTTCCGTACCCCACGATTCAACGATGGACATCAGTTTCCCTCCCTTTTTTTCTAACGCGGCTCGGGATTTGCCCTCGACGAGGAGCAGCGGGTCATTCGCATACGCGGTAAAAGCGCAGTATGGCTGGAAGTGCCGCAGCAGGACGTCCATCAGCAGATCCCAAATAAATGGGCCACTAATGGATCCCTGCGGGCAGCCTCTAGTTACTGGTACCACTAACCATACAGCATATAGACAACCCATTTCATACAACGAAAATGGACGCAATAATTTTTTGCGACAGACCCCAGCAGGCCCCAGAGCGAGTTCTTACTCTCTTTCTTACGCTCATCGTTCCTTCATCTTACGCTCATATTCTCATTGAATGCTTTCTGTTTCTCAGTCTCTGAAAGGAGCGCTATGAAGAAGGTTGGTCTGCGTTTGGATTGATCTTTGTATGTATGTGTGTCACACATTCACATACACTGGTGTATGTGTGCGTGCGATTTCGTTTTGAAGGCAGCGCACAAAATTTTAATTTTTCTAACTTTTCAGGCTGTCTAGCCCATGATATTGTATAATTGTATCATGGTCTAGCCTAACAAAATTCGGGTATTCGTTATTGGGAAATGACGAAAGGAATTATATTAAAACTACATTTTTAAAATTATTTAGGAATAAGATTAGGTGTTAGCAGTAAAATGATACCATGCCACAGTATGCATCTAAAAAAAGTGGTAGGCAGGTGATTTCGACAGCTAGAAAATTTCAAAAAATTGAAAAAAAAAAAACTGCAACAAATTAGAATAGATTTTTGTTTTGTAAGCTTATGGCTCTGTCCCGCACTAGAATGAAATATTTTTATCAATAAACTACAAAATGGCAAACTCACAAAAAAAAATTTTTAAATAATTTACAAAATTTATTTTAAATTAATGATAAATAAAAAACGAATTATTAAAAATAAATTATTTTAGTTTGGGACAGAAGTGTTACTTTTTAGAACAACATATCCAGAACATTTCATCTAAATCGTCTACCATAGAATTTTGTAAATCACCTGCGCCGCAAACAAAAATGACGTTCCGAGAAACACGCGTTTAAAGTTTTAACGCCACCGAGTAACTCATACTATTCGGTGTTGGCGCGCTCTCGATTATGGGCTGTATCTCTGTGATTATTTCATATTTTTATTTGAAACTTTAACAGTACATTCTCAATAAACAGTACTTTCGAAATATGTACAAAAAAATCGATTTTTTCAACCTCACACATGAGACTACACCCTTAAATAAATTCATAAAAATAGAAAAGTCAAAGTAAAGATTTGTGCCTGCTCACTCCCCTAAAAATCCATCGGTAAGGTATGCAAGCACAATTCACATGCAGAACAACAAAAACTAAAAGCAATCAACGTTTTAAGTGACTCCGACTAAAAAATATACCCTGTTCCTATCTCAGTATATTGATTTTTAATGATTTACTTAAAATATATATATACAAAACATTTATTGCTTACACTTAATCTTATTCCTAAAAAAAATGTAAAATGTATGCTGAAATATTATTATTATTGTTATAAAGAAATTATTTACCAGCAATTATAAAGTGCGGGTAATTTTAGGTTTGTATTAAACTTCGAAGCTATTAAGCTACGAAGGTCTTCTGCTTAAAATCTATGTTGTAATATGTGACAATTGACTTAAATATAAATGTATATACATAAGTGTACTTAATCTACCACGTGCGCAGAAGGTCACACAAAAATCGTTCACCTGTGTCTCCTGAACGAACGGTCTGTGCTCAACCAAAAACAAATTTTGCGTGTCCTTTTTGCTCTGGTCATTCGCTGATCATTTTGCAACCTGTTATATATGCAACCATTTTGTATGTATATGCGAATGACTTGTAATTTACATGTTGTAAACCACACTTGCTTTGGTGGATTCGATGCGTTTGGAGTGTATTACATTGTTTAGGGGAGGGGCCGTTGTGCCGCTCAGCTGAAGAGCGCATCCGCGCTGAAGAGCGCACCCGCGCTGAAGAGCGCATCCACACTCGCCCCTCTGTGCCCTCTCTCTCGCTCGTTGGTGGTCGTCGTTCGTCTCTTTTTGTACTAGTTTTTAAGTTAGTATTCGATGGACGCAGCCAATAAAGCTGAACGCGTTTTTTGTACTTAAACTGAAGACGCCCCCGACTTATAATTTTCAACCCCCATTTCTGGAGTCTTTTGCGGAACCAACGCCCCCCTACAAAACATTGGTCCTTCGAGCCGGATTATTCCTGGATTTTCTTCTGCCAGCAGTTCTCGGCGTTGTTCCGCCAAAAGATAAGTACATTTTTCCGTCCCCATCTCTCTGCCGGTCTTCAGCAGTGATCCGAACATTAAATTTCGTTCACACTGCTGCAAGATTGTTTTTCCCTCCGTGTCAACTCCAAGTCCGAGTTTTCCGACACAACGGCAGGTTGAGATTTTCTAATAATCTATAATAATCTTAAAATTTGGCAAATTTTTCTATCCGTCTCCGTTTTGTGTGCTGCCCATATTCCTCGCCGTTTTCGGCCTCTCCGTTATTCATTCGCTTGCCAACGGTCGAGGCATATGTGCATCCGCATACATACATACGCACATACATATTTTTTTTGGTGAAATTAATCCGCGAAAAATTCGCAAGTGAACAGTGAAATTGTGTGGTGACAAAAAGAAGGCATAATTAATATTGGCCACCGGTGTGAATTAGTTCCGGAATTTCCAAATTCACCAAACAGTCCGCCGCTGTCGTAATATTTGTTTTTATCTTCCTCAATCAGTGTCATTTTTTACACCACATAACTTTTCTGTTCCCCCAATTATACAGTCCACTTATCAAAGCTCCACTGTGCCAACATATGCCCACATGCCCTTACATATATCCGTACCTGCATGCATGTCCATATATTTTCTGCCTTCAATTCCAGGAAATATATAACCGATAAAATTTAACATACAGTCCACTTATCGAAGCTCTACTGTACCATCATATGCCCCACATGCCCTTGCCCTACTTGCATGCATGTCCATATAATTTCCAAATATTTTTCTGCCCCCAATTTCACAAAATATACAGCCGATACAATTTTAAAAAAATTTAAATTTTCTAAAACCAACAATTATAAACCGCCATTTTACTACAAATCCGTGATTGTGTCGCTAAAATTCTCGACCTAGCCGTGTTGTGTTTTTCGGTTCTGTTTATTTTTCTTTGAGGTACGTACAGGGTGCCGACGGCATAACCGGCTGCATAACAAAATAGATTAAAAAATCAATTAATTATAAATTTATGTATTTATAATTATAACTACGAAAATTTATTTAATTCTTATTTTCCGTTCGAGCAAAGGGCCAGGTTTTTAATTCACCTTTCCGGTCACTCAATAAATAAAGTCGAAGATTTAATTATCGGAAAATTATAATTAATTAATTTATTTATTTTATTTATTTACATTCTGTTAGCTTAAAGTTAAAACTAAAGCTACAGGGGGGCGTTGCAGCCATAGCTACTAAGGCTTTCGGCTGGCTCATTTATTTTATTTTTTGTTTTTCGTAGTTACATTTTTTGTTATTTACTTAATCCTAATGTCTGTATTAGTCTATGTGGAATTCAAGTTTTTGCACAATTCTATATAATTCGAAAATTAGTTTTCTTATTTCTATTGTGTTGTTGGACGCTTAATTATTAGATAAGATTGATTGTCTTTGTTTTTTTAAGAAAATTTAGGATTCTCAGGATGTTGCTGGTTGTAGGATTTGCAATGGCAGAATGGAGGTTACCATTTGGGAAGGGGTTTCGGGCAGGATTAAATGCTACGCATTCATTAAGTATGTGGTTCAAAGTCATTGCAACTTGGTTGCAAAACTGGCAGGTGTTAGATGTCGATTGCAGCATTCTATACTGATGGGTGAGTCTTGTATGCCCTAGACGTAATCTAATGAATTTAGTTTGATCTCGTCTTGGTAGACTGGTGATTTCCTTGTTTTTGGAGTAATCATTGATGTTAGTATAATTTATGTTAATAGTTTGGTACCAGCTTGATGTGTTTTGTAATAGGTTTAGTGAATTGTTAGATAGCTTCGATTTTATGTATTTGTTTATATCGGTCTGGTTGAGATTTTTTGTCATGACCAAAGGTGCTGTAGTTGCGTATTTAGCGGCGTTATCAGCAAATTCATTTCCTATGATTCCCACGTGGCTTGGAATCCACAAGATTTTTATTTTTGGATAGAGCTTTGTAATTGATTCTCTAATTAATGTGGGGTAGTGTGAGTTGTTGTCAATGTTTTTTATTGAATTTAAGGCAGACAGTGAGTCTGAGCAGATGCAGATTTTTCCTTTTATTGTGCGGCTTATCTCGATGGCTTCTAATATAGCGATTATTTCTGCAGTAAAGACTGAGGAGTAGGTCGGGAGTATGGCCATTTTAAGGACAGTGGTTTCGGTGGTTATGGCGTATGCAGGTATATGGTTGTAAAGGGATCCGTCAGTATAAATAAATGTGAAGTTGTTCATTTTTGATTTTATGTCTGAAAATTCTTTTATGAATACTGACAAATTTGTTTGGTCTTTTCTGTATTTGCTTAAGGCTATGTCTATTGATTCAGGACTTAGATACCATGGCGGATTTGACTTTGGCGTGGGTTTTATTGGGTTGACCGGGAGGCCAAGGTTGCTACAGGAGATGATACTCTTTTGTATGGCTGAGTTTCTGTATTTTGTTATTTTGTTTTTTAGGATTTTGTCAAGGATTGGTTTCAGCGGAGTGTCTGTTGATTGAATTATAGTTTTTGATAATTTGGCTTGAAGGTGCTGTATTCTAGTTTCAAGAGGGGTAATATTGGATTCGACGTAGATATTGTAAATAGGTGTTGAGCGGAATGCTCCTAACGCGGTTCGAAGGGCGTTGTTGAGTATAGATTTGATCGGTTTTGTTTGTGTTTTTGGTGCTAGTCCGTATAGTGGCAGGCCGAAATCTATTTTTGATAAGGATAAGCTTTTCACGATTTGGACTAGGGTTGTTGGTTGACAATTGTACTTATCGTTTGCTAGGAATTTTATTATATTTGACGATTTAGTTAGAGATTTAGTTAAATTATTGATGTGTGGTTTCCAACTATATTTTGAGTCGAAGGATACTCCTAATATTTTTAGTTCTTTTACTGATTCAATAACATGTGTTTGTGTGGATACTTGGCAAGTGCAGCATTGTTTTCTGCAAATATGCATATGTTTGCATTTTGTGATAGACAATGAAGCTCCTGATGTATTACACCAGTTATTAATGTCTTCAAAGAGGCGGTTCAAGTCGATTTGCAAGTTCTTTTCTTTTTTGAGATCTATTATTATGTTATAGTCGTCAGCATATGCAATGAAGTTTAAATTTTTATGCCTGCAAATGGTGTCTGATAAGCTATTGAATGCTATAAGGAATAATATTACCGACAATGGGGAGCCCTGGGGTATCCCGTTGTGGAGTGGCTGGATTAGCGATTGACTGTGGTTTACTCTGACTCTGATTTTACGGCTTGTCATGAATTGTGTTACATATTTTGTTAACTTGGGTCCGCAACCCCATTGGTTCAGTTGGCTTTTTATGGTGTGAAGTCCTACCTTCTCGAAGGCTTTTTCGAAGTCAAGTGCTATGACCGAGGCGTGTTTTTTTTCTGAAAGGGTCCTGCTGATGATAGCGTCTACATATAGTAGGCAGTCTGTCACAGACTTCCCTCTTTTAAATCCAACTTGACGGCTGTTGAGAAGTTTGTTAGAGGTAACAAACCACCACAGTCGTTTGGAAATTATTTTATCAAGCGTTTTTGCAATGCATGGGTTAAGGGAGATTGGTCTGTATGATTCTATTGTCGTTTTGTCTTTGCCTGCTTTGTGAATTGGGACTACGGTGCTAATTTTAAAAGCCTGAGGGATAAAAGAACTTAAGATTGAGTTGAAAAAGTTTATTAATCTTTTTTTAACTGGTTTTCCGATGTGCTTTATCATTATATAGTTTATTTTATCGTTTCCTGGGGTGTTCCCCTTTAGACTGTTCAAAGCAGCATTAAATTCAAGGTCCGTAATGTCTTGTTCCATAAAGTCGGCTTTTTTGTTGGGTAGATAGTTGGTGTCTGATCTGTATGTGTTATTTTTGGCGTCTCTAAATGACTGGTGGAAGTTTTGGTCCTCTGAATTAGATGACCAGTGTTTGGAAAAGGCTGTAGCTATGTCTTTTGAATTTGTGACCGTTGAGTTTTTATTGCTATTTTGGATACAATGAATGTGTGTTGATTTGTGAATTCCGCAGAATTGCCTGATGTTATTCCAGACTAATTCCGCTTTGGATTGGCTTGAAATGGTGGAGGTCAGTGCGTGCAAACTTTCTTTCTTACTGAGGCGAATTTCTCTTCTGAACTGGGCGTTGGCTTTTTTATATTGTATTAGGTTTTCTTGATTCATTTCCCTATTAAACAATCTCCATGCTCGGTTTTTTTTAGTTTTCAAGATATTTAATTTTTTGTTCCACCATGGGACATTGTATTGAGTTTTTGGAGGATGGGATTGGGGGATGCTATTGTAAGCGCTATTTAGTATTATTTTGTTTATGTTGCTGTGTTCTTTGTTTGTGTTTGTTGAAACAGGGATCTGGCTATGGAGACAATTTGTAAGTTTTTCAAATTTTTCCCAATTTGCTTTTTTGGTTAGAAATTTGCTTGTGTAATTAAATATCTTTTTTTCTTTGTTAAATATGTTGATTGTTATAGGGAAATGGTCGCTACCCTGGGGTGAGTCCATTATTTTAAACTCACAGTGAATTTTAAGGCTTGGAGAGCATAAGGCAAGATCGATGTGGGTGTAAGAGTTGTGGGTGGAGAAATGGGTAGGCTGGCCATTGTTTAGAATTATATAATTGTTTTTTAAAATGTATTCACCGAGAATCCTACCCCTGCGATTGCTCTTGGGGGAGCCCCACAGAGTATTCCAACCGTTAAAATCACCAGTGATCAGCGAAGGTGTTGATGACTGTGGAATAGTGTTTTCTAAATCTGAAGTGGTGAGTTTTTGAGAAGGTGGAATATAAGTGGATAGGATGTTAACTTTTTGCTTGGAGTAGATTTCTAAAGCTATGGCATCAAAATTTTGTCCTACCGGAATTGGTTTATGTTGGACATCTTTGTGGATCAATAAGGCGACTCCCCCTTTTGCTATAATTGACGTTGTGTTGTACATTTTGAAATTGACAGGGATGGGGAATTGTTGGGAGAGGGTTATGTGTGTTTCCTGAAGGGAGATAACTTTGGGATTGTGTAGTTTGATTAGGATTAGCAGTTCATTATAATTGTTTGTGTAGCCATTAATGTTCCATTGTAATATCTTAAGTGTCATATTTACGTCTAGATTTATTTATATTTAATCTGTAGTCTTTAGTATTTAGTTAATTCTGCAATATTTTAAGCTTTGACCTTGTTATAATTGTGCTGTTTGTTTTTTCTTTATTGATAAGATTTCTTTTAGTTCTGTTGCTTATATTTTTAGGGAGAATATTTACTTTACTGTTTGTACTATCCTTTCTGTTATTTTCAATACTCGAGTCCGTTAGCATTGATTCATCTTCCTTGTCGTCGTATCCTATAATGGGTCTGCCAGTGTCTTCTGATGATGGTGGGTGGTGAGAGGTTGATGCTGTTGTCGGGGGCGTGTTCTGTGTCAATCTTTGTTGTTGGGAGGTGTTGTGCTGCATTGAGCTTGCAACCGATGCGTATAGAGACCCATCATGATGGTGTCTCTTCCTGTAGATTGACCAGGCCGTTCTGTTGTCCACTTTTTGGAGGGTTTTGATGGCTTGCACTTCCTTATGGGAAAGAAATATTGGGCAATTTCTGTCTCTGGGATGGTGTTTATTATCCGGCATCTTTTTTTCAGTGCAGTTGATGCAGCAAGGTCCACGTTCGCATTTTTCTCCAATTGTCATGTCGATATGGGAAGGTTGGCTGCACATAAAGCAGGTCTCTGTGTTCTTACAGAATTTTTGGAGGTGACCTAGCCGTAGGCAGTTGTTGCAACGGATTGGGGATGGTATTTAAGGCCGAACTTGGACCCTTTCATATCCTATGTAAATGTGATCGGGGAGGTCTAGCTTGTCAAATGTTAGAGTTATAAGTCCAGTTTCTGTCGGTTCTACTGTGAAGGTCTTCATAATTTTTCTTACGGCTGACACTTTTTGGCTTTTTAGGTTTTCAAGGATCTCTTCTTCATCAATTCCTCGCAGATCATTTGAGTATATTATACCCTTTGAGTAGTTCAGGGTTCTGTGTTCTGAAACTGCAACGGGTATGTCCAATATGGTTGTTAGTTTTAGGAGTTTTTCGGCTTGTCTATTGTCTTTCGTTTGTAGGAGAAGGTTTCCGTCACGTAGTTTCCTACAACTGACGACTACGCCTCCGCATGTTATATCTATAACTTTTTTTATGTTGAAAGGTGAGACTCCTTTAAAGGTTGAATCATCGGTTCTTGATATGATTAGGAATTTGCTAGTTGGAGAAGGTTTTTCCTTCCATATGTCTGGTGGATCGCGCATTGTTCGTTTTAAGCTTCTAGTGTAAGCAAGAAGATTGTCACTGCTGGTGCACTAACTGATAACAAATCTAATTATAGAACTGTATGTAAGTTAGAATATTTGTCACTTGAGTTTGCCTCGCTTAGAAGTTTGATTTGGAAGAGACACACGACTGATCGCATCGACGGCCCAACGTAAACTGTCTTACAATTTAATGGTGTCTATTCGGGAAGTAGTTGGGTTTAAAAGATCTATATTGTTCTGTGTTTTGTGTTGATCAGTTTGTAGTGAAAAGAAGTGTTGTTCCAGATTAGGTCATTTTGGGCTTTCATGTGATTGCTGATGAATTTTAGAGTATCAAGTATACTACAAAATGTATTTTTTTTCTGATATTAGTGGCAGTGAGGTTGCTTGCTTAGCAGCTAGGTCTGCAAGCTCGTTGCCTGTTATACCTCAGTGTCCTGGGACCCATATCAGTGTGAATTTGTATTTGTATTTTGACATAATTACGCTACTGGCGGTATAGACGCTACTGGCAAGGGTAAATAATTGACTATAAATTAAAAAGAAAATATCAACGAAGAGGTGCACAATGAAGAAAAGAAAAATTGAAAACAAAAACAACTCGTATGTACTCATTAATGCACCTTTGACATTTTAAGCTTCTTATCTGCAAAAAAATCAGAAATTGACCGTTAATTGTCATCTTATTGATTTTGCTTTGTTTCTTAGACTTATTGTAATGTGCTTATTATGATTTAAAGTGTCGACGTGGTTGCATTGAAAGTTAGGAGCAATTTATATTATTATTTCTAAATTATGCGTAAATTGAGTCAGGACGTTGAGAATTCTATAATAGGTCTTACCGAGAAAGGATGTTCGTCCCGGATAATATCCAGTAAACTCGGAATAAGTCAGTCGGTGGCCATACGCGTCCAAAAAAGACGCAATGTTTCTGTTGAATCCCCTCTTAGAGGCCGTCCTCGACTTTTAACCGATGCGGATGCTCGTCATATTATGGCAAATATGAGAAAGGACAAGTTCTTAACGCCTAAGGGGGCTTCTTTAGAGATAAATAAAGATGTAAGTCGATGGACAGCTCGCAGAGCCCTTCAAAAAATTGGATATGTTGCAGCAGTAAAAAAAAATAAACCTGCGTTGTCAGAGAAAAATGTGAAGGCACGTTTAAGTTTTGCCAGACAGCACCGAAATTGGTCTATAGATGACTGGAAGCGGGTAATTTGGTCAGATGAAACGAAGTTTAATAGATTCCAATCAGATGGAAAACAATATTGCTGGCGCCGGCCCGGTGAAACAATCCAACGACACCACGTTAAGCAAACTGTAAAGCATGGTGGAGGCAATATAATGGTTTGGAGCTGTTTCAACTGGTGGAACATTGGACCAATGCACAAAATAGAAGGGATTATGAACAAAGAGCAATATCTAAGTATTTTGAGGAACCATCTTCCCGAATTTATTGATCACAGTGCTTACAACGAAGCTGAAATCGTGTTTCAGCAGGATGGAGACCCGAAGCACACTGCAAAAGTCGTCCAGAAATGGCTAATGGACCAAAATTTTCAGTTGATGCAGTGGCCGGCTCAAAGCCCTGACCTCAACCCAATTGAAAAATTGTGGTCGAAAATTTATGGGAAAGGGTGCTTGAGGAGTGGCGCCGTATACCCAAAGAAATTTTGGAAAACCTTGTGGAAAGTATGCCAGACCGTGTTGAAAGCGTCATAAAAAATAAAGGTTTATGGACCAAATATTAAGATATAAATATTTTACTAAAAATTTCATTTAACGATCTTGTTTGCAGATAAGAAGTTTAAAATGTCAAAGGTGCATTAATGAGTACATACGAGTTGTTTTTGTTTTCAATTTTTCTTTTATTCTTTGTGCACCTCTTCGTTGATCTTTTCTTGTTAATTTATAGTCGATTATATATTAAATAAAGAGAATACAAATTTTTTCCATTTGCCTAACTGTTTTCTTTATCATTTGCTCCGAAATGTGAAATATGCAAACATGTACTCAATTTTGCTCCCCACTGTATGTACAAAAAACATTTTACTGCTAGCAATTAATCTTATTTCTAAATAAATGTAAAATTTATGCTGAAATATTAAAAAATAGAATATAACAAATAATAAAATTTCTTTCGTCATCTCACCAAATAACGAATACCCGAATTGGATTAGGAGCCGTCCATATATTGGGTGACGCGAATTTCAGACTTTTTTGACCCCCTCCCCCCCCTGCGTGACAAACCATGACGCTAGGTTAGACCCCCGTGACCACACACCGTGACGTTAAACCGAACCCCCAATCTGTGAATCTGTGACACGCATACATACAAAGATAAATCCAAGCGCAGACCAACCTTCTTCATCGCGCTCCTGCTGGGGCCTGTCGCAAGAAATTTTTGCGTCCATTTTCGTCGTATAAATTGGGTGTCTATATGCTGTATGGTTAGTGGTATGTATAATATAGTCAGCAAACTCGACAAAGCCGTCTTTTCTTGTTTCTATTGCGTTCCCAAGGCAAGAGAGGAGTGAGATGTGGAAACTATTTGGTGGTTGGTCAGATTAAGGGGGGACATCTGAGTAGAGTTTTGAAAAAATCGAAAATTTATTTTTTAGCTTAAAAAATTCTTTAGGGTCTTAAAAATAACATCAAAAGATAGAGTCCGGCAAAAGTGTCTAATGTCGAAATTTTCCATTCTGCGGCGATGCCTCATAGGTATATCCCACAGTACTTATGGATGTAGTCTCATGTGTAAGGTTGAAAAAATCGATATTTTTTTTCACATATTTCGAAAGTACTGTTTCTTAAGAATGTACTGTTAAAGTTTCAAATACAAATATCAAATAATGACAGAGATACAGCCCATAATCGAGAGCGCGCCTACAACGAAAAGTATGAGTTTCTCGGTAGCGTCTAAGCTTTAAACGCGTTTTTCTCGGAACGACATTTTGGTGTGCGGCGCAGGTGATTCACAAAATTCTATGGTACCGATCTAGCTGAAATTTGGATATGTTGTTCTAAAAAGTAACACCTCTGTCCCGTACTAGAATCATTTATTTTTAATGATTAGTTTTTTTTTTATCATTAATTTAAGATACATTTTTTTAAGTAGTTCGCCACTTTTTTTTTGTTTTGTGAGTTCGCCATTTTGTTGTTTATTAATGAAAATATTTCATTCTAGTACGGGACAGAGCTATGAGCTTACAAAACAATAATCTATTCTAATTTTTTGTTTCGGATGACTCTAGCAGTCGAAATCACCAGCAATCACTAGCAATCGAAGCGCCAGGGACCTACCTTTTTTTTTTATATGCATACTTTGGCATACTATAAAGTGTATAAAACTATACAAGAAGAAATTAAACCAAATATTTTCAAATAGTTTATGATGCCTATAAAAACATATTTGAAAATTGAAACGATCGCATTATTTTTTATTACAAACAAATTTTTTTGAAATAACCTCTAACAAGTAGGCCGGAACATGAGACTACATCCTTAAAACTTTAAACGCGTTTTTCTTGAAACCGTTTTTGTTTAGACGGCCGGAAACATAACTCGAACAACTCTTAACCTATCGATCTGAGATTTTGATAGTATATTATACCTTTGTCTATCGACACACGTAGGATTTTTTTTTATATTGCTTACTTTTTTTTTTATCAACAATTTTGTGACGTTTTTTTTTTGTGAAAATGTTAACTTTTTTTCAATCACTCACCATTTTTGGTAACTTTTTTTCAATCACTCAAAAAATCAATATATCGCAAAAATCCTACATGTGTCGATAGCTGTTAATGTATAGAGAAACTAACCAAATTTGATTATTTGTTCTACATCAAAAATTAATGACGTTAGCTTTCCGGCCAAGGACCCCCTTTAAAAAAAATAGGGCCTACGAATAAAGGCTGCAAAGCCGCCATTTTTTTTTTTTTTTGATTTATTAAAAGAAATTTATTTTGTACTTTAAATATAATATAATAAATCCTCATTTACAAATTTTCGATTGGCTTTTTCATTTGGCCAAAAAAAATTCCAGAAAATCCCCTTTTTTTCGCCTGTTACTCAGATGTACCCCCTTAAGGGACTTTAATACTTTACGTATACTTTTGTTATTACTTATATTACTCTCAAAGGTGACTTCCAGCCTCCATTTTGAGAAAAATTATTGTAGTGGGAGGCACTCCTGAAAAGGTTTGAAATGGTAAAATTGCACTTGTAAATGTAGACCAAAGCTTGCTCTTCGTTCTTAAGCTCCTGGAAGGTGTTCTTTTTTACCAGGAAACCTTGGCTTTGTGTCGTTTTCGACCTCTCTAATTACAACAAGGTTTTTGTATTTTAACGGTGGGGAGATGTGGACTGATGGAAATGGACCATTTTGAGATATATGGGCGATAGGTGGAGAAATAAAATATGATCTACGTCTCTGTCTGTCTGTGGTCCAAGTTAGGATTTAAAATTGGATTTAAATTGCATACATACCATTTAGCATATGAGGTCCATCAAACTCATCTTGATCCAATTCCTGCCCCAAATCAGTTAAGTCCATGACACCAGTAGCTCCCACTCCCAATCCGCTAATTCGTCCTAAAGTTGTTAAGTTTCCATCGTCAGAGCATTCCGTTGGAGAGTCTGGTGTGTCTTTCTGAATAACTTCAATACTATTCAGCTGCATAAGGTCTGCCATATTATTAGACATCCTTCGTTAACAAACGCTTGCCAAATATTTTTAGATTGTTCAAAATTACAGATTTTTTTTACGTTCGTTATTCTCAATAATAAATAGCATACAATACGGCTCCGTGTTTAATCATCATTTTCAAATCCCTTAATTAATTGATTTCATGTTTACGACTTCCATCTGTAAGTAATAAAAAAAATCATTCCATTTTCGTTGAGAGCATTTTCGGGTCGAATATAGCACGTGTTTGAAATATTTGTAAGTTGTACCTAAAAAATGGCGTCAAAGTTCGAAAAACACGACAAAAATGCCAGTTTCTGTATAAAAATTCTATTCTTTTTGTTTAAATAAATTGAAGATGTATTTTTTTAAAAAGCTACAACGTTAAACCTTTAAAAAAACGTGGGAAATTGTAAAATCGGTCTAAAATTACGCATTTAGGAATTTTAAAGCGCAAAAAATTCCAAAAATCCCTTGAATTTAAACCGGAAACACCGGGTATAGTCTATCCTTATAAGAATAATATAGTATAACCAATTAACTACAACATAATATCTAAAAAAAGACCCAAGCTTTTATCTTCAAAAATACCAAAGTGGGTATTTTTACCAAATACCATTTCTGATCGTTCAGTTATATGGCAGTTATAAGATATAGTCGGCCGATCGTTATGAAATTTGGTAGGTCGGATCAAATGACTAAAAGTACAATTTTTGACTATATCCTATAGCTGCCATACAATAGTCGGAAATGACTCAACTTTCGTTGTTTTGAAGATATGAGATGTAGTCGGCCTATCCCGGCCGTTCCGAAGAAGGATGTGTGCAAAGTTTCAAATCGATAGGTTAAAAACTGAGAGACTAGTTCGCGTAGAAAC
Organism: Drosophila malerkotliana malerkotliana; assembly: GCA_018153235.1. NCBI lineage: Eukaryota > Metazoa > Arthropoda > Insecta > Diptera > Drosophilidae > Drosophila > Drosophila malerkotliana. The sequence continues at coordinate 743,113 of JAECXV010000105.1, forward strand.
AGACACACAGACGGATATGGGTATATCAATTCAGGAAATGATCTTGATCAAAAATATATATATAGGGTCGGTGATGTCTACTTCACTGCGTTGCACATTTTTGACCAAAATTATTATTATAACAAGAAAGGAAAGCTAACTTCGGGCGGAGCCGAAGTTGATATACCCTTGCAGTTAAAACCGGATATATATCGCAAACATCGGATTTAGTTGGCCGATCCTTATGAAATTTGGTAGGTTGGATGAACTGACCAAAAATATAATCTGTATTAAATTCCAGCATTCTATCTTCAAAAACACGAAAGTTGGGTCATTTCCGATCGTTCAGTTATATGACAGCTATAGGATATAGTCGGCCGATCCTTATGAAATTTGGCACGTCGTATTGTTATGCCAAAAATAGCTCTCATGTTAAATTAGAACTTTCTAACTCTAAAAACACCAAAGTTATACCATTTCCGATCAATCAGTTATATGGCAGCTATAGGATATAGTCGGCCGATCCGGGCCGTTCCGACTATATACTGCGTGCAAAAGAAAGAAGGGTGTGTGCAAAGTTTCAAGTCGATAGCTTTAAAACTGAGAGACTAGTTCGCGTAGAAACGGACAGACAGACAGACGGACATGCTCATATCAACTCAGGAGGTGATCCTGATCAAGAATATATATACTTTATAGGGTCGGAGACGTCTCCTTCACTGCGTTGCACACTTTTGGACAAAATTATAGTACCCTCTGCAAGGGTATAATAACCTTTAAAGGCAAGGGTATAAAAATAAATAACTTATACATATATCATATGTTATTTATTGGGAGGGTGATTAAGATTTTTCCATTTATTTTTTAGGGACCTTCTGCGGGTTTTTTTCCAAAGAATTCCATAGAACTTCTTTGGCAGTTTTTTACAAACATTCCTCAAAAAGTCCTTTAAGAGTTCTAAACACAACTTGTTGTGGGAAATCAAAAATAAGATTTAAATTTAAAAAATAAGTTTTTCCGGAACAACACCGGAAATAAATAAATAATAAAATAATATACGGCGTGTTCGAGGTCAAATATCGAGCAAAAATAAAAAGTCGGGTTCCTGGGAACAACGAAAGCCAGACCACCAGCTAGAAGAACAACATCAGCGGCAGAAAAAATAGCCAGCTACACCATCACAAGCATCCAGGGCGGATCCTTTTATATCATCTTCAGGAGGAACAAGTATCAATAAAGAAAATTTAAAGACTGTATGGTAAAAATTAAAAAAAAATTTAACGATTTAAAAAATAATAATTTGAAAAAAATTGTACAAAAAGGATAATAATTATCAATTAAATTTTATAAAAAATATGCAAATTTAAAAAAAAAAAAACCCTTCGCAAAACAAAAATTTAAGAAAACATTAATATTTCAATCTACATTAAAAATTCACACAAAAATATATACTAAGACACTTTTGTGGCCCCTTGCAGGATGTTCAAAAATTAGGTTGAACATGACAAATAAAAACTTAAACAATTTTAAAATAATTTAATTATTAAAAGAAAAAAAATGTATAAACGCTTATATAAATGTTGATTCGTCAAGTTCGGTTAAGAGCACCAAAGATATTTGCAAATATGTGATTAGGCTGTATTTAGAATTGAATTTTAGTTTCGAAACGTACTTAATTTCCAATTAGATTGGCATTTACTATGACGATCAATAAATCACAGGGCCAGACATTATATGTATGCTTTTCCCACAGACAACTATATATCGCATGTTCTTGCGTGGGAAAACTATTCAGTTTTTTTTTTCTGGCTAAAAACGGACTAACCAAGAATATTGTACACCCCATTGCGCTGAGAGATTATTCTTTCTTTCAATAAAATATTTATTTGCCAAAATAAATTGTACTTTAATTATTTGCAACGCCTTCGATTATAAGTACTTCCACGCACATTTATAGTAAATAGGTATATTTATTGAAATATAAAACTGATTTAGGGTCTACAAAATTAGTTTATGGTCAGAATTTGTCCATCGCGTCAATAAAAATGTTTTCTAACTCAGTTGTTAACTACTTTCATTTTGAATGTTATTATAATATGTATTACTCAATTGAGGAGTTGGGTAATTTTAAAAAACCAGTTTCATTCGATTTTGAGATTACATTCGCGCCAAAAACTCGTTTTAAGTTTTCAGAGACAATGGAGAAGAGCGTAACTTCATTCAGTATTATTCGAAAGTATTACTCCGATCAACATAATGTTTTCGATGTCACACAATTTGTTCTACCCTTGTTGGTTAGTGACCCGGTGACTTCACGTAGGAGAATTTCTTCAGAATTAAGGGGGTCATCCCGTGGGGAAGTCGTTTTTCGAACTGTTTTTTGGTAATTTTTTTCTACGGTCAATTAAAAGATAGAGCTTTAAATTTTTGATCATCATGATCATTTAGTATGTATTCATGAATATTCACAAATTTTTTTGAGCGAAAAAAAAAAAATTCATGAAGTTTTAGCGCGATGAAGTACAGTATTAAAAAACAAATTCTCCGCTGGCTATCACGATTCCGGCAAACTGGGTAATCTGAAACCAAAAAAACAAAAAAAATGTTAATCTGTGTGCCTTTAGCTATGGCCCGTAGTAAAAATTATTTTTAGTAAAAAATATTTTTTTACATGACTTAACTTATGTTTCTCAAAAAACACGTTTTTGTTTTTTTTGTGTATAAAAAAAACGACGTGACCTTTATCGTCTGATTTTACTACTGGCTATAGCCAAACCTGTGCTGAACATGCCATATAATGTTCATCGGTTAAGTCATTGTTTATCATTGAAACGTCCCTCTCCGTCCGCCGGGCGTTCGAACGCATTCCTTCTCAGCGCTCTAACTTTCTAACGGCATCGAATATCGAAAAATCCTTTGAACCATATATTCAACCTTTAAACCAACTTATAAATACGATTTATAAAAAAAAAATTTTTATCGATTTTTTCGAATCTGCACACGGGCAGATTCATTGCACCCTTAACATTGCAACAATCAATCAATGCGGTCGTGATTTTAATCGCTGTGTCAATGGTTCTTTGCTTCACCAGCAAGATGCCAGATTATGCAAAGCTTACGATTAAACTAAGCCAAATGAACAGGGCTTGAATCAATGTTCTTTTAACCGAGCCTACATGGTGACGCGCACTAGATGCTTAACTTTAGAGTTTGAGGTAGTCGTTTTACAAGGAAAAGTTCTTTGACCCATTATCTAATACATACAGAAGATAATGGATATACATATACCTATTATAATACATTATCTACAAACTTACAAGCTTCGATCACCTCTATACGGCAGATATACTCATAAACCCGAGGCTAATCGACATTCAACGACGACCCAGCTCATTTTTTTCTAACTTTTTGCTAAGTTTTTTCCTACTTATCATGACATCTAAAAGCGTTGAACCGTTTTTACCTGTTGAAATACACATTTTAATACATAGTCATAAACTTTTTATGTCAAATATGGTCCCTAATTTATGACTACCGAAAACGCTCAGTAAACTAAAAAATATAAGGTAATAAATAAGGTTTATACTACTTTAATTGGGTTTCAAATGGTGAAGCTTTAATCGATTCGCAGGAAGAAAAACGTTCCCGATGTTGCGAGTGCCAATCCAATCACATTAACATATGTTTTGAGGGAGCTGAAAATGACCCGGACTCTGGGCATCGCATCGAAAAATATTGAACAATGTTCAGTATAAAATCTTAAAAAATTTAATTGATGCAACAGCTGAAGCCATAAGGCCATTTGATTTGTTTTTATTTCCCATAATGAACCGAAGAGCGCTTTATCAAACATATCAAAACAATTATTTTTACAGAAGCTGTAGAGATTAGGACAGTTAAGATTTTAACTAGGGCGGTTTTAGTAGCCACGATAAGAGATACGCCAACCATCCGGTTTTTTTAGGCCTTGTATAATAAGTCATCATTTCTGCAATTCGAGTTGACTTTGCTTTTCTAACTTGAAGACCAACGATTTTTCAATACTATAATATTTTCTTCTCATTCAAAACCAGTCTTGTGTGAGCAAATAAAGCCTTCATGTATTGCTTCCTGCACCGCTACTTTTTAATTTGCAATGCAAATCTCGAAGGAAAAATCTCTAAAATCTAAGGCAGCGTCATTTTTGTAAGGGATATCTGCATTTTTTGTGTTTATAAAACCATCTAATATAAGATGATGTGTGGTAAGTTGGTCTAATACAGTGGTGTCCAAAACTGCCTTACGGCAGAGCATGAAACAATACATATGAACGAAATCACACGCACACATAGAACGAAAAAGTCGGTGTGTTTCAAGAAGTTCACTGAGAGAAAAGAAATGTGTAGTTTTTTTTATTATAGTTATTATATTATTAATACATAGGTAGCTTTAAAAAAAAAAAATAATAGGTATTAAAATAAAAAAATAGGACAACAAAAAAATTAATAATAAAATAACAAAAAAATTTTAATAATAAAAAATAATAATAATAATAATAATAATAATAATAAAATAAGTTCAGCCCAGCTAAATCTCAGTGTAGGCAAGAGACCTGCCCCGTGAGAAGGCAATATCTCCATCTCTTTTGCACACACATAAGAAGTATCGGAACTCCAACAACAAAATTCATTCGGATTAGTACGATTGAGGAGAATAGGGAAAACACGAAAAATTGTTTTTGTAATTGCCCTTTGCTTATGCTGGGACCAACGATGCTTATGGCGTGAGCAACGAGTCTTATGGCGTGAGCAGTCGCACACAACTCGGTATGCATGAGCATTTGCAAAAACAAATGAGCAGCGAGAGCAATGGGATGAGCACCACTGGCTTAAATGGACTCACCTGCCTCGAATAACGCCTTATTTCGCCGAGCATTTCTTTTATGAGGATTATTTCCCTCGGCTATGAAAGGCAATGCGGAATCAGAGGGGCAGTAGTGAACGTTCCAATTTCAGTTCCTGATATTGTGACTGCGCTTCCGCGCTCTTTCGACTCTACTCATGTCATCCAAGTCCATTTAAAAAGGAGACTAGAGTACTCTCACAATTTCATGACTGAAACTATTTGACCCTCTCGGGTCCTTGAAGCTGTACGGTACTTAGTGAATACCGAGCTCTACAGAAAGCACAATATTTCACTGAACGAATCATGGCTAGCAGGACTTCAAGGATTTAATGAAATTCCTTTTATTGCGGATGAATCTGATCGCGAAGCAGTAGAGCAACTTCTTCAGCAGCAACACCTATCCCAAAATGCTGCAGAGCTCGAAGAAAATTTAAATCCCGGAGGCCATGAAACATTATTGGAAAATAATGATACTGCTATTCAGCGCATTGCAATGGCACCAGGTGAAGGCCGTTGGCGAACAACTCTTGACGAAGACGCAGAGGAACTTTCCTTTCCAACTATTTCTTGCGGAGAAATATTTAAAGGAAATACAACCTATGCGAAAAAAGCCAGATCTCAAATCCGATTTTACGACCGTCGCTGCGCTGTAGTTCCTAAAGTTTTATACATCTATAAATTTTACGAAATGCAGCGCATTCAAAATTCTATTTCAATTGCTTTACGCAAAAAGTCGGGTGCAGTTACCGCTGGTAATCTGCGGGATGAGTCATTTGTTGACAGACTTGTTCAACATGATAATGGCTACCACATCCTTAAAGGCTTAAGGTCTGCACCAGCTCATTGGGAGGCTGAAAAATAAAGTTATTGCTATGATTCGACAATTTGGTTTGCCAACGTTTTTCATAACTCTTTCCGCTGCTGAAAGTGGAATGAACTTTTAGTTATCCTTTTCCTTCTATTGGACAATAGGGCTATAAGCGAGGAAGAAGCGGCAGCTCTTTCCAGCTCCGAAAAGGCTCGGTTAATCCGATCCGATCCAGTGACGTGCTCTCGATACTTCGATTATAGGTTGCGACAATTAATGAAATTGTTCAAAACCGATATTTTTGGGGAATTCAATCTTTCCCATTTTTATTGGAGAATCGAATTCCAGCACAGAGGATCTGCGCACTTTCATGGCATGTACTGGCTTACTGGTGCTCCTCGAAGACGAAGACGCCGAAAATACCAAGCAAGTAATAAACTTTATCGATAGGTTTATTACTACAAATGGAGACGATCCTGAGCTACAAGAAGTAATTTAGTATCAACGCCACAAGCATAGTGCTTCCTGCCTGAGAGAGTTACGCGGACAGGAGTTCTGCCGATTCAATATGCCATATCCTCCTATGCCCGAAACGCTTCTTTTGCATCCAATGGAAGAAAACGAAGTAAATGTTGAAGAACATAAAACTTTATTCAAAAAAAATTAAGGAAGCTTTAAGGACTATTTCTAATAAAGACGCAGCTTTATATAATAATTTTGATTATTTTCTGACCCACCTTGAAACTAATTTTGAAGCCTACAAATTAGCCTTACGTTCCAGCTTGAAAAAACCACAAATTTTTCTTCGCAGACAATTCTCCGACCGATTGCTCAATGCTTATAATAGAGATATTCTAGGCTTTTACAGAGCTAATATAAATATTCAATTTATCCTACATGCTTACGCCTTTTGTAGTTATATTATTAACTACATAAACAAATAAACACATAAACACATATGAACGAAATCACACGCACACATAGAACGAAAAAGTCGGTGTGTTTCAAGAAGTTCACTGAGAGAAAAGAAATGTGTAGTTTTTTTTTATTATAGTTATTATATTATTAATACATAGGTAGCTTTAAAAAAAAAAATAATAGGTATTAAATAAAAAAAATAGGACAACAAAAAAATTAATAATAAAATAACAAAAAAATTTTAATAATAAAAAAATAATAATAATAATAATAAAATAAGTTCAGCCCAGCTAAATCTCTGTGTAGGCAAGAGACCTGCCTCGTGAGAAGGCAATATCTCCATCTCTTTTGCACACACATAAGAAGTATCGGAACTCCAACAACAAAATTCATTCGGATTAGTACGATTGAGGAGAATAGGGAAAACACGAAAAATTGTTTTTGTAATTGCCCTTTGCTTATGCTGGGACCAACGATGCTTATGGCGTGAGCAGTCGCACACAACTCGGTATGCATGAGCATTTGCAAAAACAAATGAGCAGCGAGAGCAATGGGATGAGCACCACTGGCTTAAATGGACTCACCTGCCTCGAATAACGCCTTATTTCGCCGAGCATTTCTTTTATGAGGATTATTTCCCTCGGCTATGAAAGGCAATGCGGAATCAGAGGGGCAGTAGTGAACGTTCCAATTTCAGTTCCTGATATTGTGACTGCGCTTCCGCGCTCTTTCGACTCTACTCATGTCATCCAAGTCCATTTAAAAAGGAGACTAGAGTACTCTCACAATTTCATGACTGAAACTATTTGACCCTCTCGGGTCCTTGAAGCTGTACGGTACTTAGTGAATACCGAGCTCTACAGAAAGCACAATATTTCACTGAACGAATCATGGCTAGCAGGACTTCAAGGATTTAATGAAATTCCTTTTATTGCGGATGAATCTGATCGCGAAGCAGTAGAGCAACTTCTTCAGCAGCAACACCTATCCCAAAATGCTGCAGAGCTCGAAGAAAATTTAAATCCCGGAGGCCATGAAACATTATTGGAAAATAATGATACTGCTATTCAGCGCATTGCATTGGCACCAGGTGAAGGCCGTTGGCCAACAACTCTTGACGAAGACGCAGAGGAACTTTCCTTTCCAACTATTTCTTGCGGAGAAATATTTAAAGGAAATACAACCTATGCGAAAAAAGCCAGATCTCAAATCCGATTTTACGACCGTCGCTGCGCTGTAGTTCCTAAAGTTTTATACATCTATAAATTTTACGAAATGCAGCGCATTCAAAATTCTATTTCAATTGCTTTACGCAAAAAGTCGGGTGCAGTTACCGCTGGTAATCTGCGGGATGAGTCATTTGTTGACAGACTTGTTCAACATGATAATGGCTACCACATCCTTAAAGGCTTAAGGTCTGCACCAGCTCATTGGGAGGCTGAAAAATAAAGTTATTGCTATGATTCGACAATTTGGTTTGCCAACGTTTTTCATAACTCTTTCCGCTGCTGAAAGTGGAATGAACTTTTAGTTATCCTTTTCCTTCTATTGGACAATAGGGCTATAAGCGAGGAAGAAGCGGCAGCTCTTTCCAGCTCCGAAAAGGCTCGGTTAATCCGATCCGATCCAGTGACGTGCTCTCGATACTTCGATTATAGGTTGCGACAATTAATGAAATTGTTCAAAACCGATATTTTTGGGGAATTCAATCTTTCCCATTTTTATTGGAGAATCGAATTCCAGCACAGAGGATCTGCGCACTTTCATGGCATGTACTGGCTTACTGGTGCTCCTCGAAGACGAAGACGCCGAAAATACCAAGCAAGTAATAAACTTTATCGATAGGTTTATTACTACAAATGGAGACGATCCTGAGCTACAAGAAGTAATTTAGTATCAACGCCACAAGCATAGTGCTTCCTGCCTGAGAGAGTTACGCGGACAGGAGTTCTGCCGATTCAATATGCCATATCCTCCTATGCCCGAAACGCTTCTTTTGCATCCAATGGAAGAAAACGAAGTAAATGTTGAAGAACATAAAACTTTATTCAAAAAAAATTAAGGAAGCTTTAAGGACCATTTCTAATAAAGACGCAGCTTTATATAATAATTTTGATTATTTTCTGACCCACCTTGAAACTAATTTTGAAGCCTACAAATTAGCCTTACGTTCCAGCTTGAAAAAACCACAAATTTTTCTTCGCAGACAATTCTCCGACCGATTGCTCAATGCTTATAATAGAGATATTCTAGGCTTTTACAGAGCTAATATAAATATTCAATTTATCCTACATGCTTACGCCTTTTGTAGTTATATTATTAACTACATAAACAAATAAACACATAAACACATATGAACGAAATCACACGCACACATAGAACGAAAAAGTCGGTGTGTTTCAAGAAGTTCACTGAGAGAAAAGAAATGTGTAGTTTTTTTTTATTATAGTTATTATATTATTAATACATAGGTAGCTTTAAAAAAAAAAATAATAGGTATTAAATAAAAAAAATAGGACAACAAAAAAATTAATAATAAAATAACAAAAAAATTTTAATAATAAAAAATAATAATAATAATAATAAAATAAGTTCAGCCCAGCTAAATCTCTGTGTAGGCAAGAGACCTGCCTCGTGAGAAGGCAATATCTCCATCTCTTTTGCACACACATAAGAAGTATCGGAACTCCAACAACAAAATTCATTCGGATTAGTACGATTGAGGAGAATAGGGAAAACACGAAAAATTGTTTTTGTAATTGCCCTTTGCTTATGCTGGGACCAACGATGCTTATGGCGTGAGCAGTCGCACACAACTCGGTATGCATGAGCATTTGCAAAAACAAATGAGCAGCGAGAGCAATGGGATGAGCACCACTGGTCTAATATATAAGATGATGTGTAGTAAGATGGTCTAGTATATAAGATGATGTGGGTTGATAAGATGACACTCAGTTAGCCAATAGCATTTGACTATGCTAAACAGAGTAGCGCAGGGTGTTTTATTAGATATGTCTGGTCTAAAACTAAAAAATTCCTCAAATCTTAAAAATAACTGAATACAAATGACAAAAATGATAAATATGAACTTATATTTTGTCGTAAAGCCTTTATACGCCCACGCGTCCTGTACAAATTGCCAAAGCTGCAGCTTTGAAGTCGGGGATTTTTTTGCCACATATCCCGTGATGTCCCCCCATAAATTTTAAATCGGATTTAAATCCGGGGACTGTGCTGGCCACGACATGGCATCAATGTTTTGTTGACTAACCCAACTCTTAGCCAATTTGCAGGTATGTTCTGGATCGTTATCCTGCTGAAATGTCCATTTTAAGGACATATCTTACTGTGCATAAGAAAAAACTACTTTTTTGAGTATGTCGACATAGACGTCTTGGTCCATGATCCCATCGATCATATGTATGGGACCACGCCGCTGTACGAAAAACAAGCCCATACCAATATTTTAGGGCCACCGTGCATAACGGTATTAAAAGTGTGGTTTGGGTGGTCGTCGGACATACTGTCTTGCGCCTGTCCCACCAAACAAGTCCAGTTTGGACTCATTTATCCAAAGAATATTGCGCCATTTCGTCACTGGCTACTTCAAATGGCTTTTGGCAAACTCCAATCGAGCTTGGATATGCCTTGTACCAAGTAATGGCACCTTTCGGGGGCTTCGCGTATTTATATTTTCATTTACTAATCGACGGCGAATGGTGACGTCGCTGATCCATAACTTCAGCTCCGTTTTTACATCCCTAGAAGACCCAAAAGTATTCGCTTTGCTGAAGCGCACTTTTCTTCGGCCCTCAATATTTAGGTTTTTCGTTTGGACCCACGTGTTTCAGATTTGCCCTCATTTAATGGCATTGGATACCATTTTGGCAAACCAATTTACCATATCTTGGATTTTATATAGGGTTTTTCTTGCTTTCTAAGCTGAACTATCAATTTCCTCTCTTCCATTGAACTGTGGCGTCCTTTACCCACTAAAATCAACATTTTTGCATGGTTATTGTGTATTTTCATTTAAATTAAATAAATAAACTTAAAACTTAATTTTCAGCAAATTTTTAATGTTTTCGGCGCTTTTTGTCGATCAAAATGAAATACTGCTACTTTTATGAACAGCCAAATACTTGTGATTTTGAACAAAAATGCCCAGAAAACGCAAATAAAAAGCAAATCTTACGAAATTTTTATACATTCTGGTTATTGGAAAATATGTTGTTGGTCTTGCGTGTTTCCGGCTCTAGTTCCTGTCGTAAAGATGAGACTATTGGAACTTATACTTTAAATATATTCCTGCACGCTTATTCTTTGAGACCATTGTTTTGGTCTTACATATACATTAGACCATCTTACAAAAATCTGTTGAATATGGCTTGAAGGCTTGAATGTCATCTTTCTGGAAAGGGCCCCAAGCTTAGTGGTGGAGCTTAAGCGCAGGGTATTAGTGCCAACAGCACAGGATGGAAGGTCGATACTGATTTTTTGTGTTATTTGGTGATATTCAGATGCTCTTTTTTGTCGTTTGGGGATTGTTGTTTGATTGTGTTCGTTACTGGTTATTTGTTCTTACAAATGGGCGAAAGCAGGTGTGCCAAAAATTTTGACGTGTGCAAAAATATTTCCCAAATCGGAAAGTCCTATTTGGCATGAAAATTATTCAAGAAAGGAAAGCTAACTTCAGGCGGAGCCGAAGTTGATACACCCTTGCAGTTAAAAGCGGATATATGGTACATATATCGTAAAAATCGGATATAGTTGGCCAATCCTTATGAGAATATCATAATATAACAAATTTATTACAATACAAAATCTAAACAAAAGGTCAAAAGCCTCTGTCTTCAAACATATGGCAGCTATAAGATATGGTCTGCCGATCGTTATAAAATTTGGTAGGTCGGATCAACTGAGAAATATACGGATCGGTCGGATCAACAAAACTGATAAATAGAATCTGTACGAAGTTCCAACTTTCTATCTTCAAAAAACGTCATTTCCGATCGTTCAGTTATATGACAGCTATAGGATATAGTCGGCCGATCCCGGTCATTCCGACTTATATACTGCGTGCAAAAAAAAAAAAAAAGGTGTGTGCAAAGTTTCAAGTCGATAGCTTTAAAACTGAGAGACTAGTTCGCGTAGAAACAGACAGACAGACGGACATGCTCATATCAATTCAGGAGGTGATCCTGATCAAGAATATATATACTTTGTAGGGTCGGAGATGTCTCCTCCACTGCGTTGCACACTTTTGGACAAAATTAAAATACCCTCTGCAAGCGTACAAAAATAAAATAAATAACTAAAAAAAATAGTTTGCCATCAAAAGTTTTTCAAAAAACTTTTGAAGCGGGAGGGGGCGTTACAAAAATTTGAAACAAAGTCTAACTGCGTGGGCATTGTAGGAATCTCCATGCCAAACCTATAGCTCTATGTCTTATGGTGTCTGAGATCAACGCGTTCATACGAACAAACGGGCGGACGGACAGACGGGTATGGCTATTTCGACTCGGCTGTTGCAAATGATTTATTTAATTACTTAATGGGGTATGTAATATTTTTTAAAATATATTTTTTTAACTTCGAATACAATGCTATCAATATCAAAGAATATATTAATATAACTTATAGGGTGATTCCTCTAACTCATTGTACTATTACATATAAAAATATATATCATTTAGAGGGAGGAGAAAATCAACATAAAAGTACGGGGTATCATATGATAAGTTATACGCGACTCTTAAATTTAAGAACGAATTTTTCTTTTTTTTTCAATTTTGATTGGTTAAAATGTTAAGTGTTACATTCATAATAAAACTGATATTCAAAAAAAACATGCTTAGACAAAAAAAAGCGCCAAAAAGAAATGATTTCATTTTTTTTTACAAACGCATCTACTTCATTATTGTATCTAACAATGTTTGATTTAAAAATAATATTGGTAACAATAACACCAATATAGATAAAAAAAGATGACTGACCTAGCTTACAAGAGCATATTTTCTTTTAAAGAAAAGCTATACTTTTCCCAAGCTTGAGACGAATTAATTTTTTTTGTTTACGATTTCTCAAATTTTTCAGACGGTTCCAAATAGCAATTATGAAATTGCCGTGCAAATTTTTTACCGATAACTAATTATTTGAGAAGAGTGTGACCGGAAATAATTCTGATGCATTTTCTTTTTAAAATATTTGATTATGTGTCTGTCAAGCTAGCGTCACATATGTATCGTCTACGGAAAACAGTGAATTTTGGAACACCGGCAAGCTAGTAGCTCGATACAACTGAAAATATACTGAAATACTGAAAACTGCAAATATGATCTGATATTATGGGATGGGTATTATAAGAATTATAATACTAAGAATATGCAATATAGACTAAGAGAGCACGCAATCTAATTGCCTTCCAGGTCTTATTTCACAGATTAATTGTATATCGTTAATTCAGTTTTTTATACCCAGTAATAATAATATATTTAATAATTTTATAAGGCCTTATTTTAAACCTCGGACCTTATACAGTGGGTCCGATTTTAATCAGGAATCACCTCCTGAGTCGATACAGGCATTTCCTCTTCCTGAAACAAGGACGTGAAACTTTGACCAAATCCTTCTTTCTATTGCACGCAGTTTATATGTATATCGAAACGGCCGACTATATCCTATAGCTGCCATATATGTAACTGAACGACCGGAAAAGTGTTGGCTTACTTATTTAATCTACTCCATTTCATAAGGTTCGCCCAACTTTATGCGATATTTTCGATTAAAACCTGATTTTAACTGGAAGGGTGTAGAAACTTTGTATTCGAAAAAACTTTATTCTTTTGTGTATTTACTTTTGCAAAGAATCGACATTTGAAACATTTGTTGTTATTTCTAAAATATAAAAATAAATCCGAACGAAGATATATACATATCTTTAATTCCGGCCAACTTATTATCAGAATTTTTTATTCTAATACTTTCGTTGGACAACACGCTTAAAATTAGCAGTGGAAAATGAATAAATTTTTTATTTTTAAATTATTTGCAAGTTAAGAAAAACCAAAAAAGTCATAAAAAATTCATAAAAAAACGAAATATAAATTTTTAAGTGAAACTGAAATTATGAAAACTTTATCAAACAACATTTTTAAATTTGTTTGGAATGGTTTTTAAAACCTCTGTCTGTATCTCATGCTAATATGTTTGAATTTCTTGAAGAAAAAAAGTTTTCAAAACTAAAATACACCTACCAATCGTACTATCTTTTTTGTTCAGTTACTATGAGTACAATTGACGCGTTAGACATAAGAGAATTGCCCATAAGGAACATTTTGATTTGCAGCTAAAGGGGCCCATCCACAGGCGAGCATGTTCGTCAGAATGCTCGCCTACTTGAATTTTATTTTCCCCACTAACTAGAGCCAACATTCGTGCGAACATCATTTTTCGATAAATTTTCAAACTATCAATATGTCAACGGACAACTATAGCTACCACAACTACCAAAACGTTTTTTCAAACTGACGTTCGTGCCAACATTGCCATCCATTGGCGAGCATGTTGTTGCAAAATAGAACGATTTCAATTCCATTCGAACATTTTGACAAACACAAAATTTGACAACGAACACTACCATCTACAGGAAAAATTTCGTCGAGCACAACATGTTCGCCGAACATGCTCGCCTGTGGATGGGCCCCTTAAGTTATATAAATTTAATCCTTAAAAATTAGGCGAGAACAGTAACAAACAAATCGAATTCTAATCGAACAAATCTGAATGATTTTTGCATCGTAACTTAAATCGACAAATCGACTTTGAATTTTTATGTTCATTATACTTTTGCCTGAAGACTGAGGTACGTTTCGGTTAAAATGGTATCTTAAATGGGTAACTTATCTCATCCTTTAAATTTGTCGATCCCTCAACTGATCCCTGTCTTATTAACTTTAAATTTTATTAACTTTTATCTCTCGACTCACATTTTGAATTGTCAATTATTTTGACACTGGTAAAATTCCTCTCCCATCTAAAAAAAATCGTTTAAACCACTTTATTGAAAGCCACTAAATATATTTCTACTGTCGTAGTGGTGTTTCAACAATGGCGTAGACTCAACTGTCATTTACGACTGCGCACACGATAAGAAGACCGAACCGGTAATTATCAGTGCCATTAAATTCAGCTACAGCGAAAATAATCCCGATCTAAACTATCCTCCATAATTTGGAACAACCCGCTAATCTTCCCTGATTAATACTCTAATTAAGGTAGTCTAATCTTAGCTAAAACGGTAACTTCTTGGTTTGCTAGCGCAACCTATTGTACATATCTCAATGTTGTAACGAACTGTTATTTCTGCTTCCGCTCGCCACAATTTGCCGCGGCTAGCTCACAGAGTTTCGCGGATCCGTTCCACCGAATTTATAGATTCGACGTGATTGCCCAACCCCAGAAAATAATACAATACCGTGCATACGCGCCGGCGGGTCGGGATTAGAAGTTGGCTGCGGACTGTCGCCTCCGCTACACCGGGACACTCCGCTACATCGGGACATACGCGCCAAAGCCAGGTTCGGGAATGCCAATGCGTGTCGCCTTCGCTACACCGGGACACCGTGCATACGCTCCGGTGCCAGGTTTGGAAGCTGCCGTGTGACGCCTTCGCTACACCGGGGCACCGTGCATACGCTCCGGTGCCAGGTTTGGAAGTTGCCTGACCGTGCTTTGCGCTTCCGCTACACCGGAACACCGTGAATACGCGCCGGCGAACCCGAGTTTGTAGTGACGGGGCTGGTGACCGGGGTGTTCTCACTCGGTCTTTGACTTGGGCGTGAGTTCTCGAGTCGGCCGATCCTTGTTTCGCAGGACCACGCCTGTTGATTGCGATACCAGGAATCGGTAAGGCGTACGCCAGACTTATACTTTGTTCACTTCCTTGCAAGGCTACCTGCCGTGTTCGGGAATGGCCCTTCTCGACTCTGACGTCCCGGGCTACCGGGCGTGTGATATCGAGTCGGCCTCCTTATTTCGTAGGACCACGCCAGTTGGTTGTTATTTCAGGAGTTGGTGGGGCATACGCCAGACTTATCCTTTCCTCACTTGCTCACTTGCAAGGCTACCTGCCGTGTTCGGGAATGGCCCAACTCGATTTCCCCACCGTTGTTTTGTCTTGTGTCTCGTCCTCGGCGATCCCGAGTCGGTCTATCCTTGTTTCGCAGGACCACGCCTGTTGGTTGCGATTTCAGGAGTCGGTAAGGCGTACGCCAGACGTATCCTTTCCTCACTTCCTTGCAAGGCAACCTGCCGTGTTCGGGAATGGACCAACTCGACTACACGGCCCTGAGGAAGAGAGGAAAGGTTTGTAGAGGAAAGTCCAGCAATGGATCCTTTCCTTATTTGTATATTCGCTCTCCTTGCGTTTGGCTGTCGGACTCTCTAAATGCGGTCCTTCAACTCAAACAAACCGAATCCTTTTTAGAAACGCTGTAACACTTTAATGGCGGAATCTCCACAGGTGGTCCTCCAACTCAACGCTACAAGCTTCCTAAAAAGACCCGTTAATCCTCCTGGATTCTGCTCTTGCCGTTAATCCTGCTTCCAGAATCACGCCACTTTCCCGTTGGCTGGTCGCTGTCCGTGGCCCCTCGTTCCCCGTGGCCGGCCACGGATCTCTGCTGCTGGTATGTGGTGCACCGGGGCTTCCAGGGCCCGCTTCACTCTGCGTCGCAACCCCCCTTTGCTTCTTGCCGCTCCTTTGCTGCTTACCCCGCCTTTTTAAGGCACGCCTGCGCATCGTGCTAATTCATCCTGCCCCCATTGGACTACTTTTCCATCGTTGCTCCGGGAACCGTTACGTTCCACGTCGATTCCGTCTTCCCCCGGGTGGCGGCGTTTACCCCTTCACTGGACACCGTTTGGTTCCGCGTAGATTCCGTCCTCCCACGGCTAGCATTATTTCGCCCTTCGCCGAAACCCACGGTAACTTGCTTTCACATTCACAAAGTCAAAGTACTAAAATGTGATCTGTCCACTCTTAGGGAGACTGCATAGTTATTTTATAATTAATGGCCAATTGAACCAAATAATCGAGTCATCTTTTCCTTATTTGTGTCATCTTTTTATTAATGCTGTTTTTCCCCATAGGAATAAGCCATTTATTTTTCTTTTATTTGAACAGTTCCTTCTACACCGCTACAAAGCCTCTGTTTGGTCATTGAGAGTTTTCAATGCCGGGAAATGAAAGACGAATTTAATTACAGTACGTTATATTTTATTTATGCTGCAGGCAGATGAAACTGGGATCAACCATTGTGATCATCCAGTTTATGGTGCTAAGCAGTGACTAATAATATGGACAGAGTGCGGCTCGACTAGACATGCGCGAAGCTAAAGCTCTCGATAGTGGAGAGGGCGGCTCGACATAGTGATTGCGAAGCTAAAGCTCTCTTAAAATAGGCCCGTTGAAGTCGAGCGGCCGAGAAAGAGTCGGCTTGCGACCAACTAAGGCGATATATCCATACTTTAGCTTAATAAATAAACTATAACTAATTAAGGGGTTATATACCTTTTTTTTCTTCAAAAAAACGAAAAATTTTTTTTTGCTGAATCCTAAAGTATATCCCCTAGAGAATATTTTCCCAAAGTTTCATGGAGATTCGAATAATAGTTCGATAGGAAAACAGCGTTTTGAGGCGCGGTTCGTCACGGCTGCGGACAGCGTCAAGCTACTTTGAATGCGATTATCTCAAAGTCGTTTTTTTCCAAAAGTGCCTTCGCCGTGACCACGATTACACAAAAACTATTTGATCGATCTTCTTCAATTTTTTTTTTAAATTGTTCGTAATGATTGTGCCGAGTTCGTGAACGATTCAGTTTTTTTGATTTCAGTTTGATTTCGCAGATAAAAATTTTTTAATAAAATTTTTAGAACTAAAAACATCAATTTTTTGGAAAAATGTTTACTGTATGCAGAAAAAACAAAATATTCTAGAAACTAATCGTTCACGAACTGAATATAATATTAAACTAATAAAAAATTTTTGGTTTTTGGATTTTGGTTGACCGGCTGGACTGCTATCGTGGTCACCGCAAGCCGCTATAAAAAAAAAGGGTTCCGAGAGAATTGCCATAACTTTGTAAATTGTTCATATTTTTTTAAGAACAAACGCTTATTGTTTCAATAAAAACATGTACTTTCAATAAAAAATAACTTCAGTGTCATAAAATAATTGCTACACACACAAAATAAAAATCCAAAGTTCCCTCACTTTTTTCGCTCAAAAAGGTATATAACCCCTTAAGCGGCTGCTGCCTGACCCGACAGCCACCCTCCGCTATATTCAGGCTTTGGTATATTTACAGCGTACCCAAGACTGAAAACACTGAAGGGACGCTATTGACCAATGTTTTTAGGGTGATACTTCCCTATTTAATGACCTTGTAAGTCTCCAAGATCGCAAAAGAAGTTTGAACTCTCTTTTGAACTCTAGCTTCTACAAAGGCAAGTCAAAAATTGTATCCTGCCTCAAAATTATAGTTATATATAACTATAATTATACCTACAGTTATATCCTGTCTGTCTTTAAAGTTCCGCTGCAACTTCTTGTCCTTCCTTCAACATTACTTTTCTAGCACCCAAGTACAAGTATACTAATTCCTATACGAATTCCTAGACGTTTCGTAATTATCGGCCATTTGAACCCGATAATGCAGTCATCTTTTCATTAATGTTGTAATCATGGTAACCTTATATTTATTTATGTGATCATTTTCTATAATTTTTGTTCATCCCGCTTTCTTTTCCCTTTTTTTTTTTTTTTTTGAAAAGTCCCTTCAGACCACCGCTACAAAGCCCCCCAAAAGGCGTAATTGATTGGGCTTCGGAGGGAAGCTGATGTTTACTTTTGATTTTGATTTGTTTATGGGGAACCGAGATCGGACCTCAGAGCCAAAGACAAAGCCGAAAGCAAATGCAGAGTTTGAAAATGTTGTTTATAAAATTCATAAGTGGAAAACCATAAGTGGCCTGGATTTATGGGTTGGATAATTGAGCCAAAGATAAAGCCAAAGGCAAATGCAGAGTGTACGGGCGTTATTTATCTTTTCGATTTATCGCTCCATCTTCAGCGAGCTTAGAATCCACCCAGATTTCTGTAATCTTTGCAAAGCTTTTCCTTGTCTGGTCTCTCCCCTATTAAAGTTATTATTATAAGAAGAATCATAGAGCAAGCAAGGCGATCGGAGTAGTGAAGGTCAAAGAAAACCACGCGGGATAAAGGCTGACCCATTCAAATAATTGTAAAACTAATCAACATAAATTAAGCAAGTAAAATAAAATGAAGTTCAATGCATAACTGTGTCTAGTCGTTTGGATTCAAAACCCCCGAGCAGAACTGTGCTCAACTATGACATTACGCCCATGAACGGCATTTGTCACAACATTTTTGGTGGCCCATGAGGGGATCAATCCACACACGACTCCACAATCCATGGTCATCTCCAACATTTCCATCAAAATCGTTAATGGAAACTTAATCTCAACACGGAACCATTATTCTCCTTTTCAACTCCTTTATTCTCTTTGACAAAGAGGAAGCCAAAATAACGGAATCAAACTTTGCATCGCACGTGTCGCGAAAACGCTTGCCCATTGTCACTCTCTCACTTTGGAAGATACGTACGTAAGTGTGAGTGCATACGCAAAATGAGCAAGCCCAAGCCTGAAACAATGGCAAAGGGTGGCAACGCCGACAGCTTGTTTGCTCTCCAGAAAGATCTTCACAATCAGCTCAATCAACTCCAAGTAAACTTCAAGAAGGACACCACGTCTCGGAAAACTACGCCCTATTTCCAACTGCGCCTTTCCAAACTCAACTTAATAAGCCAGCAATTCAACAAGAATCATCAAGAGTTTGTAAGCGCTGGCTACCCCACACACCCTTACTTCGTCGATAATTTAGCGGACCAGTTCGAAGAGGAATTCATCACATCGTTCTGTTTAATATCTACGGAGTCCGAAACACTTTTCCCCAGTCAGCTACCAGCGTGCGCCGAGCAACAAGCGACGCCTGTTCCTAAAATGCTCAGCCCTGGTGCGGCAGTCCAACTTCCAAAGTTGCCAGTACGTTGAGTTGCCTCAAGCAAGCACTGCCTAAAGAGCAGGACCAAGATGTACACCAAATGGAAATAACGGATGGCGAAAAATCCAAACATGGGATCGCATGGGATCTCATCATCAAACGCTATGGTAACCCCCGTTTACAATTCATGCACCACATAAACGCCCTCTACGACTTACCCTTTATCTCAAGGGAAAGCTCATCAGAGATCAAACATATGCTGAACGTAACCAACGTATGCATCAACGAGTTCAATCGTCTCAAAACGAATATCCATTCTAGCACGCAATGGATAGTCCATCATTTGATCGCTAGATTACCTACGACAACTGTACAAGCCTGGGAGCATTGCTTGGAAAACTCCAGCGACATTCCGAGTTTCCTCGACTTGGAAACCTTTCTCAACAATCGCCTCGTCAGCATGAACATCATTAAGAACCGGAAATGTTCACAGCCCACGCACAACTCTACGATCAACTAATCGACAAATTATCCACGCCAAAATCCCAAGCAAAAGGGTTCCGGCTTCTACAAGGGCAGCACCTTCCACACCACGACTGGAACCAGCGGTCCCATCTCTTGCGTACACTGTAAAGGGCAATACATTTTGCGGCGGTGTCCTGATTTTTTGTCCAAGGATTGCTTTGCCCGCAAACGAATCATTGACCATACAAAGGCATGTCTAAATTGCCTCAGCATCCATCATCCCTTGTCGCAGTGTGGCAGTAACAAGAATTGTTTACAATGCGGACAGCGTCACCATACCCTGCTTCACTTCCCCACGACGTATACCAGCCCATCACCGATTATTCAGAACGCAGCAAGCGAGAGCTCCGATCTTGCTCATCCTTACGATTCCACTACAGTGCTGATGGCCACTGCCGCGCAGTCAACTCGATC
Organism: Drosophila malerkotliana malerkotliana; assembly: GCA_018153235.1. Lineage (NCBI taxonomy): Eukaryota > Metazoa > Arthropoda > Insecta > Diptera > Drosophilidae > Drosophila > Drosophila malerkotliana. Next base: position 763,729 of record JAECXV010000105.1, read on the forward strand.
CATTTTGCTGGCCACAGCTCTATTACAACTACACAATAACAGCACCGGACAAACTGCCGTTATTCGAGCCTTGATCGATCATGGCTCTGAGGGCACGTTAATCACAGAACGTGCCGCTCAGTTGCTGGGACTTCCACGTCACCGAGTCACAGCACAGATCACCGGGGTCGGTGATAACTCAAAGAACATCTGTAGATTTAGTACAAAGTTCTCCATAAGCTCATGTACGGCTGCACAACTGGCTAAATGGGTACTAACGCAGTTTTCATCCACCGGAATTCCCATGTCAGTTAATTTCTGGACGGATGCATCAATCGTTTTATATTGGATTAAAGGAAATCCGACCCGTTGGAAGACTTTCGTCTCCAACCGAATTGGCAAGATTTTGGAACTAAGTACTACAACCCAATGGCAGCACGTACCTTCGGGAGAAAACCCAGCCGATTGCGCTTCAAGGGGTCTTACTCCTCACCAACTAGCCAGGCATGACATCTGGTGGTTCGGTCCCGAGTGGCTACGGCAGGATGAAAATCGGTGGCCGAAGAACACGTACTCTCCTCCTCCTGACCAACATCACGAAGAAAGACGACAACCAACCAACATCAGAGCACATGTTTGTTCACTTGGCAACTCAATCATAACCTCTTACTCATCATATAACAAATTGTTATTTGTTATGGCTTACATTCAAAGGTATCTGCATAACTTACGCCACCCACAAGAACTTCGTCATGTGGGCGCGATTCGAGTACCAGAATTACGAGAAGCTCTACATAAAATCGTAAGGATGGTTCAGAAAGAAGCCTTTTCTCAAAAGATCAGCCGAGTCCTGACACGAAAATCTCAATCCAGGCACAGTGCCCTCAGCGGCACTCTTTGTCCGTATCTAGACGACTTTGGGATTCTGCGACTCAAAGGACGACTGAAGAACGCTCAAAAACTGTCCCAAGCACAGAAAAGTCCGATCATTATACCCAAAAATGCATCATTTTACTGACCTCGTAATCAAAAATGCGCACCTAAACACTCTTCATGGAGGCACCGAGCTCACCTTAGCAACCATTCGGCACACATTCTGGATAGTCAATGGGAAACAAGCAGTAAAAAGAATTCTACGACAATGTGTCCAATGCTTCAAACATCGCCCAAAGCCTGCCTCACAGTTAATGAGGGATCTGCCACTACATCGAGTCAACCCACCTGGTCGAGCCTTTGAAGCCACTGGCGTCGACTACACGGGCGCCTTTTACTTGAAAGCATCCAGATTCCGTGGGCATCACACATACAAGGCATATATCGCATTGTTTATATGTTTAGCAACCAAGGCGATACATCTAGAAGCGGTCACTGGACTATCTACTCAACACTTCCTTTGGGCTCTTCAACGCTTTATTGGACGTAGAGGTTTGTGCAAGCATCTATACAGCGATGGAGGAACCAATTTCATCGGAGCAGACAATTCTCTTCGCATCTGGCAAAAGGAATTTCGGCATTCCATCGGACATCGCACCCACTGTTACGGCGCGTGGAATCCAATGGCATTTCAACCCACCGCACAGTCCTAATTTTGGGGGACTGTGGGAGGCGAATGTAAAGGCCGTTAAAACTCATCTGTATCGTTCCTTCAAACTCACTGCTATGACCTATCCACGATTCTCACCCAAATCGAATCATGTTTAAACTCACGTCCACTCTGCCCCTTATCAGCAGATCCAAACGATTTTTCCCCACTTACTCCCCACTTACTTACTTATAGGAGGACCTTTATTGGCACCTCCGGAACCTTCTCTTTCAGACAAGTCCATCAACCCACGCTTCGTCGACGGTCAACGGCTCCTGAGACAATTTTGGCATCGATGGAGCGCCGATTGGCTTTCACATCTACAAGCACGTCCGAAATGGCGCCAAGAACGAACGAATCTGCAAATTGACGATCTAGTTATAATCAAGGATGACCGGCTCCCCCCAAACGAATGGAAGATGGCTCGAATAATCGATTTGCATCCTGGAGAAGATGGACTAGTTCGCGTCGCCTCACTGAAAACCGTTTCTGGAACCTATAAGAGATCCCTGTCCAAGTTATGTCCATTGCCAATATCCACCAATCCTACTCCGAAACCTGAAGAAGTCCAATAATACAATAGAAGCTATATCATGCTGATCCCAGCATCCGGGGGCGGCATGTACGGGCGTTATTTATCTTTTCGATTTATCGCTCCATCTTCAGCGAGCTTAGAATCCACCCAGATTTGGGTGGCTCGAATAATCGATTTGCATCCTGGAGAAGATGGACTAGTTCGCGTCGCCTCACTGAAACCCGTTTCTGGAACCTATAAGAGATCCCTGTCTAAGTTATGTCCATTGCCAATATCCACCAATCCTACTCCGAAACCTGAAGAAGTCCAACAATACAATAGAAGCTATATCATGCTGATCCCAGCATCCGGGGGCGGCATGTACGTTATTTATCTTTTCGATTTATCGCTCCATCTTCAGCGAGCTTAGAATCCACCCAGATTTGGGTGGCTCGAATAATTGATTTGCATCCTGGAGAAGATGGACTAGTTCGCGTCGCCTCACTGAAAACCGTTTCTGGAACCTATAAGAGATCCCTGTCCAAGTTATGTCCATTGCCAATATCCACCAATCCTACTCCGAAACCTGAAGAAGTCCAATAATACAATAAAAGCTATATCATGCTGATCCCAGCATCCGGGGGCGGCATGTACGGGCGTTATTTATCTTTTCGATTTATCGCTCCATCTTCAGCGAGCTTAGAATCCACCCAGATTTCTGTAATCTTTGCAAAGCTTTTCCTTGGGTGGTCTCTCCCCTAGTAAAGTTATTATTATAAGAAGAATCATAGAGCAAGCAAGGCGATCGGAGTAGTGAAGGTCAGAGAAAACCACGCGGGATAAAGGCTGACCCATTCAAATAATTGTAAAACTAATCAACATAAATTAAGCAAGTAAAATAAAATGAAGTTCAATGCATAACTGTGTCTAGTCGTTTGGATTCCAAACCCCCGAGCAGAACTGTGCTCAACTATGACATTACGTCCATGAACGGCATTTGTCACAACACAGAGATTGAAAATATGGTTTATAAAAGCCATAAGTGGCCCGTATTTACGGGTTGGATAACTCTCCCCCTTCTAAAATGGATCGTCCCGATTCAATATGAAATTCGTTTAAATGATCTCTTAATTCTGTTAATTATTTAATTTATAATTTCTCTTAATTTAAATTAATAATATAAAGGTAAGTGATATTTTAGTATTCTTAATTTTAATGAAAGGGTTTAAAATGTTTATATTATCTAAAGAAAGATCAGAGTTATTTGATAATATGTAATCGGATATTTCATAATTTTTAAAGTGGTTCGTAGTTACGTGTTTAAGAATTTTATTTTCCAAATATGAGATATGAGATATTATTAATTTTAGTTGTAACCTTAAATGTTATTAAAAACGAACCGTTTAAATGGGAGTTGTTAACAATATTGTTCCCATTTATAAGAATGGCACCATCTTGTATGATGTATATTTTTTTATTTTTTTCTCTTATTTTTTTACAGATTGATTTCTCACTATTTAATAATCGGGTAAAACAAGTTTTTTTTGTTACTTACAGTGCAATAATTATTAAAAAGTTCGTTCTTAAAATTAGACATTTCGTAAAAAATATTTTTGCATTTTGCGACTTGATTGCTTAATACTAGTTTTCCATCGATTTGGGAAATCGCTCTAGCGTGATATATTTCACATCTGTTTTTTATTATTGGGTATTTTATATAAATTATTAAAAGCTCTTTATGCAATGCTATTTAAAAGAAGAGATGTCCATTAAATCAGCTATAATTATTGGTTTTTGTTCATGTTTTAATATTTCCAAGATGTCATAATTGTTTAAAATTTTGGTATTAAAAACGTCTATTTTTGCTAGAGTGATTGTGTCAATTAAATTTTGCAGATCAAATGTTAATAATCGCAAGCGATGTTTTCGAAGTAGTAGATCTTGATCAATAAATACTTTTTTATTGATCGGAAAGAGATTCTATTTCTTTAAATAATCGGGAATTGATAAAAGACTGCTTATTATTGTTTTCAATTAATTCATTAATTTTATTCTGAACTGTAATAAAATCATCATGGTCCGGAGTTCCAGCTAACCATTTCCACACGGTGCCTAACTCATTTATCCCTCTTTTTGATCTAGTTGATATTAGTTGTGATAAAATTAGTTCTATTACTTTTATGTCATATTTAATTTCCCATTGTGACCTTTTATTAGTATCCCTTTTAATATTATCTGGTTCCAAATTTATTATTTCTTTATAAAATCTTAAGTTAGTTACATGGAATAAATCTGCGTATGAATTGTACGTCAATACGTCTTTATTGTCCTTAAATAGAAGATATTCGTGACTTGTATAGTCAATTATTTCTGATTTTGTTATTAAAAAAAGGTATGGTATGAGCACCTGATAAAACATTTTCTGGGAAAAGAAAGAAAAAAAAGGATGATATATAAATATTTAGAATTTTATATTATCTTTGTGAATAATTCTATTTCTATTGTTGATTATCTTTTGTTGGGTAAATTTTCTTTAACTATTTGTTTTTTATATCTGGTTTTAAGTTTATTTCTTTCCCCATGTTTCTTTTCATAGAGTACCTGTCCTACATGATATTCTTTTTATACCCTTGCAGAGGGTATTATAATTTTGGTCAAAAGTGTGCAACGCAGTGAAGGAGACATCTCCGACCCTATAAAGTATATATATTCTCGATCAGGATTACCTCCTGAGTTGATATGAGCATGTCCGTCTGTCCGTCTGTCTGTCCATTTGTCTGTCCGTCTGTCTGTCCGTCTGTCTGTTTTTACGCAAACTAGTCTCTCAGTTTTAAAGCTATCGACTTGAAACTTTGCACACACTCTTCTTTCTTTTGCACGCAGTATATAAGTCGGAACGACCGGCATCGGCCGACTAAATCCTATAGCTGAAATATAACTGAACGATCGGAAATGACCCAACTTTCGTGTTTTTGAAGATAGTCAGTTGATCCAACCTACCAAATTTCGTAACGATCGGTCGACTATATCTTAAAGCTGCCATATAACTGAACGATCGGAAATGGTTTTTGGTAGAAATACAAACTTTGGTATGTTTGAAGATAGAAGTATGGGACTTTTTTAAGTCTTTGTATTGTAATAAATTGGATTATCAGGCATGCTCCGGTTCTCACTTTCGGTTTGCGTTTTCGTTTTGGGACCAAAACCGAGATTTTCGTTTTTAGGTGCTCCGGTTTACACAAGTTTTTTGTTATCGTTTTGCTATCGAAACGTTTCATTTCTCATCATTTCTTGCTGCCGAAACAGCTGATTTGAGGTTTGGTTAGCAGCAAACAACGCGAAAAAATGGCTTTCTTATTTTCAATTGCATCTTTCGAAGCCAAAAGAAAGCAAAAGTTATTTGACTTAAGAAAATCTAAGCAATTAAGATGTAATACATTTGTTTTTAATATGTCTGACGACCGGTAAGTCACATTTACAACATTCAAAATTTTGCCTCTTATTTATGTTTATTGCAGATTTGTCCAATCATTTAGGGTTGATAAAGACACTTTTAAAAAATATTGGAGACAGTCAAGCCACATTTATAAGTAAACACACTGTCTCACTCTATGCAATTGGCTTCTGTATTGCGATATCTTTCTACTGGATGTTATCAGTTCTCAATCGCCAAGGACCACCATATAAATATAGGACGAAGCACATTTGGGAAAATTCTCCACATATTTATTCCGTTGCTGGACAGGCTTCTTTGTCAGGACACACTTTTCCTTCAGATGTCTAGCCAGCAAATGCGGAAATCTAGCGAATACTTCTTTAGCAAACATCAACTGCCAAGAATAGTCGCCTGCGTGAATGGAACTCATATAAAAATAGTGAAACCTCTAAATAATGCCTTTGTTTTTTTTTAACAGAAAGGGCTATTACAGCATGAACGCCGTGGTTGTAAGTAGAATGTCTAAATTGGTTATAGTTACGTTAAGATTTTACTTTTACCTACAGGTTTGCAACTATAATATGGAGATTATCGCTATTGATACGACGCATTCCGGATCTTGTCATGATTCTTTCATTTGGAATCATTCAAGCGCCAAGGAATATTTGTCGAGAACAATAAATGAATATTTTGTTTTGGCAGATTCTGGCTACGCACAGGAGAGTTTTGTGTTAACTCCCTACAGGAGCGCAGAGATGGGGACGCATCAGCATCGATTTAATTTAAGACATGCTGCAGCCAGAAACATAATAGAACGAACAATTGGTGTTCTTAAAAGCCGTTTCCGTTGTTTACAACGATGCTTAAATTATCAGCCCATTTTTTGCTGCCAAATTATTAACGTATGCTGTGCTTTGCACAACATATGTAGAAGACGGAATTTGTCAATATGTGACGACTTTCAATTGGAGGATATTGAACAGGCTATAAATGATAACGACATTGAAGGAAATGATGACGGACCATCTCTACGCGACGAAATTGCTCTATCTCTGCCAATGTAACAAAATAAATAAACAAATTATTCATTGCAGTTATTAAAATCTATTTATTCTTTTTTTTTTTAAATTTGTTCCAACTTAGAAAGTAGCTCTTTTTTTAAATTTAAGTCTTGCTGTTGAAGACTTTCCATTTTTTGGTAATGCTCCTTTTTTAAATTTAAGTCTTCTTGTTGAAGACTTTCTATTTTTTGGAAATGCTTTGTCATACTTAAATTAATTTGCTTCATTTCCTCTACCTGAGCTACGCACAGACTCTGAAAATCAAATTCTGCAGCTGTGCGGCGACGCTTTCGGCTCGGTTCCTCCTCCTCTGGGGCTATCTCCTCGGCTTTTTCCTTAGCCACCTCTTCTACTATAATGGTGGTTGGTGCTCCATATGCCACAGCACCAACTCCCTCCAAAATTTGATATCCGAATTTGAGGTGGGGTCAGAAATTACTCGTTTTAAAAATAACTACAAGCCTAATTGATCTTCTAGAGGTCTTAATAGAACGACAATAAACCAATAAGTCAACTATTTTTTTCCTGTTGCAAATAAGATCCGATTTAATATAGAAAAAGGCATTTACTTTTCATTTAGGCAAGACAAATTTTTCGTTTTTGAATTCGAAAAAATCTTGTGAAAGTGAAAACGGGAGCACCAATTTTTTTGTTTTCGTTTTCAAAACGTGTTTCTTCTATTATTATATCTTTATCTTCCTCGTTTTCCAGGTCTTGTAGAAAGTTTCTTGTAAAAAGGAATGTTTTTGTGAAATTATTTTTTAATGGTAATTGAATTTGAAATAAGTCCTCTAAGGTACAATGAATTCCTACCGTAATGTTAGATGGAAGATACTCTCTTAATATAGTTATTAAATTTTCTGGTGTGTCATATTCAATTAAATGTCGTGTCCTGTCAAAGATTTTCAGTGACTCATGTATTGTATACCTCCCCGTTGTTAATAACAGTTGTTGTTTAAATTGATTGAACGGTTTACGGGTCTCTTGTATTACATTTTCAAAACTACTTTCAGCTGAATGCTGTGTGTTCTGATCTGAGTCTGACTGGTCTGTTTGTTCTATATCGCTGTTAGTAATATTTCTTAACTGAATTCGAGATAATGCGTCTGTAACTACATTTGTTGTACCGGGCTTAAATGTTATTTTCGGTGTAAAACTTTGTATGAAAGAATACCATCCTTTCATATCTACATTGGGATTTTTATCCGAAATTGTGTAAGATAAAGTTTGATGGTCGGTTTGAATTTCAATTCCAATAACTCCGTATAAGTAATTTCTTAGATTTTTAAGAGCCCATACTATCGCTAAAAGTTCCTTCTTATTAGTAGCATAAGCTTGTTCTGTTTTAGACAAGGTTTTTGAAATAAAAGTAATTGGGTTTCCTTCTTGAGATAAAATTTCACCAATTGCGACGTCTGAAGCGTCGGTGGTCAAGGTACATTTTTTATTATATTCCGGTTGAACTAGTTCTACTTGAGCAATGAGATTTTCTTTCAGCTCGTTAAAAGCTTTAATTGCTGGTTCATCCAGCTGAATTAACATTTTTGTTGACATTCTTTTTGAGATTTTGCCATTATGACCTCCAAGATATTTTGTTAGAGGTTTGGCTATGTAGGCGTAGTTTGAAACAAATTTTCTATAATAGCCCGTAAAACCTAGGAAACTTCTTAGTTCCCGAATATTTTCTGGAAGCGGATATTTTCTAATGGTTTCAATTTTCTCTGGGTCTGTCTTGATGACGTTATAGGATACCATGTATCCTAGAAAACGGGTTTCGCGTTTGAAAAACTTAGATTTTTCTAAAGAGATTTTCATGTTTGCCCTCAATAATATATTTATAATTTTGTTTAGATCTGTATAGTGTTGTTCAATTGAGTTTGAGAATATGGACATGAACGTCCATATGGACATGACATGTTTTCCCTATTTGTTCTCTTAGAATATCGTCCATTGCTCTCTGACAGATTCTTGGTGCATTTGTTAATCCGAATGGCATTCTTAAAAATTCGTATTTTCCATTTTTTATGGAAAAAGCTGTTTTTTCGATATCAGATTCTTTCATTAGTATCTGATGAAATCCTGACTCTAAATCTATTGTTGAAAAATATCTTGCTTTTCCCAAATTTGATAGATTTACTGATGGGTCTTGCATTTGGTACCTTTCAGGTATAGTACTTTCATTTAATTTTTTATAATCAATGACGAGGGTTAATTTACGGCTTCCGTCTTGATTCTCTCCTTTCTTTGGGACTACCAGAAGTGGTGAATTGTAAGGGCTTCTGCTAGGCCTTATTATTTTTTCTGATAACATTCTTTTGATTTCGCTATTCACAAAGTCGTTGACAGATAGAGCATACGGATATTGCTTCCCGTATATTGGCCTATCGTGGATAAGATTTATTTCCCCCTTTATGTCTGTTCTAAAAGGAATTTGCATATTTATCTTTGAATGCTCCTTTTCAATATAGTGAACTATCTTTTCCCTCAATCCGCCTAATTGGTCGGTACCTATATTATTTATTTGATTTTTGACGGTATTTACTTCGTCGGCACTCTCAGGATTTTTAATTCCCAAGATATTTTTATTTTTATTGACGGATATTTCTACGTCGGCGTTCTCAGGATTTTTAATTTCCAAGATATTTATATTTTTATTGACGGATATTTCTACGTCGGCGTTCTCGGGATTTTTAGTTCCCAAGATATTTGTATTTTTGTTGACGGATATTTCTACGTCGGCATTCTTGGGATTTTAAATTCCCAAGCTTTTCTCACTATTTTCAACAAATAATGAATCTGTGTTTTCGCTACCATTATCATCAAAATACTTTTTATAATAAATTCTTTTAACGGAAGAATATTATTTTCTTCAATTAAACGTATTTTATTTTTCTCCTCATTATCATAATATTTTAACTTCTCCTGTTTCCCATTATATTCCAAGATTCACTTATCTATATTTATTATAGCTCCAATTTTTCTTAATAAATTGAATCCAATTAGAATATCAGATTCTAAACCTTCGATTTCATAAAATAATTGTTTTGTTTCAAATATATTTATAATATGGTAATACATGCCTAATAATTGAGTAGCCATAAACTGTTGTTACCTTTTTGTATATCGGTAGCTCGTTTTTATTTTCAAAAATTCCCCTTTTTATGTAACAAGCAGAGGCTCCTGTATCTATTAAAACGTTTAGCTGCTTCTTGGTTTTTCGATCTATCCTATTTAAATAAGGCATTCCACTGTAGGGGTCTGGTCTAGAAAATAGTCTACATTGATATTATGTAATCTGGTTACTTTATGAGCTGGCTGACTTTCTGTTCCATCTGATTCCTTTTTTTAAGCTTGAGTTTTCTCTCTATTTTGATTTGTGTTATAGAAATTTGAACGATTTTTATTTTTATGATAATTATTATTATATCTACCTTGATTATCGTTGGCCTGCCAATTATTATATCTTCCTTGGTTACTATTTGACTGCCAATTTTGGCTCGGCTGCCGATTGTTATTAGATTTATTCTGGAGTTGAATCGGTGGATCAACATCCATTGGATTGATAGCTTGTTGCTTATGATTATTATTTTGATTATTATTTTGCCAAAAATTTCCCTTTTGTGGCAAATTGTAATTTTGGTTATGATTAAAATTATTTCCCGTTTTAGTGGTATTATTATTTTGCCGTATTTGATCAAATCGTAAGTTGTTTCCCCGATATTTACTTTCATTTTTAAATCCATTAAACCTATTTGCGAATTGAGCACGGAAGTTGTTTGATTCTAATTCTTGCCCCTTTGCCAAAGCATTGGGCAAATCTGGTGGATTTAATGAGAAAAGAGTTTCTGAAATAGATCCATTAAGTCCGGATATAAATACTCGTAGAGCATTTCCCCTTATTGAATTGTTTGTTTCTTTGGTAATTACACTGTCCTTTCCGTATGTCATTATGGTTTTGTTTATTAGTAAGGTCATTTTTTTATTGACTTCGTTATAGTACTCAGTAATTGTCATTCGTCCTTGCCTGAGGATACTTAGTTCTGACTCGAGAACATGTATTGGTCGTTTGTCACTATATATAAAGTCCAATCGGGATAAGATTGCTTTAAAGTTTAAAACTGTGCCATGATTGGTAAGAGCATCATGGGCAGCTCCCATAATTTTCACTTTCAATTTTATAGAGACTCATTACAGTTTCTGCAGCTTCCCTCCAACCTACATATTGTGTTGGTTCCCCTGTGAAATTTGGTAAGGATTTTACAACTTCAAGTGTTGTATCGCATTTTATAGCTGGGTCAATTGTTTGTATTTTATAATCTTCCACAGTTTTTGCATCTGTGGCTAGCCTTCCTTCTAAAAATTATACTTTCCTGCTAACTTCACTCAATTGAGCGTTTATTTATCCTTTTTATCAATTCTACTGTTAAACCGCCGGCTGTGGCTGCACTGCCGGCAGAAAAATTTGATGCTGAACCTCCTGTTGCCATTGTTGGATTTAATTCACAAAAGCTATTTATCAAATCTTCCATTTATTCTTTATATTATTTGTTAAATCGCGAATCTTACTTTTTGCAATATATAAATCTTATATTATTTTTCTCAAATTCACTGATCTTAAATTATAGTCTTTAATTTTTTTATTATTTTAAATTAATTCCTCACAATATTGTCCAGTTGGGGTCTTCCTTCTGTGTGGTTGGTGGTTGATCGTCCTTCCTGGATACAGTTGATAAATGGAGAATGAGAATGTCCTGTCTTCCTTCTTTGGTTTTTCTTGTTGGAGCGAGTTGTCGTTTTTATTTGAGAATGTCCTGCCTTCCTTCCTTGGTTTTTCTTGTTGGAGTAGTCGTTTTATTTGTTTTTGTTGTTCTTGTTTGTATTTTTTTGTGCGTTGATTTTTTTTAGTTTTGTGTTCTTGTAATTGTTTGGTTTAAAATTTCGGTCCACCTTTGTTTTAATTCACTCTTTATGGATTATTTCATTAATTAATTTCCATTTACTTTGTTGTTACTTGGATCACTGTCACTTGGTAGTGTCGTTTGGTGGATGTTTTAATTTTTCCACTAAAAATTTTGAGTTGTTAACCGCTTGAGTTCCGTTTATGTTTAACTTATATTTTATTAAACAATTTTTTGGAGCTTTATGTGACGCGGCCCCACGAGTTGGGCGCCATTGTTTGTAGTTCGGTAAATTAAAAAAATGTAAATTTTATTATACAACTTGGTGTTAAACCTTTATTTATTAAACTTAATTATTACAAGACAGATATTACAAGACCGTTCGCGGTCTCGGTCAAAAAAGGACTGACTTCTTAATTCTAAATCTGATCCAAAGAACCTCGGCCATCGTGGATACTTGAAACGCAAAAGGCGTAATTGATTGGGCTTCGGAAGGAAGCTGATGTTTACTTTTGATTTTGATTTGTTTATGGGGAACCGAGATCGGACCTCAGAGCCAAAGACAAAGCCGAAATCAAATGCAGAGTTTGAAAATGTTGTTTATAAAATTCATAAGTGGAAAACCATAAGTGGCCTGGATTTATGGGTTGGATAATTGAGCCAAAGACAAAGCCAAAGGAAAATGCAGAGATTGAAAATATTGTTTATAAAAGCCATAAGTGGCCTGTATTTACGGGTTGGATAACTTGCACGGTGTCCCGGTGTAGCGGAGGCGGCAGTCAGCAAACAAACTCCCAAACCTGGCACCGGAGCGTATGCACGGTGTCCCGGTGTAGCGGAGGCGACAGTCCACAGCCAACTTCTAATCACGGCCCGCCGGCGCGTATGCACGGAGGTTCTCCGGAGTAGGGAGTCGAAAGATCACTGCCAATCGTTTGACCAGTTGTAGTCGACCCAAGGGGGTGTTCTCAAGGCAAAAGGGCGGAGCAGCGCGGAAACAGGAGTACCATCGGCGACGGAGTAGCGGCGGCGTATCCTGAACAACCCGCAGAGGACGCCGACGACGGAGCCGACAGAAACGTAAGGAGCAACGAGGAAGAGCGAAAGAAACCCTTTTGTAGTGTAAAGAGTTCTCGAAATAAAGAGAGTGGAAACTTCAAGCTATTTGTATTATTTTCTGGGCTTGGGCAATCACGTCGAATCTATAAAGTCGGTGGAACAGATCCGCGAAACTCTGTGAGCTAGCCGCGCAAATTGTGCCGAGCGGAAGCAGAAGAGACAGTTCGTTACACCTGGTGCCCAAACTTCGTGATTGCATTAAGTATAGAATATAACATAGCAGAAAGATGGGGAAAAAGAATTGGATCTACACATTGAGAAAGGAGGAGCTGAGCGAAGTGTGTAGAGAGCTCGGCCTACCAGCAGACGGGACGATGGAAACGAGGAGATCCTCAGGGGCGAGGTGGGTCGACGAATCCAAGGAAGAGGAAGTACTGGCGTTAACGCACGGTCTCGAGGAAAGGTTTGGCCAAAGATCAACCCCCAGGCAGAGAGCAACCAGCGAAACCGAGAAGTTTATAGAGAGCCTGGCGGTACCAGATCCAAGAATGGGAAGGAGCATAGAGCCACAATTAAGAAAGTTTGTTCCGGCCCCGGTGAATTACGCCAAAGTGGCCAGACAGGTGCGAGACTGGTCGTTTCGTTTCGACGGCACAGGGGACCCGTTAGAGTTCCTCGACCGAGTGACGTGGTCCGCAAAGACATATGGATTGGAAATAAACACGATCCCCAGAGCCATGCCAGAACTGCTGCAGGGCAGGGCCCAAAGATGGTTCATCATGAACGACGAAGAATGGCCAACATGGGCAAGGTTCAAGGCAAGCTTCGAGAATTTTTTCCTGCCAAAAGGATACTTCGAAAAATTGGCGGACCAAGCTCGTCAACGGAAGCAGCGTCGTGGAGAGCCCTTCAAGGAGTATATGGTGCACCTTCAGTCTCTATTGCAGTGGTGGGCAAACTCTCATTTTACATAGCACGCGAGTATAGGGTAGGAAATTCTGCCGCAGCGCTGCCGGCACACTGACAGTGTGAGCACTCTCAAATATTTTTTAAAAGCTCTCTCATTTGCTCTCATTTTGATTCATTTGACAGCACAAATTAAAAATCAAAATGTTTCCACTGAGAAAAATTTTCTCAGAAATTGGGTTGGAAAAAGTTTTGTCCATAGAAAATATAGATAGAGAAGCGTAGCTTTTAATTTTTTTAAACTCTGGCTAGCAAAGCTTTCTTTAAAACAAAATACACTATTTTAGCGCCCATTCCAACTTTTGAATTAACGAAAAATGAAATAAAAAAAAACGTTTTTTTCGCTCAGTGAATTCTCTGCTCTCATTGTTTTTCTCTGCTACGCACACACTCAAATTTTAAACATGTGTTAGTTTTGCCCACCACTGCTCTATTGAAACCATTAGAAAAAACCACGAAAGAAGTAATCGAGAGGCTCGTCGAAAACTGCATGCCAAGGATAAAGATGTTCATAAGTCCATACGCCTGCGCGTCTTTAGAGGAGGTGATGGGCCTGGGAGGAGGGATCGCACGGTGCTGCCTCTCAAAACTAATAGGAGGACTATCCGGAGAAGAGCAGCAGTTGACGGCAACCAGCGAGGTCGAGGGCACGGAGGTGAAAGCCATGCTGGATACAGATGCAACGGCGAGTTTTATATCAGAGGAACTAGCAGAGAGCCAGGAAATAGCCGGGAAACGAGTCACGATAAGGAGACGGGTGAAGTTAGCCAATGGAAGCCATACGGAAAAACGCGCCGCATTACAGGCTCAAATAAGCTACGGCGACAGGACAAAGACCCTGAACCTGCTGGTAATGCCGGACATGGAGGACAGTCTTGTGTTAGGATGGGATTTCCTCAGCGAGTTTGGCGCAACAGTGACATGCGCAGGCCACCACGTTACCATACCCAAAAGGGAGAGATAGGGCGGCTGTCTCAATAAGAGGTTTATCGAGAGAGAGCTTGAAGCGTTCGCCGGCCAAAGAGGATGCTCGAACACAACGCAGCACAGGATCACAATGAAGGACGACATTCCCATAAAACAGCGATATTACCCCAAAAACCCGAAAATACAGGGGGAAATAAACGCAAAAGTGGAGGAGCTGTTGGAAAACGGATGCATTGAGTCCTCGAATAGGGCATACAGCTCACCCATTATGATGGTGAAGAAAAAGACGGGTCAATGGAGAATGTGCGTAGACTTCCGGCAAATCAACGCAAAATCAGTAAAGGATGCGTACCGAATGCCACGAATAAATTTCATATTGGAGCAACTGAGGGAGGCCAGATTCTTCAGCAGCCTCGACTTGAAGGACGGATATTGGCAGATCCCTTTAGAGGAAGGAAGCAGAAAGTACACCGCCTTTACCGTTCCAGGGAAGGGTCTGTACCAATGGATGGTGATGCCGTTCGGGTTGCACTCAGCCTCGGCAACATTCCAAAGGGCCCTTGACCAGGTCATAGGGCCGGACATGGCTCCACATGCCTTGCATATCAGGACGATAGCATCGTGATCGGACGCACCAAGGAAGAACACATGGCAAACCTAAGAGAGGTGTTCAGTAGGTTGAAAGCAGCAAACCTGCGGATAAACACGGAAAAATGTCATTTTTTCAGGCAGGAACTGCTTTACTTGGGACACAGAATAACGAGCCAAGGGATGCAACCCCCGACAAACGCCAAGGGAGTACGCCAGTTCATAGGGATGGCGTCATGGAATCAGCGATTCGTCCCAGATTTCGCGGGAATCGCAAAGATCTTGAACGATCTGCTACGGAAAGAAATAAAATGGGAGTGGACACCCAAGCGCCAGGAGGCATTTGAGACACTAAAATCACGGCTTGCCGAGGATCCAGTGCTGGCGTGTCCAGACTTCAACAAAAAATTTGTACTGCAAACGGACGCCAGCGACTACGGCGTCGGGGCGGTCCTGACCCAGGACACCGAGAAGGGCGAAAGAGTGATCACGTACGCCAGTCGGACGTTGATTGGGGCTGAGAAGAACTACTCGACAACGGAGAAGGAGTGCCTAGCCATGGTATGGGCGATCAGGTAAATGAGGCCCTACCTGTAGGGATATCAGTTCGACGTAATCACGGACCATATGGCACTGAAGTGGCTCAACAACATCGGGAGCCCGCTTGGAAGAATAGCGAGGGTAGTGTTCGAGTTGCAGCAGTATGACTATGTCATCAGCGACGCGCTATCTCGCCAGCCAGTGTTGGAGAAGTTAAGAAGAACCCTAGATCTGGAAGTCAAAGAGTGCGTGTGGATAAGCGCATTAAAGGAAAAAATGAAGACAAGCCCGCAAAAATTCCCGGATTACGTCGAAGAGGGCGGCTTGATGTACCGCCACGTCCCGCATAATGCCGGAAGCGAGGAAGTGGCGCCATGGAAGTTGTGCGTGCCCACGGAGACGGGGCAGCAAGACCAACGGCAGGACACCTAGGCGTGAGGAAATGGAAATACAATGGTATTGGTAATAATGGACCGGTTTTCAAAGTGGACGGGGATAGTGCCGCTGTAGAAAGCAACTACTGAGGCACTGCAAAAAAGCAATCAGAGGATTGTCGCTTGGTATGGAGTTCCGAAGATAATGGTAACGGACAACAGCGTACAATTCACCAGCCGCAGCTTTAAGAAGTTCCTCGGGGAGCTCGGCGTGCGCCACCAGTTCACCGCACCATATACACCAAGAAAATCCAACACAGAGAGCGAATAGAACAGTCAAAACGATGATCGCCCAGTTCGCTGGGAAGGACCAGAGGACGTGGGACGAGCACTCGCCAGAGCTAATGCTGGCAGTGAACTCGGCAGTATCGAAGTCGACGGGATATTCGCCGTGCTTTATAACGCAAGGCAGGAAGCCAAGGATGCCGCGAGCTTTGTTCGACGAAAACGCTTTAGGCACAGGAGTTGGGCAAGGAACGCCCACGGAAAACGCGACGAAGCTGAAGGAGGTCTTCGAAATAGTGCGGAGGAACGCATTAGGCGAGGCATTACAACTTACGGAGGCGAAAGTGGAGCCCAAAGGTCGGCGAAACAGTGTGGGCAAACGAGCACCATTTGTCGAAGGCGGCAGAGGGATTCGCAGCAAAACTAGCGCCACGGTATGATGGGCCCTATACTGTCGTCAATTTCGTTTCGCCGGTAATTGTCATCTTACGGCAGGGAAGGCCAAACAAAGAGAAGAGGGCACACGTGAGTGAGCTGAAGTGCCAAGACATGGGATCAAGAAGAATAGAACAGCAACACTAAACCCGCACAAATGTACAAGAGGAATGCACAGTGAAAAACGGGACATGTCCAGTAACGGGAGCCTTAACAGGTCCAGTGACGGGAACCGTAACGGGGCATATCCAGTAACGGGAACTAGATGTGCTATAAAAGGCGGCGGCTGGGAGGAGCACGGTCTATTCAAACATTCTATTCAGCGGAGCAATATGTCCAACTACTCAGAAGCAACGATGATGGTCTCTTCAGACGAGAGCGACTCCAGGTCGGCGATCCGTCCTGGAACGGAAAAAGGATGAGGACAGAGTGGGCGATCGAACGGGCAGCAGGAGGAAGGAGGCGTATACCCGTCGGTCGCGTCACGGTGGAGGAGCGGCGCCGCAGCGAAGGGCTAGAGCTCCGAAAGAGAGCCGAAAGGTGCCGCCAGCGCCAAAAGGCGATGGTCACCGTGGCGGACATGGCCAGAAAGAGGGCCATGCGCGCGGAGGAGCTGTGTGAGGAAAACTCCCGGGAGTGGAAGCAGGCGCTGAGAGATGGACGCGAACGAGCCATGAGGAGGGCAATGGCAAGGAGGATGCGTCAGCGGCTGACAAGGCGTCTGGTGGAGGTGGCGAAGAGGAAGGAGGCAGCAAGAAGGACACGGCCACCAACACCGCGATCATAACCGGAATGCGCGGAGGAGAAAGAGGTGGCAACGGCAGCAAGAAAAAGTCAACAGGAAGGAGGACGGAGAGGAGGAGCCGTGAACAAAGGGGCCGTGGGTGTGGCCAACACCAAGGAGGCCGGCGCTGGGCCGGCAGTCCTCGTGCCCGGAGAAGCGGCCGATAAGGCCAATGTTACTGCGGTCGGCGTCGGATGGAGGGGGCTAGCAGGTTACAGGGACGGACTGGCCGCCGGAGCTCTCCATGAGGTTGGCGGCGGAAGTGAAGAGACGGACGAACCGGACGATGGTGCGTCATGGCGCAGGTAGGAGCGGTGTACTTCCGGGTACGAAGAGGTGCCAACGGCGTAAAGGTAATAAGAAAAGTTTAAAAAAAACAAGGAAATGGGAAAAATTTTTTTTTTTTTTTTGTAATAGCAGGGTAACGTTTATTTAAAACTGTCCATTAGGGACAACCATTAAATGTTATCATATAAACTTCACGTATAGACAATTTTAAATATTAATATGGTAGAAATAAATTAGAGTAGTAAGGGGAGGTCCAGCGGGTGTGTCCTTTTTAGTTTTCTGGGCTGCTCGCTGTTGTCCAGCAGGGAGCTGGCCAACCGGTTCGGGTGATTCTGAAGCCTCTGCATGTAACGTGCGCTGCTTCTCTGTATCTCGTCCTTGACCCAAGGGAAATTGAGAACCTCGTGGATGGTGCGATTGTCATGATAGACGTGGGCCCCAGTGGCGATTCGAAGGGCTCTATTTTCGAAAGCTTGTATTGTTTGGACATTCGTCTTGCTCGCAGTGCCCCAGAGCTGTATGCCGTACGTCCAGATTGGGCGTATTATTGCCTTGTAAATGAGGAGTTTAGTGGAAGTTCTCAGCTTCGATCTCCTACCCATAAGCCAGTAGAAGGATCGAAGTCTTTGATTAGCCTGTTTCCTCTTCTTAATCAGATGGGGCTTCCAGGTGAGCCTCCTGTCTAGGGTTAATCCCAGGTACTTGGGATTGTCTAAAAAAAATATGAATTTACAAAAAAAAACTTATAAATAGAAAAAAAACATTTAGTTTAAAAAAAAACAAAAATATCCGAGTAATAATGAGGGGGGTATAAAACAAAAAAAATATATATAAAAAAAATTAACTAAAGAAAAAAAATATAGATATATGTATATATATACACATAGAAAAAAAAACCAAAAAAAAAAAAAAAACACAAAAAGGGAATAAATAAATAAACAAATAAGTAAATGAATAGAAAAAAAAAAAAAATATATATAATATTTTTAGGAAAGAATATTATTAAAAAAAAGGGGGTTATTTAAAATAAAAAAACGAGAAACGAAACGAAATAGATTATTATTAAGAAATCATTGATATAAAAATGGGGTACATAGGCCCATCTAAGAGGGTCCCAGGGAAGCACACGTTCGTTTTCCGAAGGAGGGGGGAAGTGGATGGGCATCCACACCAAAATAAGAGGGAGCAGGAGAATGTCTTTTTTTTTTGGGGGCCCATGTTCAGCACAACGCCTCAACACTATGTCCACAACAAACGGCTCTGTCGTTTCCCGAAGAAGGGGGGAAGTGTGAGGAGATTTATTCTCCCCACACGCTTAGACAGATAGCCGGTGGCAAAGGGGGAGGCTGAGGAGGCACGAAAGCGGAAAAGGGGGGTCAACCACCGGTCATCAACCTGGCAGCCAAATGGAATGTCACCACATACCAGCAGCAGAGATCCGTTGCCGGGATAAACGAAGGGCCACGGACAGCGACCCGCCAACGGGAAAGTGGCGTGATTCTGGAAGCAGGATTAACGGCAGGAGCAGAATCCAGGAGGCTTAACGGGCGCTCCAGTCAGTATAAAAGGAGGCCCATTGGAGCGGCTCGGGACGAGTCTTTTTAGGAAGCTTGTAGCGTTGAGTTGGAGGACCGCCTGTGGAGATTCCGCCATTCAAGTGTTACAGCGTTTCTACAAAGGATTCGGTTTGTTTGAGTTGAAGGACCGCATTTGGAGAGTCCGACAGCCAAACGCAAGGAGAGCGAGAAGACAAATCAGGAAACGATCCATTGCTGGACTTTCCCATAAAAACCCAGGCCCGTGTAATCGAGTTGGTCCATTCCCGAACACGGCAGGTTGCCTTGCAAGAAAGTCAGGAAAGGATACGTCTGGCGTACGCCTCCTGAAATCGGTCCTGCGAAACAAGGATAGACCGACTCGGGATCGCACGCCCGGTGTACACGAAACGTAAAGGACGAGACACAAGACAAAACCAGGGTGGGGAGATCAAGTTGAGCCACTCCCGAACACGGCAGGTAGCCTTGCAAGGAAGTGAAGAAAGGATAAGTCTGGCGTATGCCTTACCGACTCCTGAAATCACAACCAACAGGCGTGGTCCTGCGAAACAAGGAGGCCGACTCGATGTCACACGCCCGTAGCCCGGGACGTCAGAGTCGAGAAGGGCCATTCCCGAACACGGCAGGTAGCCTTGCAAGGAAGTGAACAAAGGATAAGTCTGGCGTACGCCTTACCGATTCCTGGTATCGCAATCAACAGGCGTGGTCCTGCGAAACAAGGATCGGCCGACTCGAGAACTCACGCCCAAGTCAAAGACCGAGTGAGGACACCCCGGTCACCAGCCCCGTCACTACAAACTCGGGTTCGCCGGCGCGTATGCACGGTGTCCCGGTGTAGCGGGAGCGCGACGCACGGTCAGTCACACGGTGACTTCCAAATCTGGCACCAAATCCGTGCATACGCTCCGGTGTCCCGGTGTAGCGAAGACGTCACACGGCAACTTCCAAACCTGGCACCGGAGCGTATGTACGGTGTCCCGGTTTAGCGGAGGCGGCAGTCAGCAAACAAACTCCCAAACCTGGCACCGGAGCGTATGCACGGTGTCCCGGTGTAGCGGAAGCGACAGTCCACAGCCAACTTCTAATCACGGACCGCCGGCGCGTATGCACGCAGGTTCTCGGGAGTAGTGGGGCGAAAGATCACTGCCAATCGGGTGACCAGTCGTAGTCGACCCAAGGGGTTGTTCTCAAGGCAAAAGGGCGGAGGGTAGCGGAATCGCTAGCAGCGCGGCAAAAGGAGTACCATCGGCGACGGAGTAGCGGCGGCGTATCCTGAACAATCCGCAGAGGACGCCGACAGAATCGGAAGGAGCAACGAGGAAGAGAGAAAGAAAGCTGTTTGTAAACTGTTTAACTCATCTTAAGCTTTAAGAGCCTCTTCGGTTAAGACGAATCGCTTTTTAGTCATCATCGGATCTGTAAGCCAAAGAAGCCAAATCGGGCACGAACTTGCGATACCATCCACATAAGCCCATAAATCTTCTCACACTGCAAAGTATCTTAGGAGCAGGAAAGCTGCTTAACGCGAAGATTTTTTCTGGATTTTCTGTGCTTTTACCTCCCTCTCCAATAATATGACATAAATATCAAAAACTCTTTATAAACAAGAAAGGAAAGCTAACTTCGGGCGGAGCCGAAGTTTATATACCCTTGCAGTTTAAACCGGATATATATCGCAAACATCGGATATAGTTGGCCGATCCTTATCGGAATATGAATATATAATCCAATTTATTACAAAACAAAATCTTAAAAAAGTCTCAAGCTTCTAACTTCAAAAATACCAAAGTTGGTATTTTTACCAAAAACCATTTCCGATCGTTCAGTTATATGGCAGCTATAAGATATAGTCGGCCGATCGTTATGAAATTTGGTAGGTCGGATTAACTGACCAAGAATATAATCTGTACCAAGTTCCAGCTTTCTATCTTCAAAAACACGAAAGTTGGGTAATTTCCGACCGTTCAGTTATATGACAGCTATAGGATATAGTCGGCCGATCCTTACGAAATTTGGCATGTCGTATTGTTTTGTAGCGCTCGTGTAAAATTTGAACTCTCTAACTTTAAAAACACCGAAGTTATACCATTTCCGATTAATCAGTTATATGGCAGCTATAGGATATAGTCGGCCGATCCGGCCCGTTCCGACTTATATACTGCGTGCAAAGGAAAGAAGGGTGTGTGCAAAGTTTCAAGTCGATAGCTTTAAAACTGAGAGACTAGTTCGCGTAGAAACAGACAGACAGACGGACAGACGGACAGACGGACATGCTCATATCAACTCAGGAGGTGATCCTGATCAAGAATATATATACTTTATAGGGTCGGAGATGTCTCCTTCACTGCGTTAAACACTTTTGGACAAAATTATAATACCCTCTGCAACGGTATAAAAATGGCTTTTCCCCACATTAATTGTTAAACTCGCTCACCTTTTGTGAAGCGATATACCACTTACGTTTAAATGTCACTCTAAATTGGATGAAACCACTAAAAGGGATGTAAGGGAACTTGCCAGTATGCGTCTTTTAAATCTAAACTCGTTACCACTATATACCGCTGATCTGCGGCAATGGGTATGCATCTTTTCCGGCGAAACTATTTGCCTTTCTATAATCCAGACAATTCGAACTTTGCCAGTTTTAATCAACTTTTTTTTTTTTTTTTTTTTTTACCGGTTTCAGAATTTGGAAATGGCTTGTGCATCAATAGGAGCATCAGCTAGCATTCCTGTATTCATCATAAAGCTTAGAGGCCCAGACGACCGAGGGGCGCTCAAGAAACGATTTGTTAGAATATATTAAGCTATTTGTTAATTATTAAGCATAAATCCCCGTTAATAAGGTTATGCAGAAAGACTACACCGAGCATTGTCCTACGATTTGTTAAGCTAGGTAAGTTTATGAGTAAGAGTCTACTATTATAAGATGGAAGGTGAAGATTTGCATCCCAGTTTAGACCTCTAAGTGAAAAAGTTAGGAAATTCTTTTGTACGGATTCTATGCGGTCCTGATGTACTCCATATTGGGGACTCCAGACACATGAACCGTACTTCAGTATAGGACGGACCAAAGAAATTAATAGTGTTTTGGTTATATAGGGGTCATTAAATTCTCTTGGCCACCTTTTGATAAAACCAGAACTCCTTTAGCCTTATTAACCATTAAGGAAATATGGTCGGAAAATTTAAGTTTGATGTCTAATAGGATGCCGAGATCATTAACCTGGGTTAATTTTTCTAAGGCAATCCCATTAATAGAATAAGTAGCTTGCAGAGGGCAAGAACGATAAAAAGACATATGTTTGCATTTAGATCCATTAAGTATTAGATCATTAGATCATTTTTGAAAGTTATCAAGGTCAGACTGAAGACTGCATTGGGCAGAGATGGATTTGTACTGAATACAAAGCTTTACATCATTTGCATACATAAGAACTAGAGAGTTCGTTAAAGTCGTTTATAAAAAGCGTAAATAATAACGGGCCAAGATGACTTCCTTGAGAGACGACGGTTGTAGCACGGACCAGACGGGACTGTATGTTTTTCAAATAAGACTCTTTGTGTCCTTCCATTTAGGTAGCTGGAGATCCACGTTAAGAGGTCTTTAGGAAAACCGAGCATATTCAGTTTACTCAACAAGAGTGAGTGATTAACTGAATTAAATGCTTTGCTGAAGTCTGTGTAAATTACATCGGTTTGATATCCCTTACAAAAGCCATCTGTGACAAAGGATGTCAACTCCAAAAAGTTTGTGGTGGTGGAGCGACGCTTAATAAAGCCATGCTGACTCCATCGGGGCCTGGCGAATAAATGGGTTTGACCTTTAAAAGACCAGATAATAAGTTGTTCTCAGAAAAAAACGGACGGAAAATAAGATTTGCTGCTTGAATGTTATATGCGTAAGGCTGATCAGTCAATTTAGGAGGAGAATAAGTTGTTTGAAAAAATTCTGCGAATATATCGGCAATGGCCTGATCAGAAGTCGCAGAGAAATTTTCAAACGTAAGCAGGGGTGAAAAAGATACGCTTAGTGTTTACAAAATTATAAAACTGCTTTGGATCCTGAGTAAATTGAATCCGGCAGCGGTCAATATAATTCCTATAACATTCAGCGTTATGCTAGTAGCTAGTAGGTATCTTGAGAAATCAACACTACTGCAGGTTTTTTTATATTTAAGCAAAAGCTTATTTTTTAGGTAAACCAAGGAGGATTTGTTGCAGCGGACGGATATTTCCAAGGCACACATGAGTCAAAAAATGTATTTAAAGTAAAATAAAATTTTTCTAAAGTGACATTAAGATCAGTGCACGCCAGAATATCAGACCAGTCAAATGTATCGATAAGGCTATTAAGTTTCTGAAAATCAGCTTTACGGAAACAGCGAATCTTATTTGCCACGCATAGAGACATCTGATCGATACCAGGAATAGTTTCGATAGAGACTTCCAGAGGGGGGTGATATGGATCTTCTGAGGTTGAAAGGGGAAAAGCTCTGGAGAGAGCAGTACCATCAGGATCAGATACAAAACATAAGTCTAAAAGCCGACCTAGCGAATTTCTAACATGATTGATCTGACCTAGGGATATGTCAAACATGCCCGCGGTGAAGTCATGGTGAGTGATAAGTGGCAAAGATGGTGAGTTATCGACGTTGGACCACTTTAATTGTGGGATATTAAAGTCGCCCACCGCTACGAGTTGGTCACGATCCGTCAAAAGATTAAAGACGTATCGCATAGCGGACAAATGCTGCCAATATGTGGGCGGTTCAGACGTAGGCGGTATATATGAACATGTAAAGTATAAAGATTTCACGGACGTAGTGATGTCACCAAACTGAGGTCGATCCGGTCTAAAAATGGTTTACTTACTTGGAAAAACTTCGGAGCTAAAGATCTCCGGCTTTAACCAAGTTTCTGTAAAGGCTATATTTTGGGATGAAAAGGAAGAACTATCAGAATATAGTTTAGGGAGTTTGCTACGAAGCCCCCTAGTGTTCTGATAGGTAAGTATTAGTGACGATACTAGTTTTTTGGGTTAGTGGACAAGGAAGAGGTGGAAGGTTGGTCAGTGGTTCCGATATGGGAAAGTCTCACTCCCACTGGTTTTATAACTTTTTTCTTTACGGAACTAGGCTGATGTTCTTGGACGTAAATATTCTCTGGCCAAAAACTGGGAGAACAAATCGTCTTGAACATCAGCGCGGGCACACAAATCTTGAAAGAAGACGTGCGCCTTGTATAATTATTTTTAAATTTTTGTATGTCCTCCACCTTTATATCGGCATTAGTTTTGGCTTTGATATAAGCCGAGATATCAATCTCTGAAGTATCAGGGGCAAGCCGAGAAACAAATATATGTTTTGATGGAGGAATCACCCGTAAGGGTTTTGGTGTCGCAGGTACGAGAACTGCAGCATCAGTCGGTGCCGGTGGTCTGGACTGTGGAATACCCTTTTGGGTGACTCTAATGGGTGTTTCGTTCCCTAGGACTTGTGGCATCACTTAAAGGGATGCCATGGCGGACATATCAGACAATTGCTCATTATCCCTGAGAAATTCTGACGAATTTTTCTCAGTTCTAGCCCTTGGGGTGGCCAGAGATATAAGCGGCTGCATTAATGTCGGCTGAGCAGGCTGAGGCGGATGGCACAGACAAGTTTAAATTCTATTTTATTTTTTTTTTTTTTTATTTAATAAAACAAAAATTAATATTTAAAAAGTTAAAAAACACAATACCTTGAACCACTGTGCCAAATAGGAAGTCGAAGCGGGAGCTTTGAATAGTGCAAAGAGAAATGCAGAAATAGAGATAAGCCGGGGAAGAAGCAGAGCTGAGCTATGCTTGAAATAGAATTTAGACAAATTATTAATTATTAATTCGACTCCAAATATACCACAGCACTCGCGAAGCGATACGGTTTAGGCTTTAAGATTGTTAAGATTCACAAGATTTAATTCACAAGTATGTAAACACCGGTTTACCAATATTTATAATAAAACGCAGTGCGCACAAAAAAACACGACCGTTCGCTTAAGACAAAGAGAGGGAAGTCTGAAGAGAAAGAGAGGGAAGTCTCCCTCCTTAATATCGGAGAGGACCAAGAACTTTCGGATTCCTCAATTACACCGAGTTGCAAAACAACGGTTTTTCTCAGCATACAAGGACTTCTCTGCAGCTGGTGAGACCGAAAACTAACGTGTTTGATCGGTTTGGGGTCACCTACGTCAGTTTCATGGTGTATTAAATCGATTTTTTCCAAACCTCGCCCGAGTGAATGATGGAAAACAATTTACCACAATACCCAATCTGGCTCATTGAGTATTAGTTAACTCATGTTTATTAACATTAAAACCACTGTCCTGACATTTAGGACTTTCTCCACTTCTGTTATAATAAGTGTTTTGAAAATATATCGTACGATTTCCAGAAGTAAACTTATGAATACAGATCTTGCTTCACGGATGCGTAATATTAAAATCGTACATTTTTAGGTTACGTTTTGGAATTCCAAATCGACCTTCATAAACCCTAGAGCCTGTTCAACAGTTCCATTGCGGTTTTGCTTTAGAGACTTGTAAGATAACTGACTATCTATCTCTTTGACTATACTTCCTTTAAAACAGAATATAGATGCTCCTGAATCCAGCAACCCGTAAACAGTACGATTGAACACTGCCAGAAAAGGACGAGGGTCATCCCTTACAGGATGGGTATTAAAATTTGTCCAAAAGTGTGCAACGCAGTGAAGGAGACATCTCCATATAGAAGGAGACATCTCCATATAGAAGGAGACATCTCCACAAGTATATATATTCTTGATCAGGATCACCCCCCTGAGTTGATATGAGCATGTCCGTCTGTCAGTCTGTCTGCCAGTTTCTACGCAAACTAGTCTCTCAGTTTTAAAGCTATCGACTTGAAACTTTGCACACACCCTTCTTTCTTTTGCACGCAGTATATAAGTCGGAACGGCCCGGATCGGCCGACTATATCCTATAGCTGCCATATAACTGATTGATCTGAAATGGTATAACTTCGGTGTTTTTAGAATTAGATAGTTCAAATTTTACACAAGAGCTATTTTTGACAAAATATTACGACATGCCAAATTTCAAAATGGCTGAATTCCAGCCCAAAGATTTTTCATAAATATTCCGATGTAAGGCCTCGGACAGTCCTGCGCTGCGCCCTTTTTTTTATACCCTTGCAGAGGGTATTATAAGAGACATCTCCGACCCTATAAAGTATATATATTCTTGATCAGGATCACCTCCTGAGTTGATATGAGCATGTCCGTCTGTCTGTTTCTACGCAAACTAGTCTCTCAGTTTTAAAGCTATCGACTTGAAACTTTGCACACACCCTTCTTTCCTTTGCACGCAGAATATAAGTCGGGACGGCCGGGATCGGCCGACTATATCCTACAGCTGTCATATAACTGAACGATCGGAAATGGTGTTTGGTAGAAATATCAACTTTGGTATTTTTGAAGATAGAAGCTTTGGACTTTTTTTTAGATATTTTGTTGTAATTGAATGGTTTTATAATGATATTCTCTTAAGGATCGTCCAACTATATCAGATGTTTACGATATATATCCGGTTTTAACTGCAAGGGTATATCAACTTCGGCTCCGTCCGAAGTAAGCTTTCCTTTCTTGTATTATTATTTTATTATTATTATAATTATATTATTATACCCTTGAAGAGGGAATATCAATTTTGGTCAAAAGTGTGCAACTCCGATCCTCTCCGTCCTATAATGTTTATTTATTCTTGATCAGAGTTTTTTCAGAGAGTCCGTTATTTCTTGAGATTTTACAGTGGTACAGCCACTAGATTTTATTACTGCAATGCGCCGACGATGCATAGAATTTACCAGATTGGCGCAAATCGAGGGATTAATGGCTTACCACTCGGATTGCACTTTCTGCCACAATTCTTCCTTATTTTTACCAGATTGGCGCAAATCGAGGGATTAATGGCTTACCACTCGGATTGCACTTTCTGCCACAATTCTTTCTTATTTTTTGGCTTAAAGCCTCCAATTAGTTTCTTTAATACACCCCATAAGTGCTCAATCGGGTTCAAGTCCGGTAATTGCGGTGGCCACTCCATTACATTTATTTTTGTGTCCTGGAACCATTTCTTGACTAATTTGGACGTGTGTTTGGGGTCGTTATCCTCCATTAACTCCCACTTTAACGGAATTTCTTCTTCGGCAAATGGCAGCATAACATTCTTGAATATATCAAGGTATTGTGGAGCACACATTTTGTCATTAATACGGAATATCGGACCAACACCAGAGGAGGAGAAGCATCCCCATTGCATGATTTTTGAGCTACTTTGACATATTTGACATATGATCTACATTCAGATCCGAACATTTTAATTTTGGTTTCATCAGACCACAGGACATTTTCCCAATTTTTTGGGTTTTTTTGACGATAATCAAAAGATCACCTTTTTTGAATATTTGATTTGCTCAAGTTTGGTAATTTCTAGGTGAATGTGCCTTCAAGTCCTTCTCAATCAGTCTGTTTCTAATTGTGCAACTAATAACAAGACCTTTTGAGCTCCTCCGATGATAGGAATGGGTTTTTGTTTTATTTACGAGTTAATCCGACCAACCAAATTTTATAACGATCTGCCGACTATATTTGAAATATAGAAATACCAACTTTGGTAATTTTGAAGATAGAAGTTTGGGACTTTTTTAGATTTTTTAATGTAATAAATTGGTTATATTATGATATTCTCATCTGGATCGGCCAACTATATCCGATTTTTGCGATATATATCCGGTCTTAACTGCAAGAGTATATAAACTTCGGCTCCGCCCGAAGCTTTCCCTTTTTGTTTTTATTTAAAAAATTTTTAATAGTTGCACAAGTCCACCCGGCGACGCTTACATTTTTTTCGAGGTTATTTTATCTCCACAAAATAAAAAAAACAACAAATAATTTTGTGGCTGCGATATATTAAACGAGAAATACAAGAAACGAAAGATGCTACCTCTTCAAATTTATAATTCGATCTCTCTTTTTTTTTAATCTTAAGCCTTACTTATTTATTGCGAAGAAGTGGGACGAATTTGCACAAGAGTGAATATGAACTTTCGCTCCCGCTCTGCTTTAAGCCATCTTTTATACTAGATTTAGATAACAATTCAAATAAACAGTAAAAATTCAAATTTAAATTAAATCCAAAAAGTATTTAAAACGGCGCATTCGTTGACAGTGATTCCACCTTATTCCGTGAGATAATATTGGCGTTAGACATTGATATTCTGACATTGAAAAAGATATTCTGGGTCAAGAAAAAATCCATTTTCCAGATTCATCACCGAAAAATATTTCGCGCTTTGCAGCTGTCGTCAATAACTGGCACCGAAAAAAAGTTCTGAGAACCGTTCAGTTCTGAACCGTTCAGAACAGTTCTGTCTTTATTTAGATTATTAATTATCTTCATGGCGGCAAAGCTCCTTTCTTTAAGGGCAGTTTTAATTCCCGCACCGGAAACGTCGGGTCGATTTTCGTAACTGCCACTTGTAGGCTCTTGCTGCTTTTCAGCTTTTACGTGTAGTAGTTTCTCTCAGTAACATTGTCCAGATATTTTGACATGACTCGTGTGTACTCCTCAGTCTTTGTTTGTTCCTTTGTTTCACGGATGTTTCTTTTAAAAGCAAGAAAACATTAAAATTGTTACTGTTCTCGAGTAACACAAAAATTCGGTTGACCAGGCCCTTTGATCTTTTTGCCCCTGATATAGATTGGAGGGGGGTTGGGTTTTTGCAGTGTCTTGCGCTGCTTGGTTTTCCTTAACCTTCGCCAGTAGGCCAAGACATGCTACTGGATCTCCCTGATTCTTTGTCGATTTTCTTGGTGCGGCTTATTTTTGTTTTGTTTCCTGCCGGATTAATCTGCGCGCTAAGCTTGCGCTTAATTTGAATGTAGAGATCTATTGCAATCTGTGTGGCCGGGGCCGTTTTGGCACTTTTCGAAGTTGTTGTTTTTGTACTCGCTTTAGTCGTTAACGCGGGAAAGCAAGACCGAGCCCGTTGGCTTTTAGCGGTTAGTAGAGCCAAACTGGTTTTTAACGCAGATTTTTCCATTTCGGTATCGCGGGTTAAAAAGTAAGAGAAGAAGCCGTTTCTTTGGCTTACTGAGCTTCTACGCTCATTACTACGCTACGCTGCGTGGCATTTATTTATTTAAAACAACTATACACTAGTTTTTGTTTTAACACATCACTGCTTGGTTTACTGTCATCCTTTTACGCTCTCTTTACATTTTCCCGGAGGTCGCGCTAAACAGCGGTCAGTTCTGAAGTTCAATTCCATGATGGAATTAGGTCTATTGTTTGGTCATTGATATTTTTCAATGACGATAAATAAAAAGTCCAAATGTAGTTTATTTTGATATAAACATCTTTATTTATCCGCATTAACAATTGCAAAGAGATCAGGAACAAGGGTGCGCCCGCCTTAGATAATAGGCTAAGCGGATGCTCGATAGCTTAATATACTAAGTTAGTTGAAGCCAAGCGGCCGAGAAAGATTCGGCTTGCGACCAACAATGCGTACAATATTTTTTATTAATTATTTAAACCCATCAGTTGTCTGTTGTTGTCAGGCCAAATATGTTGAGGCTTTCGAGGGATGCATGTAAGCCGATTTGATGCCTGCTTAAAAGAAGTTGTGGAAAGACCCCTTACAAGCTCCAGGAGGACGGCTTCGGTAGCAAAAAAAATGAAAACGCTGACGTAACATTTTACTGGAGCCTTCTTACGCACTTCCGGCTTTTAATAAAAAGGCTCACAAAAATCCACACCAGTGACTCCAAAGACTTGGAAGCCGCTAACTCTTTACTCCGGGAGATCAGCCATAATATTCTCCATAAACCAAGGCATGGTCAGGAAGCATCGGATGCATTTGTTTAGTGCCTTCGTCACCGTTTTTCTCCCCCCCAGTTGGCCAATATTGGGATCGAGATTGGGATAATTTAAAAACAGCGCGCGAGGTTCCGTATGTAGCTTCACTCATGAAATCGACAATTATAGCCAGCGTAACTGAATGGCTTCTAGGATGTATAATTGGACCAAATTTATCCAAAAAGGAAGAGGATAAGGCAAGTGCACTGGATACCGATAGTTCCTTTCCATTTTGAAGCGCCTCCAAAAAATTCACACGATGCACAAGTCCCAGTAACAGCTGGATCCTAGACTTTATGTCGCTAGCCGTAACACCTTTGTAGAAAATTCGCTGAGAAATCTTTTATACGTAAGCGAATCGATGGAGAAATCACCTGTACGGACGCCACTGTTGATGATGCCAGGGGTCAAATCAAATATTAAAGTTGAATTAATTCCTCTGTCTCTTATTATGAAATTTTTGTTTCCAGTTCTCGTAACTGGCTTGTCTTATATTTTCCTAACCTGTTCCTACATTTTTCTTATGGCTGAAGATATCGTATATTTTCACCACCTTTAGGCCATTATGTCAGTTTTTTCGTTTCTCAATGACTCTGATTTAATCCTAATCATGAGAGATTCAAACCTTCCCATTATTTCCTGGATCCCGTCTGAGGATGACAATGTTCTGCTTTCCAGTTGTCTTAATGGCTTCATCCATGGTGTTCATTTATTGAACACGATACAAATTCCGCAGATACAAAAAAACAGTTTCAAAAAGGAACTCATTGGAGTAAAACCTACTTATTATTGGAGCCCCTCCCAACATTTGTTCCATCGAGACACCCTGACGTTTTCCCCCCTGTGGTAAGAGACTTAAAAAACTGGCACCTATAATTGGCTGTAAAAAAAAAATAATTCTCAGCCCCGGGAAGCTAAAAAACAATGCTGCGATCTGTGTGAAAAAGAGCTAATTTAAAAATTAATTTAAGCCTAGAGAATATAATTATATAAATGCCAATAAGCATAAAGAAATAGAAATAAAAAACAAAAATAAATAAATATTTTAATTTTCTTAATTATTTTCTAAATTAATTTAAATTAATTAATTTTAATTAATTTCTGTGAAGTGTTCTGTGAAGTTTTATCGTCGGAAAAACACCGGTATAAAAAAAATATGTACAAAAATATAAAAAATAAAATTTTTTTGTGTATTGGTGTATCCGAGGCCCTACATCGGAAAAGTTAATTAAAAATAAATAAAAAGTTAAGTTAAAAGATCGTAGACAAAAGAAATTAAAACAAGAAAGGAAAGCTAACTTCGGGCGGAGCCGAAGTTTATATACCCTTGCAGTTAAAACCGGATATATATCGCAAACATCGGATATAGTTGGCCGATCCTAACGATCCTAAAAAACAAGAAACGTAACATCGGGCGGAGCCGATGTTGATACACCCTTGCAGTTAAAACCTAATATATATCTCAAAAATCGGAAATAGTTGGCCAATCCTTATGAGATTATCATAATAAAACCAATTTATTACAATACAAAATCTAAAAAAAAGTCTTCAGCTTCTATCTTCAAAAATACTAAGGTTGGTATTTTTATCCGATACGAAATACCATTTCCGATCAATACCGTTTCCGATATGGCCGCTTAAGGCATAGATATGGCATATAGGCGATCGTTATGAAATTTTGTAGGTGGGATCAACTGAGCCAAAATATAATCTGTACGAAGTTGGGTCAAAAAAACGAAAGTTGGGCACTTTCGATTTTTAAGCTATCGACTTGAAACTTTGCACACACCCTTCTTTCCTTCGCACTCAATATATAAATCCAGCTGAGATTGGCCAACTATAATTTATAGAATTTAATCAGAAATGCTATAAATTTTGGTGTTTTAAGAGTTAAGAGATTTCGTACGAATGCTTTTTTTGGAAAAATAATACGACATACCAAATTTCATAGGGATCGGCCGACTATATTTTCAGCCTAACTGAACAATTGGAAATGACCCAATATCAGCCAGTCTGTTGTGTAAGCTCCAACTGTACGCACGTACGATCGCAAGCGCGTCAGTGACAATTTTTTCTTTTTCGCACATTAGTCTAAACCGAACCATCATAAAGAGATCGATAAGAGAAGCCGGCGCTGCTATGTCGCCGCAACCGAAGAAAAAAATTTAAGTAGCTAAGTCTGGGCAACTTCCCAACAACAGCAACTATTACTCGCCGCTTCAAACTATTAAAGATAAAGATGATGATAACGAAGACAATGGTACAGAACACATTGTTGAAAAATCAAATAATTATGTACCTCCAATAACGGTGCTTAAATGCTCCATAGAGCAAATTCTAATCATTTGCAAAACCTTATTTATAGAAGACTACTCAATCAAAAAAATTTCACTTGGAACCAAACTTCACTGTGAAGCGATAAGTGACTACATAAAAGCCTGCAATTTTATGAAAGTCAAATATGAATTTGTTGAATGCAATTAAAAA
This sequence comes from Drosophila malerkotliana malerkotliana, assembly GCA_018153235.1. Lineage (NCBI taxonomy): Eukaryota > Metazoa > Arthropoda > Insecta > Diptera > Drosophilidae > Drosophila > Drosophila malerkotliana. The sequence goes on from JAECXV010000105.1 coordinate 796,429, forward strand.
TGAAAAGCCGTATAAAGCTATTCTTATGGGTCTTGATACTGACCAACCAGAGCTCGTCAAACAGAAACTAGTTAGCATGGGTCTCCAACGTACAGATGTCAAGTTTGTTCGTAGGAAACGGCCAAACGATACCACCTTTACCTTCTTCGTAGTTTATTTCGTCAACAAGGCCATAACTCTTAGCGAGCTGAAGAAAACTCATTCCGTCATCGACTATGTTCGCGTCAAGTGGGATTACCAAAGGCGTAGGAGCAACAAGATAACCCAGTGCTACAACTGCCAAATGTTCGGGCATGGATCAAATAAATGTGCTGTTAAGGCGTACTGTGCTGTCTGCGCAGGAAACCATAAAACTGCTGACTGCAACGAAAATTCATGCGTTAAGTGTGCCAACTGTCACGGAAATCACAAATCGTCCTCGCTCGAGTGTCCTTCTCGAGAGAATTACATCCAGCTAAGAGCGAAGGGCTATCCTAAACTTCCTAGAAGAAACCCAGTTAAATCTCCTTCTCTGCATTGCCCAGTTGCTTTTCCAAAGCTGTCTAAGCATACTCCTCCCCCAGTAAATCCGTGCTGGCCTAATAGCCAACACCGACAGAGCGATGAGCTACTTTCTTTAGAAGAAATCAAAAATCTCACCTTTGAATTAATTAAGCAGCTTAGAAACTGTAAATCTAGATCGATCAACTAGAGGTAATTACTTCTCTAGCATTCAAATTCATTTCTTAATGTTAATGGATCTATCAATCGTAGCGTGGAATGCTAGGGGCATTCGAAATAAACTAAATGAGTTGGGCCACTTTTTATATAAAGAAAATATTGACATTTGTCTAGTGTCTGAAACATGGTTAACCAGGAATGTGCCCAGTAAATTACGAAATTACATATGCTATCGACATGATCGAGCCGATATTAGAGGAGGAGGGGTAGCAATCTTTGTTAAGAATAATGTACGCCACACCCTGCTACCTCTCCCCAATACATCAGTACTAGAAATCATAGGCATAAAAATAATCAATTCTCAAGGTACTGAGATTAAAGTGTACTCGTGCTACTTTCCTGGAGGTAGCTCCAACCCTACTGCTAGAAGACTCTTCCAGGCGGACATTCACAATCTAACTAGTTTAAACGGTCACTACATACTAGGCGGCGACTTCAATTGCAGGCACGGTGCGTGGGGCTGCTACAGGGCTAACTCATGGGGGAATTTATTAAAGCGGAAACTAGACTCACAGAACTTCTATATAATCCACCCGGCGGACCACACCTACATCCCAGCAAGAACTCAAGGTCTCTCTTCAACATTAGATCTATTCATCACAAATTGCCCGCAACGCTTTTCACATGCGCGAGCAATAAACGATCTGGGATCTGATCACCTATCAGTCCAAATTACGTTACTTAATTCCCCGTCAATAGCTGAGTCATATTATTTCGATACTAAAAACGCAAATTGGGTAGAATATGTGCGCCTTTTCAACTCTCAGCTACCAACAAGAATTCGCTATTCACCCAAGCCACTTCCTAGAGATGTTACCAACTTGATAAGGAATAGGAATCATTACAGACGGAACTGGCTAAGGTTTAGACATCATATCGACCTAGAATTGTTTAAGTTACATAACTTTTTGATAACAGAAGCGTTGTTCAACCTTAGAAATACGGCTTGGAACACAACACTTTCATCCTTAGGCAAGGGCTCTTCTCCCTTTTGGAAACTAACAAAAGTCATTAGGAAGAAACGCATAGTAATGCCCACCCTTGTGGAAATTTCTTCTCGATAGTATAACACTCCGGAGGAAAAAGCAGATGTATTGGCCCAGTTATTCCATCGCAACCACTCTTTGTCCGCTGATCTTAGTGACCCATCAACCACTTCCACTGTAAACAGCTCTAACCGTGCCCTTGCGAATACGCCTATAAATCTTACACTCAAAAAAAAATTAACCCTAAGATTTAGAAATTCGCCCTATTTTTGTCTTCAACGGCACCGCACCATAAAATTTAGGTTAAATTTTTCTAAAATTAATGGCATTTCCTTTCTAAAATATAAGGAAAATTGCCCTAAAAATGAGAAAAAAATTTCTAAAAAATAGAAAAAAATTTCTCAAATTTAGGGTAAATTTTTCTAAAATTAATGGCGTTCCTTTCTAAAATCTAAGGCCAATTTCCCTAAAAATAAGAAAAAAATTTCTAAAAAATAGAAAAAAATTTCTCAAATTTAGGGTAAATTTTTCTAAAATTAATGGCGTTCCTTTCTAAAATCTAAGGCCAATTTCCCTAAAAATAAGAAAAAATTTCTAAAAAATAGAAAAAAATTTCTTAAGTTTAGGGTTTGTTTTTCTAGGTTTTAGAAAGTACTTTTCTAAAACTAAGGAAAAAATGTCTTGATTTCATGACGATTTTTTCTAAGCCCCAGGGCCAGGCGCCCTAAAATTAAGATAACCCTTTCTACAATATATACAAATATTTCTTAAATTAAAGGTGACGTTTTCTAAATTCTAGAAATTTTATTTCTACATTTTACATTACATATTACATCATACATTTACATATTTTTACATTATTTTTACATTTACATTTGTTTTTGTTGATAGCTCTCTTCAGTTCTTACTTTCACATAACACTTTATTTATGGTATATAATAAATTTGACCCTCGAATCTTGAATTGTATACTTGACTTTTAAATTTCCAGTAGCACCATGTTTTCCCCTTTTGGTGGGGACTAGAATAGCGTGAATCATGTGCGTCCTTTTTATCTGTGGAAAATAACGTCAATTAATATTGCGATATAAATATATTAATATACTATTTAATCGTGAATGTTTTAAAACATCTTTTAAGGTAGTGTAATTATTGCCTTTTTACCTTCGCTTTGTTGAGGGAATGTTTTTAGTAAGATAAAACTCTGGACTTCCTTTTAACGAAATGAGAGAAAAAATTGCCACAATCTAAGAATTTATACAATAAATGCATTAAATAAAACAAAATTAATGTATAAAAAATATTACCAATTTGTCTTCACAATTCTGCTTAAGAATGGGCAATTCCTCCTAAGCTAAGTGTAGCTACACTTGTATCGTCCTAGAAAAAGAAACTTTGGCGCCACTCAAAAGTAAAATCAAATTTTGCGTTTGCAAGGCTAAGCTTCACCTCTTCACTATTGAACATCAGCCATATTACCTGAAAATGTATTTGGGAAATTATTTTTAACCTTTGAAGTGGGACGTAATTTACCAGTTGATAACTTTTTCTCCTTAGCCTTCAAATGATAAATTTTGCCATATGCAGCAGACCTTCTGGCTTTTTTCCGATGTTAAGATCTATCATGTCTTTCCACAATTAGCTCTAGATTAATTTAATTAGTAATTAAATTAAATTACTTATGAAATAAGTAACGTTTTTAGTAACTTACCAGCGATAAAAAAGAAAAGGCTTCTCAGTTTATCTTTTTCAGCAAGGAATCCATTATCACTTTTTAAATAAACTTTTTAATAAACTTGTAATGTCAACATCTTAGAGATAGTTTAAATATCGTTACATTATTTCTTAACATGATTTTTTGTATTTAACATGTTAAAACTTTATACATAAAATATAATATAGATCAGTCGGCATTTATCTGCCCGTGCTCTGCCACACACACAGTATAAGTGTGTGAAACGTCATGACGCGTCATGCTCAGAGCCTACTTTCTGCTTTCTGCTATACTAATACTAATGCGTTAAAATCATATCAATGTATTGGGTGCCGACCACGGACAGAGATAAAATATAAAAAAAATTCTATATTAAACAAAATATTTCTATTTTCTAGGGTTACTTAAATTAAAGGGTAACACTGTGCATTTTTAGAAAGGAATTTCTATATTGTAGAAACAGTTTTCTATTTTTTAGGGTTGGTATCTTTTTAAGAAAGGAATTTCTATATTGTAGAAACAGTTTTCTATTTTTTAGGGTTAGTATCTTTTTAGAAAGGAATTTCTATATTGTAGAAACAGTTTTCTATTTTTTAGGGTTGGTATCTTTTTAAGAAAGGAATTTCTATATTGTAGAAACAGTTTTCTATTTTGTAGGGTTAGTATCTTTTTTAGAAAGGAATTTCTATATTGTAGAAACAGTTTTCTATTTTTTAGGGTTAGTATCTTTTTAAGAAAGGAATTTCTATATTGTAGAAACAGTTTTCTATTTTTTAGGGTTAGTAAATTTTATGGTGAGCCTTTCTATTATTAAGAAAATATTTCCTGAAAATAAGTCATAATTTGCCTTAATTATAGAAAAGTTTTCTTGATTTTAGGGCGATTTCAGTTTATGGCAACTATTTCTATATTTGAGAAAAACTTCTTTGATTTAAGAAATTTTTCTTGTTTTCAGAAAATTTTTCTAGAAACTAGAAATTTTTTCTTGTATTTTGAAAAAATTAAGTTTTATGGCGAATTTCTAAATTTAAGGGTAAATTTTATTTTGAGTGTACAAACATTCCACCACTAACGAGAGACCAAGTAAAAGATGTCTTAAAATCCCTAAAAATTAACAAAGCGCCTGGCGTCGATGGAATAGACAATCTATGTCTTAGGCATCTACCTCGCAAGGGTATAAGCTTTCTTACAGTACTGTTTAACAAATGTCTTCAACTCTGCTACTTTCCAAATGCTTGGAAGAAGTCGAAGGTAATCCCCATTGCCAAACAAAAAAAAACGATAGATTCACCTTCTTCGTATAGGCCAATCAGTCTCCTTTCCTCAGTAAGCAAAATATTAGAGAAAATAATTAAGGAGAGGCTTATCCAGTTCCTTGAGGATAATGCCTGCCTACCTTCTTTTCAATTTGGGTTCCGGCGTGAGCACAATACAGTCCAACCTCTTGCAAGAATCAAAAAAATCGTTAATAAAAGTTTTTTAGCATCCCAATCGACCGGAATGGTACTGCAAGATATTCGAGCTGCTTTTGATTCCGTTTGGCACGATGGACTGATACATAAAATGTGCATTCTAAACTTCCCCCCAGAAATCATTAAGATAGTGAAGAGCTTTCTTTCCAATAGGTCGTTCTCGGTACACATAGAAATGGCAACGTCCACCATAAAATACATCCCAGCAGGCTGCCGCAAGGATCCTGCCTTTCTCCAATCCTGTATAACATATTTAAAGCAGATTTTCCAGTTCTGCCCGGTTGTTCCATGTCGGTATTCGCTGATGATACAGCTATTTTAAGCTCAGGTAGACTATCATCGGAGATCACCAACAAATTAACTCTAGCGTTTAAAAAAACTAACACATACATACTTCCAAAAATGGAAAATCCTCGTGAACTCCGTTAAAACCCAGGCAATCTACTTTACAAGAAAACGGAAAAATATCTACATTCCCAATGAAGCAATCAAGCTAATGAATACTTATGTTAACTGGGAACCTAGCGTCAAATATCTAGGACTAATTTTAGGCAAAAAACTGAAATTTGGCGACCATATAAAAAACACCATTAAAAAGGTGAACATCACGGTTCGAACTCTCTACCCCTTCATAAATAGAAACGCCCGCCTGAGCTTAGAAAATAAACTATTTCTATTTAGATCAATTTTCCAAGCAATAATTTTTTACGGTGCACCTGTCTGGGCAGATATAGCGAAATGTCATTTAAAAAAGCTCCAAGTGTCCCAAAATAAAATATTAAAAATGATTTACAACCTACCTTGGCACCACGCTACGACTGATCTTCATAATACTGCTAACATCGAGTTAGTTTCAGATAGACTTCCACGCCTTACTCGGTGATGCTTCTTAAGATGTCAGAATTCCACGTACCCTCATTTAAACGATCTAGCCTTAAATTATAACTCTTAGTTGTAACTTAGACCTAAAGTTTTATTTTTGTAGGTTAAGATATTGTAAGCGGTTTTTGTATTTTTCCCGCACACTTTAATATTGGATACACCAAACAATTTGTCACCACCCATTGTCTATTCTAAGTTGATAAGGTATTCTTCCTGGACTCTTAAAAATCTATTCCATATTAGTATCACGCACTTTTTGTAAATTTAAGTTTGTTGAGTGAATAAATTGAATTGAAATGACCCAATATTCGTGTTTGGTTGACTGTTGACCCAAAATGCAGAATATATGCAGATTCTACGAATATTCATGTGGAACGCCAATGGTGTCTCACGGCATAAGCTTGAATTGTCACAATTCTTGAACGAAAACCATATTGACGTTATGCTTTTGGTACTGGTGCTCTTACAAGCAAATACAACTTTACATACAAATACAAATAAGAGGCTATACAATCTATGGCACAGATCCTTTAAATGGGAAAGCCTACGGCGGAACCGGAGTTCTAATCAGAGAACTCATGAAACACCATTTTCACAAAAGGTTTGCAACAAACTTCTTGCAGGCCACATTGATACAAATTCAGTTAAGGGGTTATATATAGTTGTGATATATAAAAAAATAGATTTTTTTTTATTGCATATTCTTTAAGTATATTCTATTGGGAATACTCTCAAAAATTACAAAAATACAAAAATTTATAACGATCGGAGCATTAGAACCGAAGCTGTTGCTATTTAAAGCGAACTATCTGCATATAAAACTTGAACAAACTTGAAACTTTAAACGCGATTATCTCAGAATCTTTTTTTTGGGAAATTACCTCTGCGGTGGACACGATTACTAAAAAACTACAAATCCGATCAACAAATTTTGACCACTTATTTATGATGATATTAACTAGTCCGTGAACGAGGGATTTTCAATTTTTTTGAAAACTCCTTTTTTAAAGCACAAAAAACGAAAATCGTATACCTTGAAAAAGTACATTTTTTGTTAAAAACGTCGCCATTTTTTTTTTTAGTCAAAATTTTTAAAAATCCCTCGTTCACGGACTAGACAATACAATATACCAGAGCTTGTAAATAACTGTCAACCGTTTTTTTTCTTGCGCTCTCGTTGCGAGCAGAACCGAAAAAGTTCATACTCTCTCGCTCTCGCTCTGAGCAAGAGACTTTTGCTGTCCTTAATTGTGTTTTCTGTTGAGCGCTTTTCGTTGAGCCTTTTTATTTCGGTCGTTTAATGAGCAGTGCGTGAAGAGCGGAACGAGAAACGCTCGCACAAAGAGAGTCAGCAAAAGACCGATTGACCGAAAAACTCAATCCAAACGGTCTTTTCATTTACTTTCGTTGTTGTTGCTTTCGTAATTTTTATGTTTTTACTGCAAAAGGAATGCAAAAAAAGTTTCAGACAATGTTGTTTTTAGATTTTTTTTTTTTATTTTATATCTTATATTCATATTTTTTGTAAAATTTTTTTTATTTATGTGTTAAGCTTAACAACTAGTAAGGAGTTTAAATTTTCTGCGCTAATCGAACTTCTTCGTTCACTTAAAATAAAATGTAGGGCTGAGAATGCCCGTTCGACGGAGACTTGCGTTGCAGGTGTAGCCAGCACAACCTGCGCTAGTGCACTTATATTCGGCATCCTAAGTTTCAAATCATTGAAAAATCCAATATGTTGCAATTTAATGGCAAGCGACCAAATGTTACGTCGAAGTTTTCAATGTCAGCATAAATTTTGGATAGTTTTGTAGAAACTGGATCTTCTTTGTTTTTCGAAACTGTCTGAAAATCGTCCAAAAATGCCGAGAACCGGGACTTCTCTTCAGATGAGGATGCGGTTGAAATTGACGAGGCAGTGGAAGCAAACATCTCTTCATGCACAGGAGTTTCGAGCGCTGCAACATTTCGTGTTTGTGCCTTAAATAACAAAGCGATAATAAGTATAAAATGTATTTTGGATTTTAGTTTAGTACAAGTATTAGTTTTTGACGAAGACAATTTTAATTAGAGTCTCAAACCTTAAACATAAACAAAACAGGACCCACATTTCAAACATTCTACGACATACGGCTTACTTCTTTCAACTCATGTAAACGAAAAGCAGTTTTTTTTAAATTAGCCTTTGCTAAGGATTTTTGATTGGTCGACAACATACAATTTACACGAGGATCCAAGTAAATCGCTGCCAACAATGCATCATTTTCTAATAATTTGGTTTCCCTTATTTTGATTTGTGCCGATAGTTTTTTAAAATTAAATTGTAGCTATTGTCGCATTTCAATTTGAGTTCCATCCATACTACGAAGAACTCACTATAAACTAAATCTTTGTTTTGTAGCTTTAGGGTTGCCTGGTATGTGTCACTGAAAGCGTCAATGTACGTCTCGATCCAATCCCAATCGGCCTCTACACAAATATTTGGCCGCGTTGCCAGGAAATCCTTTAAGTCCAATAGTTTCTTTAGCATTAAATACGTCGAATTCCACCTTGTAGCAACGTCGAGCGATGGTATGTTTTTTTCATTCTCAACTAAAATACGTCTGCATAGATTTTATAAATATGAAGTATTTATAATACGTAAAATTTATATATTAATATATAATTATATATACATATACATATATATAATTATATATCTTTTTCAAAATAAGATTAAAAAAATATATTTTTATTTGAGTTCCGGTTTTGATACAGTGTGATTCTTTCAAATTGCTTAGAATTTCAGAACAGCTGCTTAGGATGTTAGATTTTTAGAACTAACTTATCTTTAGGGCTCTAGGTCCTTTTTATAGCTACCCTTGCTGAAGCTTATTGCAGATCAAAGCTCGAAAGAGAGGCTCTCTGAGAGAATAGATTGGGTCGGAACCTTTTACTTGAGGTGTCAGTTGACATGGAAGGCTTTGGGTCTCAATTAATCGAGGTGACAAGAAAATGTGAAGTGGGTTCCCATTTAAGAATGTTTTGATCTGTTTAGTTTTAATTCACTTAAAAGGAGTGAGAAAGATTTGAGTCGGGATTTCTGTTTATCCAAATATTGTTTTGGTTTTCAATCTGAAGTGACTCTTAGAAATTGGAAATCTGAAATGAGGCTGTTTTCAGCCGAATTGAAATAATTAAATATTTATGTTTTTATAAAAATTGGAATGAGGCTATTTGCAGCTGCGTTACGAATCTCAATACAAAAGGCTTCAGCTTCGGTTTACAAAATTTACTGATATGCACTTAAAGAAATTTTGTTGATATGTTACTATATATATTTATTTATTATTTTCCCCGATTTATCCCGATTGGAATATAAATTTATATATTTGTACTTCTATAACTTATAACTTACCTATATGTTTCTGTGCGCAGCGATTTGCATAATGTGCGACAGGCACTTATTCTATCGGCGATCTCCTTTGTTTTGTTTACATCAAATACGCACAGTTGCAGAGTGTGTGCTGCACATCTCACTAGGTGTATATTAACCAGTTCAATAGAATCCAGTTCTTTCAGAAGATTCTCACTTTCTATGTCTTCTTCAAAAGGGATTCCTCTGTCGCATCATTTAATACCTGGACGGCTTTTATCATGTTTCGTCCATTATCAGACGTAATGCTGTGTACGAGAATATGAAATTAAAACAACAAAAAATCACATATTTTTGTACATACAAAATTGTATGGAATTCAATTTTTACCTGTAAATCTGATCAAGGGATATGCCATAATCATCTAAGATTTGAAGAATTTTTGTTTTCATATATACTCCAGTGTGAGATTCCCCGAGCTCAATCATGCCCAAGGTCTTCACAACAATCTCGGTTTTAGCCAGGCTTGCGTGGATCATTTGCAAATTGATGCCTAGAATGGCTTTATTCATTCTGGTGGCAACGTCGATTTTCAACGACACCATCTTTCCCTTCGCAAGTGCCCTTATATTTTCTTTAACAAACTGTTCTTTGATTGACACAAAATTCATAATATTTCTAGACGTTACAGGGTTCATGCCAAGTGCATTATATATTGGATCCATTATTTCGTTGAACCCTTCACTGTCTAGAAATTTGAATGGTTTTCCGTCTGTGGTTACAATTTTTATCAAGGAAGAAACAATTGCTTGTTCACTCGTTTGATACGATATTTTCGTTTTTCTTCGCTGTCTGTTAACTTTGTAGATCCAGAATTATTCCACTCGTTGAAAATGTCCATATGCTTCGTTGTTAGATGGCGTCTTAAATTTGTGGAATGATTCCCGGACAATTTAATTCCGCAAACATTACACATCGATTTCTTTTCGACCGAATTGAATTTAAAAAATTGGTGCACATTTTTGTTACTGTCTCTTCCCATTTTACAAAAATAATTTGTTAATACAGTTAAACAACGCAACGTAACACACTCAATACACGATCGCAATTAAACATCTAACGATTTGCTTGCCTATGCGTGTAAATGTATACCAATACATACGCAAAAGACTTTTTGCTTCACTGAAAACGACAAAAAGGTCTTGCAACAACCGAAACAAAACAGAATACAAAAAAACGGTTTCGCTCTGAGCGCGAGCGAGCACATTAAAGAACCCATGAAACGGTTGCTCTCTGAGTCTTTTCGTAAAGAGTCAGAAAGAGATACTTATTTGCAGACAACGAGAAACGGTCGACAGTTATTTGCAAGCTCTGCAATATACTAACTAAACTTTTTTGAATTTTGTATTTCGGATGAACTGTTTTCGAGAAATCATGTTCACCGCAAGACACCATGGAAAAAAGACGATCCGGGAATTCGGCTATAACATTTTTGTTATGTAATATTTTTTTATGAAAAAATTTAATTAAGTACTCAGAAACATGTACTAAACAACGTCGGTAAAACATTTTTCATAAATATTTTCTATGGTGTCAAAAAAAATCGATAAAAATCCATATTTTTGCGCGGTACAACTGTATATAACCCCTTAAGCAACGGAATCCTTTCAATCGCTGGCGTTTACTGCCCCCCTCGTTTCTCAATCTCGAAAGGACAATTTATGGACTTCTACAATTCACTTGGAGATCGTTTTATAGCCGCAGGAGACTACAACGCCAAACATACGCACTGGGGATCACGTCTAGTGACTCCCAAAGGAATGCAATTATACAATATTTATATGCAATTATATGGTAAATGCAATGCAATTATATGGTAAATGTGAAAAATAAACTGGACTACGTTTCCCTTGGAAGTCCCACATACTGGCCAACTCAGACTCACGCAAGCTCCCAGACCTTATTGATTTTGCGGTGACAAAAAACATACCTCGCAATCTAATAAGTGCCAAAGCAGTCTTGGACCTATCATCAGACCACTCGCTTGTGCTTCTAACGCTTCTTCAAAGCCCAGAAATAACCGAGCACCCCTTCAGCCAGGGGGTGTTCAGCCAGGGGCACCCCTGACGACGCCAAAAACGAACTGGCTAAAATACAAAAAGTACGTGAGTGCCCACATAGAACTCGCCCCGGAATTTAACATGGAATCGGACATCGACTACACTAAGACCGCCCTGGAAGAAGTATTCGTTGCGGCTGCTAAAATCTCTACTCCTCATGGAAAAGAAGTAGACCAAAACAAATACTTCAAATCTAATCAGCAAATCGAACAGCTCGTGCGAGAAAAGAGGCGCACGCGTCGTGATTGGCAAAACAGCAGATCACCAGCTTCAAAGCAACGCCTTATGAAAGCAACCCGATTACTCGACCAACAGCTCCTTACCAACAGGAAGAAAATGCACAGCTGATGTACATCCAGAATCTTTCGCCAAGTAAAAAGTAGCCCCTGTGGGGGCCCAACACCAATTGAAACGACCACCCCGATAAGAAACTCTTCGGGATGCTGGGCTCACAGCGACAAAGACCCAGGTGAAACATTCGCTGCACATCTCAAAAGTGTCTTCCAGCCAAAGCCAGAAGCTATACCAACTGCCAACTATACTTTAATTCCGGCCGAACGAAATGAAAACTTCAAAATGCGCTATAGAGGTCACCTGTAATCTACTATATGGGAACAATAATCTAGGCTGATTCCTAAAAAAGTGGAAGAAATCCTTTATCATACTGATACCGAACCATATATTGCGTGACGCGAATTTCAGACTTTTTTGTCCCCCTCCCCCCCCTGCGTGACAAACCATGACGCGAGGTTAGACCCCGTGACCACAGCCAGTGACAGGCGCGTCACGCAATATATGGACGGCCCCTAAGCCTTCTATCTTGTTTTTCTAAATTAAAAAAAACAAGAAAGGAAAGCTAACTTCGGGCGGAGCCGAAGTTTATATACCCTTGCAGTTAAAACCGGATATATATCGCAAACATCGGATATAGTTGGCCGATCCTTATGAAAATATGATAATATAACCCAATTTAATATAATACAAAAACCGATCGTTCAGTTATATGGCAGCTATAGGATATAGTCGGCCGATCGTTATGAAATTTAGTAGGTTGGATCAACTGACCAAAAATAGAATCTGTACTAAATTCCACCTTTCTATCTTCAAAAACACGAAAGTTGGGTCATTTCCGATCGTTCAGTTATATGGCAGCTATAGGATATAGTCGGCCGATCCTTATGAAATTTGGCATGTCGTAATGTTTTGCCAAAAAATGCTCTCATGTCAAATTTGAACTCTCTAACTTTAAAAACGTCAAAGTTATACCATTTCCGATCAATCAGTTATATGGCAGCTATAGGATATAGTCGGCCGATCCGGGCCGTTCCGACTTATATACTGCGTGCAAAAGAAAGAAGGGTGTGTGCAAAGTTTCAAGACGATAGCTTCAAAACTGAGAGACTAGTTCGCGTAGAAACGGACAGACAGACAGACAGACAGACGGACAGACGGACAGACGGACAGACGGACATGCTCATATCAACTCAGGAGGTGATCCTGATCAAGAATATATATACTTTATAGGGTCGGAGATGTCTCCTTCACTGCGTTGCACACTTTTGGACAAAATTATAATACCCTCTGCAAGGGTATAAAAATGCTTTTTACCTATCATAATACCATATCTGGAAGCTTGCAATATTATCCCGGCAAACCAATTTGGCTTCCGAAGAAACTAAGGAATCATCGAGCAAGTGAAGAGATTAACATCAGAAATACGCTCCGCCTTTAAACAGCAAGAATACTGTAGCACTATTTTTCTCGACGTATCTCAAACTTTCGACCGAGTTTGGCTTTATGGACTCATGCACAAAATTTAAACGTATTTGCCAACATACAAGATCAATCATCATCAAGAAGATCAACATCATCATCAACATCATTGGAATTCCACAAGAAAGCGCACGAGGCCCTTATCAATATGTTTTGTATACTGCGGATATTCCTACAAACGAACAACTAACAACGCTAACGTTCGCCGGCGATACCGCTATCGTTAGTCGCTCCAACGCAGGCAACAACCCAACTGGCTAATCATCTTATAATAGTGGATAGGTGTTATATAATAGGTATAATAGGTGGCTGTCCGACTGGCGCATTCAAATAAACGAACAAAAGTGTAAACATATAACGTTTACTCTTAATAGACAAACATGCCCTCCGCTTTCACTAAACGGTATGCAGATCCCTCAAGCTAACGACGTAACGTACCTTGGCGTCCACCTTGATAGACGACTTACCTGGCGTAAACACATCGAATGCAAGAAAATGCACCTAAAACTGAAAGCCAACAGCGTCCACTGGATCATAAACTCACGATCGCCACTGTGCCTGGACTACAAGGTACTACTCTACAATTTAGTCTTAAAGCCAATCTAAACGTATGGCTCCCAGTTGTGGGGGAACGCGAGCAGCAGCAACATAGACATTATACAACGCGCACAACTAAAAATCCTGAGAAGCAGTGATAGGGCACCTGGTATGTTTGCAACGAAAACATCCACCGGTATCTGGGCATCCTCGCTGTGAAAGACGAAATCCAGAAGCAAAAGGACTCAAACAAAGAAAAACTGTCTTCGCACCCACATTTTTTCGCTCGGGGACTGACTCGGATTTCTAGCGTATCGGATTTCCCGCCTGAGACGCAATGACCTCCCAAGCCAGCAATCGATTTTAAGGTCCGTCTAACTCTGTATTAGTCAATATGACTGTTAGTTAAGTTAAAAATATAAGATTTGATACACCTCATAGTTTCCATGCATTCATTTCTTGGACAACGTCACCAGTTGCCTGCTCTACTCTTTTATAAAAAAAATAGTCTAAGATCTTTAGATCCGATAATCTGAACTGATTTCGCTGGATATTTTCAATCGGTGTATTCTGCTGATTGGAATTCGACTGAAGTCAAATCTATCATCGGTCCGAACCCACCTCGCTATTTTCCCAAGCGGGCTCTCGATGTTATTGAGCTACTTTACCACCATATGGTGCGTGATCCAACGTTCGTCTGGCGTATGCGATTATTCGCGCCCACTTCGGCTGGCTTCCGTTTGCAGCCAAAATCTGTAATCAAAATCTGGGCACGCTTGTACTGGACCCTTTGCCAGCCGTGACTTTAATGTCTCAAACGCCTCCTGGTGTTAGGGTGTCCATCCCCATTTCATCCCCTTTCGTAGCAGATCGTTCAGGGACTTCGCGATTCCTGCGAAATCTGTGACAAACCACCGATACCACGATGCTATCCCTATAAACTGGGATACTCCCTTGACATTTGTCGGCGGTTATAGCGACGTAATTGCGACCTTTCCTGGATCCATGCCGATCTCCTGACTCGTTATTCGGTGTCCCAAAAATAGCAGCTCCTGTCTGAAGAAAATATACTTTTCCGCATTTATCTGAAGATCCGCCGCCTTCAACCTTTAGGACAGTCCTTCTATTTATTTAGAGAGGCAGCACCGTGCGATCCCTGCTGATTGCATAACAACACTCTTGGGATCCTGCATCCGTTGCAAGTTGCATGCTTGCAACTTTTCGAAGTATACTTTCGGCAGTAAGTACAGTTGAATCATGGCCCTCGGGATCGTGTTTATGTCCAGTCCATACTTTTTTGCAGACCACGTCACTTGGCCGGAACTCCAATGGGTCTCCTGTTCCGTCGAACCAAAACGACCATTTCTGCACTTGCCTAGCCACTTTCGCGTAGTCTACCGGTACCGGGACATACTTCCTTGATTGTGGCTTAAAGCTCCTACTGTTGGCTCCGGTACCGCCAAGCTCTCTATGAGCCTTTCGGTCTTGCTGGTCGCTCTCTGCCTGGGGGTGGACCTTTGCAAAAACCTCTCCTCAAACCCGCGCGTGACCGCTAGCACCGCCGCTAGTTGTCGTCCTTGGACTCGTCGACCCTTTTCGCCAGCAGGGATCTCATGGTTTCCACGGTTCCGTCCTCTGGTAGGCCCAGTTCTCTGCACACTTCGCTCAGCTCCTCCTTTCTAAGTGCAATCACGTAGACTCAATGCAATCACGTAGTTTGGGAGCAAGGTGTCTTCTCGAATCGATGTGCTTACGCCAGGTTAGTCGTCTATCAAGGTGGACGCAAAGATACCTTATACCGTTTAGTGAAAGCCGAGGGCATGTTTCTCTATTAAGAGTAAACCTTACATGTTTACAGAGCGTGTGAAAGCGGAGAGCATGTTTGTCTATTAAGAGTAAACCTTACATGTTTACACTTTTGTTCGCTTATTTTAATGCGCCAGTCGGACAGCCACCTTTCATCTACTCTAAGATAATTAGCGAGTTGGTTTGTTGCTTGGGTTGAGCATCTGAAACGACTAAGGATAACGGTATCAGCGGCGAACGTTGACGTTGTTAGTTGTTCGTTCGTAAGAATATCCGCAGTATACAAAACATATAGATAAGGGCCATGTGCGCTTCCTTGTGGAACTCCAGCTTCCATGAAGTAATCGCTCAAAGTAGCTGCGTTGCGTTGCACCCTATTGTAGAAGTATGATTCCAGAAGCTTGCGTGTGTATGATTGTAAATACATTTTAATTCTGTGCCAAACTCGGTCGAAAGCTAGAGATACGTAATGAAAAATAGCGCTACAGTATTTTCGCAGTTAGTTAATCTGTTCACTTGTCCATGATTTCATCAGAAGCCAAATTGGTGTGCGGGGATAATATTGCAAGTTCCAGATATGATATTATGCGAGTTATGAACCATTTTTTAAACAAATTTAGACAAAAAAGTAAGAAGGCTTGTTGGTCTGTACGATGCCGGAACTGGGGGGCCTTTTTTGGTTTTAGTACCATTATGATAATGGATTTCTTTTTTTGGAAATTTTTTTGGGATATAGCCAAGATTAATGATCCCATTAAATAGTTTAATTTCAATTTACATCTTTGACGTCAGTAACTTCTAGCAGCCTTATTTGGTTTTAGCTCATAAGGGAACTTTTTCGATTTCGTTTGGCCGAAATTATGCTGTAGTTAACAGCGGGGTAACTTTTTGCTAAATTAGTGGCAGGAGAAATGAATTTGATGCAGGATTAGGCGGGAGAGGTTTAGCGACCCAACATCCCGAGAAGTTTCTTTTTAAAGTATTTGTTTGGGTCTTCTTCCATCCCTTGAGGAGTCCAGAACTTAACTGCAGCAATGAGTGTTAGTGATTCCCGATCCCATATTAAGCTTCGGGGCGATGTTTAATGTGGAAACTCACGAACTTTTTGTCTTTAAGCCATTTAATATTTGTCGTGATCTGTGCGGTAAATCGTATATGAAAAATATTATTTTTGAAAGTTGTAATTTTGCTTGTAAGATGCGTTTCCACCAGTAGCATAATGTCCGTATGCTTTTCGTACAGGAGTTGTGACTGTTTTTCGAGATTATTTTATTTATCAAAAAATAAAAATAGCAACAAATAACACAGTGCGACAAATAAAAAAAAAAAGAAAGGAAAGCTAACTTCGGGCGGAGCCGAAGTTGATATACCCTTGCAGTTAAAACCGGATATATATCGCAAACATCGGATATAGTTGGCCAATTCTTATGATTACATCATAATAAAATCAATAAATTACGATAAAAAATCTAAAAAAAAGTCCCAAGCTCCTATCTTCAAAAATACGAAAGTTGGTATTTCTACCAAATACCATTTCCGATCGTTCAGTTATATGGCAGCTATAGGATATAGTCGGCCGATTCTAATGAAATTTGGTAGGTTGGATTAATTGAACAAAAATAGAATATGTACTAAGTTATCTTTCTATCTTCAAAAACACGAAAGTTGGGTCAATTTCGATCGTTCAGTTATATGGCAGCTATAAGATATAGTCGGCCGATCCTTACGAAATTTAGCATGTTGTATTATTTTGCCAAAAGTCGCACTCATGTAATTTGAACTCTCTTACTTTTAAAACACCAAAGTTATACCATTTCCGATCAATCAGTTATATGGCAGCTATAGGATATAGTCTGCCGATCCGGGCCGTTCCGACTTATATACTGCGTGCAAAGAAAAAAAAGGTGCGTGCAAAGTTTCAAGACGATAGCCTTAAAACTGAGATACTAGTTCGCGTAGATACGGACAGACGGACAGACGGACCTGATCAAGTGATCCTGATCAAGAATATATATACTTTATAGGGTCGGAGATGTCTCCTTCACTGCGTTGCACACTTTTGGACAAAATTATAATACCCTCTGCAAGGGTATAATAAATGAAGAAACTTTTAAAGAAGGAAGAATTGTTTATTAGTATTATTATTTGTAACACACTCAAAATTTTGATTTATTTTGAAAAAACCGTTTTTCGCGATTTTAAAATATCCGACTTTTTTCAATAGTTAAATGTTGTAGCTTAAAAAAAATTTCTTACATTATTTTAAACAAAAAGGATAAAATTATTACACAAGAAATAGACATTTTGGCATTTTTCTTGTGTTTTTCGGGCGTCTGCTTCTTGATGCGTGTTGTGTGTCGGCGTCGTACTCGTTTTCGATTCTCTCGCTCCGACGAAGTTCGTTTCGGCGGACACGATCGGCGGGCATCCTCGGCGCCCAACGAACCTTTGAAAAGCCAACAAAAAAGGAATCAGTTAAAAGGTCGGAAACTACTTCTAAATGAACTGCCTTCGACTAAAAAAACAAATAAAGCATGTAGTATTTATAGGGTGGCCTACCACGAAGTTTCAATGCCGTATCAATATCGTATTTTTACCAAATACCATTTCCGTTCTTTCAGATATATGGCAGCTGTTAGATATATTCGGTCGATCGTTATGAACTTGGGATCAACTGACCAAAAATAGAATTTATAGGAAGTTCCAACTTCCTGTCGTCAAAAACAGCTATAAGCAGCTCCTTATAGCTATATGGCAGCTACAAGGATATAATCGACCGATCCTTATAAAATTTGGCATTTTGCGAAAAATAGCATTCATGGAAAGTCCGAACTCTCTCAATCTAAAAACATTAAAGTTATAGAATTTTTGATGAATCAGTTATAAGGCAGATGTAGGGTACAGCCGGTGTCGACCGATAGCAGCCGTTCCGACTTAAATACTGCGTGCAAAAGAAAGAAAAGGTTCAAGTCCATAGCTTAAAGCTACGTATTGAGTTGACGAAAATCCGCTGTTGAAATTCTGATAGCGATTTTGCACTTTATTCGGCTGCCGAGGTAGTGTGACCAAAACAATGAAGAAATAAGGTAATACTGAACAGCTGTTGTTTGTAAACAAAAAACAAATAAGCAAAAATGAATTCAAAACGATTGGATGTTGGTGTTTTGTTTATGTATTTCGCCGCTAAGGAGCTGATTAAGAAATAGAAAACTGGGTCAAAATCAAAATCCAAATCAATCACAAATCATTTCAATGCCATTTTATGGCCCCTTCGGGACGGCCAAATAAATCTTCCCCAATTTCCTGGATGGAAGTAACTTAATAAAAAAAAAAAAAAAAAAATTCCCCTTGTGGGTCAAATCTCATATTATGGGCTTCGTCTTGACCGCAGAAATTCATTTTAATTTGTCCTGGCGCGTCGAAAATGTTTCGGGCCGACTATTTTTTTTTTGGTCAATTGACCCTCCATGTCACACCTATAAAAATAAATTGAAATATTTATTTTAACACCCCGAGAGCAGCTGTTTATTTTTTTTGATCCGGCAACACCATTAAAATCGATAACAAAAATTTTCGTCAACTCAGTACCCGCAAAATCCAAAGGCAAAAATTTCTTCTTCTTTCCTTTTTTACACCGTTTTTTTTATATGGAGTTTGGCAGCTGTCACTCGTTGGACAGCGGATTTTCGTCAACTCAGTACTATGCTTTAAAACTTAAGATCGGTTAACAGTCTACTGTTAGGATAAAAACCTGATAAGTCAAGTGATCGCACGCTTTTTGGGAAATTTTATTGTCGTGTTATCAAACGCGATTTGAAATATTTCAAAGCGGCTTTTATACCCGGTACGTAAAAAGGTATATTGTAGTCGGATGAATATATGTAACATAGAGAAGGAATCATCTCCGACCCCATATAGAATATATATTCTTAATGATCATCAACAGTCGAGTCGAGACGAAGCGTGGAAACTCCTACAATGCCCACGCAGTTCGGTTTGTTTCACGTCACGCCCGCTTCCCCCCTGGAAGGTTTTTTGAAAAACGTTTGATGCCAAACTATTTATATATTTAATATACATAGATCTGAAAATTATAGTTCACTCAAATCGGCCAAATGTCCAAATTTTAGAGAAGATATACGCATATATTTTAGGTTAGGGTAAACTGTGGGTGGAAGAAATGAGTACCGGCTATAATAAAGGTCGGAAAACTCGATTAGAACCGTTTACTGTTTTATAGTGTTGTATGAATGTATAATCGTCTATATAAACAGTTAGCTTGGTAAAGTATTTGTAAAAATATGGAAAATACCATTTTTTTTTAAATTAATAAATAAAAAACCAGTCCAAAGTAAATACCACCGTCCAACCGAGGGACGTATGACATAAAGCGCGTGGTAAAAGATCCGAGTTATAAATTCATCAAAAATTAGATAGATAAAGTGACAGTATTGCTGTGCTACGAAAATTAAGAATAGATGTTTTTAGACTTGAAGGCAAGAAAAGAAGATGAGCGGACTAAAGTTTCTAGTCCTTCTATAAGGAAGGTTACATCCATATTGGGGACACCAGACACACGAACCTTACTCCAATATCGTACGCTCCAAAGAAATAAGTAAACTTCTAGTAATATAGGGGTCGTTAAATTCTTTTGACCATATTTTAATAAAACCAGGGACAACTTTAGTCATATTAACCATTGAGGCAATAAGTTCGGCAAATTTAAGTAAAGTGTCTAATTGGACGACGAGATCATTAGCCTGAGTTAATTTTTTTAAGGCAATCCCATAGAGGAAATACGTAGCGTGAAGAGGGCAAGAACGATAAAAAGACATAAGTTTGCATTTTGAGCCATTAAATATAAAATTTCAGAGTAATAAGAGTAAACAGTAAAGGGCCAATATGACTTCCTTGGGGCACCCAAGATGTAGCACGGACCAAGTGGGAATGTCTATTTTTAAACAGGATTCTTTGTGATTAAGATTAAGTTTACTCAACGGGAGTGAGTGTATAACTTAATCTAATGAAGTGGTGCCCAAGCTCTGCATACTGAAGAGCAAACTCCCATACCAATGAAAAAAAATCACCAATACATTGGTGCGAGAATTTTTTCCCATCCGTGTGGCTGCACTGAAAAATAAAATTATAGTAACATTCACAAGGGGTTTACAAATATCAATATAATAAAAAATACATTTTATTACAGCAATTAAAAAAAGGGCCTACATATTTTACAACAGCTTATTATTATTCTATGACAAATATGCATGGCTTCTTACTTTAAAACAGGGGTGCCCAAGCTGAGTATACGGCAGAGCAAACTCCTATACCAGTGCAAAAAATCACCATACACCATTACACCATTTTTTTTCTTGTCGATACACTGAAAAATAAAATTATGGTAACATTCACAAGGGGTTTCAAAAAAATATCATTAAAATAAAAAATTCATTTTATTATATCAATTATAAATAGGCCCTATATTTTTTACAACAGATTATTATTATACTATGTCAATTCATGCATAACTTTTTACTTAAACAAGAAAGCAAAGCTAACTTCGGGCGGAGCCGAAGTTGATATACCCTTGCAGCTAAAACCGGATATATATCGCAAACATCGGATATAGTTGGCCGATCCTTATGATTACATTATAATAAAACCAATTAATTACAATAAAAAATCTAAAAAAAAGTCCCAAGCTGCTATCTTCAAAAATACGAAAGTTGATATTTCTACCAAATACCATTTCCGATCGTTCAGATATATGGCAGCTATAAGATATAGTCAACCGATCGTTATGAAATTTAGTAGATCGGATTAACTGACCAAATATATAATCTGTACCAAGTTCCAGCTTTCTATCTTCAAAAACACGAAAGTTGGGTCATTTCCGATCGTTCAGTTATATGGCAGCTATAAGATATAGTTGGCCGATCCTTATGAAATTTGGCATGTCGTATTATTTTGCCTCATGTCAAATTTGAACTCTCTAACTCTAAAAACACCAAAGTTATACCATTTCCGATCAATCAGTTATATGGCAGCTATATGATATAGTCGGCCGATCCCGGCCGTTCCGACTTATATACTGCGTGCAAAGGAAAGAAGGGTGTGTGCAAAGTTTCAAGTCGATAGCTTTAAAACTGAGAGACTAGTTTGCGTAGAAACAGACAGACGGACAGACGGACATGCTCATATCAACTCAGGAGGTGATCCTGATCAAGAATATATATACTTTATAGGGTCGGAGATGTCTCCTTCACTGCGTTGCACACTTTTGGACAAAATTGCAATACCCTCTGCTTGGGTAGTGACGCGGTGTTATAACACAAAAATAAAAACATATACTTACATAAAAAAACAAAAAAAGTTGCTCATGACGTGAGCTAAACACACTTAAAAAAATTAGCTGCGTCGTTAAATCCAGAAATAGGCAGAACCCAGAATCATCCCATCATCACCATCGAAAGCCCCATGTCCTGCACCTCCATCGACTGGTAGAGAAAAGTGGCAGCAGGACTAAGGCAAAAAATAGGTGTCGAGAATAGAATAATTAAATACAAGTCTTAAGCTGAAATATTGCCTCCTCATTTGAATTCTTGACGCATACGTACTTCAAAATTAGTAGAGCTAGGTAAGGTTAGGTTGAGGCGATGCGGGGCCAGTGACTGACACCCCCATCCATTTGAGCCGCTGCACTATAGGAAATTTGACCACTTTTTCTGGCCAAAAATAATATCTCAAGAACGAAACAAGATATTTAAGTTCTGTTTTTTGATTTGAGTTCACATGGTCATAAGATTTAAGATTTGAAAAAATTGTGGGCGTGGCACCGCCCATTATTTAAGAAAAATATTCTAACTCAAGAACTAAGAGAGTTATTTAGATTCTGATTTTTGATTTGGGTTCACCAGGTTACAACAACTCAGATTTGGAAAAATTGTAGGCGTGGCACCGCCCACTCTTTATGAAAAACATTCTAACTCAAAAACTAAAAGAGATATTTAGATTCTGATTTTTGATTTGGGTTCACCAGGTTACAACAACTCGGATTTGTAGGCGTGGCACCTCCCTTTTTTGTATTAAATTCAAAATTTTCTTGCGAATATGTTCATATGCAATTTTAATATTTTAAAGATATTTATAATGAGTATCTTGAGTTTATATTTAACGTGGGATGAAACGTGGCACGCCAAATGTTGAAGGAACATTGTTGAACAAATTAAAAAAAATTGAGATTGATAGCTCTGTAAAAAATAAGAATTTATAATATGTTTTAAGTAATCTGTTTCAATACAGACCTACAAAAGTTCTTGATCCTCGTTTTCCAAATCTATACCACACGGAAAATTGAAAATATCAGTATCAAAAACGCTTTCATCCTCCATTGTATCATCCAAATTTGTTGAGCATTGCAACAAATTGATTACTTCTGAAGGAAGACACATTCTCTTCTGTTGCCGTATTCTTGACTCCAAATTGACTGTTGAAACTACGGGATCAGAAGTATCCATTGCTCTTTGGAATACGTCCGTGTTGTTTCGTATCCTACTGCTCTTTCTGGCGTGATGTAGACGGTCGGATTTATAAAATTTGTTTCTGGACTCGGCTCCTTCCTCTGCAAAATAACCTATAGGAAGCACAGTATTTTCAATTATCTCGCTTCCATGAACTAAAATTTTATGCACCGTTGCGGTCATAGGTAGCCATGGATATTTATCAATGATCTGTTCTGCAGTAGCAAAGCAAAAGTTTCTAAATTTGTCAACATCTAGGGGAAGCTGACATGAAAGAGAAATTAATATCGTTTTTAAATTTGATATAATCTGCACATCGATTTCTGTTATTTCTGAAAATGCTTGATGATCGGAAAGTGAACGTCGTGCAGTATTTCCATCGTTGGTACTGCCAAATCCTCCAACTTTTGGTTTATCAACGTGTAGGGAAAAACGATTCCAAAAAAGACCCTGAATTTTTTTTTTTCCGTTGAGAAACTTCTTTTTTATCGTTTTCCTCCACAATTCTCCAGCATGCAAAATAAATTCAAATACACGAATCCAGCAGTGAAGTGGGCTTAAGCCATAACGCAAGTTGCTCATAATGGGAACAAATTTTGAACACTTGAAATTTTTGTTTAGATTAAAGTCTGAAGGTGTGGCTCCGCATATTGGACAAGCTTGTGTGGATTTTGTTTCTGTCAAAGCGTTCAGGACTTTCCCATCTATAACTGTTAAATGCAGCTGAAATTTTACATAAATTATCTTTCCGCTTTGTAAAACAACTTTCCACGGCAATAAATTTGAAATCTGAGTTTTTATGTACTCATTTTCATTTCTAATTAAGGCCGTACTCTCTTTTACGAATTCCAACTTAAGCGGCCGACAAAATCGAATAGATTGCGGCGTACGGTTGTTCCATAGAACGACTCTGTTAGCATCTATTAGTCGTAAAGGTGTTACAGTTGTGGCAAATAGATTAGAGTCTTCACATTGCCCTCCCGATGATCCTTGTTTAAAATTTGATTGCCCTGAGCTTCCATCGAACTCGTAGCTTAAAATGAGTTCCGCCGATAAAAAACGTGTATCTTGTTCATCCATAAGACTTTCAAGTACATTATCTTGCAATTCAACCAGCCGACTTGCAGTATGGTTAAGAAGACTTTGTAGTGGTACTTCAGCTTTTGTATAGCTTACTAATAAATCTTTGGGCCGGCACATTTTTTTCTGCTCAGCAACCGTCACATATAAAGGATATATATCACATTTTTTTTCTTTGATATCTCTTTTATAGCCATATATTGGTTTTTTGTGAAGTTCTGGTCCAAAAGAAATGCTAACGCTTCATTGGGAGTAACAGCTTCTGGATCTTTATTTGGTGATCTAACGGCTTTGAGCATATATTGCGCTTTTTCGGGGCATATTGAAAGAAGCTTCAATACACTGGCAAGGTAATTTTTTTTCTTTCTTTCGTGCAGCCAAGCTTGCTGCGAGAATTAGCAAACTTATATTAAATTCCTCCAATTTAGCAACATTTGCAGCTAGTCTTCTTAAGCTAGCCCTTTGTACTGAATGGCAGGTTTGGTCGACACCAACGCCTCAAGCTCTTCGGCATATCAATGACCGTTTGGGAATCCAACCACTTTCTATGCCGGCGCTGGAACAGCTTTAAATTTCTTTTGCTATTGTTCCACATTGATCTTACGGTGTAACAAAATTTCTTTGTTGTACGTTCTACAATAGCTTCATGGTTCTCTCCTGGCAGAGCAGCCTTTATAAATTGAAAGACTGCATCCTCCTTTGCGCTATTCCCACTTGCTTCATGCCATTTGCCGAAAAACTCAATATTTGCTAACTTGAGGTTGCGTTCTAAAAATTGAAAAATCACGAAAAGTGCATTTTTATGCATATTCATATAACACTCATTTGAAGAAAATTAAACAATCTACAACATGGACTAAATTACATTGTCCGACTCTGCCAGAATTCGTTTAAATCTCTTTTTAAAAATGAGATTTAGTTCTAAAAATTCCTTTGCTAGACTACTTACATTTTCACTTTATTAAAAAGACAAAACACGTTTTTTGAACACTTCACATATAGAAACACATAGTACAAACCACTTTGAAGAGAATTCATTTCAAAAATTTTTATTTGGTTCATAAAATTTTCACTATTTGCGTTTTTAAGATCACACCCAAAATCATAAATTTTAAACTCATGTAAATATCAACATCAACAGCTGTTTTCAAAAGCTGATTTTTTCGCAGTGGCGCCATCTATTGAGATTTCTATGCAACACTAAAAATTAATGTGTTGTGAATGATATGCAGTTAAAATTATTTAAATTCTTTATCTTTCAAAAAATGGTTTTTGGCCAGAAAAAGTGGTCAAATTTCCTATAGTGCGCTGGGGCTCCTTGTGATACCGCACAGGTAAGACGTCCTACAAGGGGACCTCTCCCCTCCTATCTGCTGATGTGCCCAAGAGTGTGCTATCCTTCCTGCGGCGGCTCGCGGTCCCATCCAGATTTACAGAAGAAGGCTACGAGTCTGCGTGAAGCGATCTCCGCGAGGTCTGTTAGGTCCGTGAGTGCTGCTGCGCCCAAGAATTTGAGTCGGCTGCGTCCCAGCGCAGGGCATTGACACAGGAGGTGTGCGACTGTCTCTTCCTCTTCTACATCCCCACAGCTCCTGCAGTAGTCACAATGCAGTAGTCAATGTCTAAGCTTCACTATGCAAATCTAGCCCTAACTATGATAGAATAAAACAAGAAAGAAAAGCTAACTTCGGGCGGAACCGAAGTTGATATACCCTTGCAGTTAAAACCGGATATATATCGCAAACATCGGCTATAGTTTCCCGCTCCTTATGAGAATATTATAATAAAACCAATTAATTACAATAAATTATCTAAAAAAAAGTCCCAAATTTTTATCTTCAAAAATACCAAAGTTGATATTTCTACCAAATACCATTTCCGATCGTTCAGATATATGGCAGCTATAAGATATAGTCAACCGATCGTTATGAAATTTAGTAGATCGGATTAACTGACCAAATATATAATCTGTACCAAGTTCCAGATTTCTATCTTCAAAAACGCGAAAGTTGGGTCATTTCCGATCGTTCAGTTATATGGCAGCTATAGGATATAGTCGGCCGATCCTTATGAAATTTGGCACGTCGTATTGTTTTGCCAAAAATAGCTCTTCTTGCTCTAGTCAAATTTGAACTCTGCAACTCTAAAAACATCGAAGTTATACCATTTCCGATCAATCAGTTATATGGGAGCTATAGGATATAGTCGACCGATCCGGGCCGTTCCGACTTATATACTGCGTGCAAAGGAAAGAAGGGTGTGTGTAAAGTTTCAAGACGATAGCTTCAAAACTGAGAGACTAGTTCGCGTAGAAACAGACAGACAGACGGACAGACGGACATGCTCATATCAACTCAGGAGGTGATCCTGATCAAGAATATATATACTTTATAGGGTCGGAGATGTCTCCTTCACTGCGTTCCACACTTTTGGACAAAATTATAATACCCTCTGCAAGGGTATAAAGATCTAAAAAGCTTTTTCATAACTGATGCTGCACTTTTATCTCAATTTTTGAATACAACACTGTAAGCTTTTAAAAGATCTTGCTTTCTATTATGTATTTTCTGTGACACCACAGTTAATGGCAAAAAAATCTTATTCGCAGGGGTCATTAACTGAAATTACTATTATCAACAAAAATACCTATTTTTATTTTACTACTTGTATGTTCCTTAAATGTTATGTTCCTAATGTTTTTCATGCCTTATTTACCAATTCAACTACGCCACGTGCTTTGCCCGAGCTCCGGGAAAACAGCAACATAAAAGAGCTAATCAAAAAAAAAAAACTGGCGCAACCCATTATAAGAGAAAAGATGTTGAACCACTGAACCGCTGAATTTATTTAGAGCAATAATCAAGCTTTTTCTAACAAAAATAGTGCATTGTTTCAAATAAATAAGTGCCACGCAATGAGCTCATTAAAATGAGCAACGATAAAAAGAACGAGCGTAGAAGTTCAGTGAACCAAAGAAACCGCTTTTACTCTTACTTTTCAACCCGCGATACCGAAGTGGAAAAATCGGCGGTTAAGAGCAACCCGGCTCTACTGACCGCTGAAACCCCAGGGGCACGGTCTTGCCCACCCACTCTACCCACTCCGAGTCCCGCGTCGTGGAGTTCGCAGTGTAAAACCCCCCCTCCAATATCGGAAACCAATTTCACACCAACAACTAGCAGTGCTACAATTTCTGCAATCACAGAGACAACCACTGCAATTCAAAGTACCGCGACGTCAACGACTACAGCGAGTACAAAAACAACAACTTTGGAAAGTGCCAAAGCGGCCCCGGCCACACAGACTGGAATGGATCGCTACATCCAAATTAAGTGCAAACTTAGCCCGCAAAGTAACCCGGCAGGCAATACAACAAAAATTAACCGTGTCCTGAAAATCGACGAAGAAGCCGACAGATCCACTAGTAACAGATTTTCCCTACTGGCGGAGGTTGAGCCCTACTGGCGCAAAAAAAACACAAGCCCCCTCTAATCTATATCAGAGAGAAAAGCTCGAGTACCCTGATCAACCGAATTGCGATGTTGATCGGGAACGGTGACAACTTTCATGTTGTCCCGCTTATCACAGGGAACAACAAAGGTGCAAACCAAGACTGAAGAGCACTTCCGAAACGTGTCCAAATATCTGGACAGTGCTCAGAAAAACTTTTACACGTACCAGCTGAAAAGCAGTAAGGGCCTACAAGTGGTAGTAAAGGGAATCGAACCCGATGTTACCTCCGCGGAAATAAAAACCGCCCTTAAAGAAATGGGCTTCGCTGCCAAGAATGTTATTAACATTCTAAATAAAGATAAAAAGCCACAACCCCTCTTCAAGGTCGAGCTCGAGCCAGAAAGCAGGTCGCTGAAGAAGAACGAAGTCCACCCAATCTACAACCTGCAATATCTTTTGCATCGGAAAATCACTGTTGAAGAGCCACATAAACGCAACGGTCCAGTGCAATGCACTAACTGTCAAGAGTATGGACACACAAGGTCTTACTGCACACTTCGGGCTGTCTGTGTAGTCTGCGGGGACGCCCACAAGTCCGCTTGCTGCACTACAAACAAGGACAGTACCGTGAAGAAATGTGGAAACTGCGGAGGCAGCCATACAGCAAACTATAGAGGATGTATGGTGTATAAGGAGTTAAAGAGTCGCATGCGTCAAGCGACCGCAACGCGCAACCAAAATCCACAAAATGCGTGCATTGCGTCAAAAACTACGCCAGACGTCTTCTTCGCCAAAGCTGCGAGATCCTCATTCGGTCCACTAAACACCACCAACGGCTTCTCCTACGCCGATATTCTACGATCTGGAAGGGAAATTCCAATTCAGCCTAACTCTCAAAGCGCTCAACAGGCCCCTGAACAGCCACAAAGAAAAACGGAAACTATGATGCCTTCCCTCCAACAAAGTATGATGGAGCTTATGTCATTCATTAAAACGACCATGCAAACACTGGTTCAAAACCAGAACATGGTAATACAGATGCCCGTAGCACAACCGTCTAAATAATCTACGCATGCTCTACAAATATTAATTTGTTAATATTAATTAATTTAAAACTAGAATTGTCACAATTCTTGACCGAAAACCATATTAACGTTATGCTAGTGGTGGAAACACATCACACAATCTACCGCACAGATCATCCAGATGGAAAAGTATCCAGATACGGCGGAACTGAAGTTCTAATCAGAGAACGAATTAAATACCATTTTCACAAAAGGTTTGCAAGAAACTTCTTGCAGACCACATCGATACAAACTCAGTCAAGTTACTAAGTTTACTGTCTTCCTCGATTCTCAATCTCGGAAAGACAATCAATGGACTTCCACAATTCACTCGGGGATCGTTTTATAGCCGCAGGAGACTACAATACTAAACATACGCCTTAGGGATCACGTCTAGTGACTCCCAAAGGAAGGAAATTGTACAATGCAATTATAAATGTGAAAAATAAACTGGACTATGTTTTCTCTGGAAGTCCCACACACTGGCCAACAGACTCACGCAAGCTCCCAGACCTTATTTATTTTGCGGTGACAAAAAACATACCTCGCAATCTAATAAGTGCCAAGGCAGTCTCGGATTATCATTAAACCACTCGCCTGAGTTTCTAACGCTTCTTCAAAGCCCAGAAATAACCGAACACCCCTTCAGCCTGATGACGCCAAAAACGAACTGGCTAAAATACAAAAAGTACGTGAGTGCCCACACTGAACCGCCCCGAAGCTTAATGTGAAATCGGTCATCGATTACACTACGAGCACTCTGGAGGAAGTACTCGTTGCGACAGCTAAAATCTTTACTAAAAATTCAATAAGCAAATCGAACAGCTCATGCGAGAAAAGAGGCGCACATGTCAGAATTGGCAGAACAACATATCACCAGCTTCGCAAAGCAACGCCTTAAGGAAGCAACCCGATCACTTGACCAGGCTCTTCACCAACAGCATAAAAATCCACAGCTAAGGTACATCCAGAATCTTTCGCCAACAAGTACAAAGCCTCCCCAAGTCTTCGCCATCCAAACTAATGCGCCCCCATTGGAAACGACCACCCCAATAAGAAAATCTTCGGGACGCTGGGCTGGCAGCGATAAAGACAGAGCTGAAACATTCTCTGCACATCTCCAAAGTGTCTTCCAGCGAAACCCTGCTTCGAATTTATTCCTCCTGCAACCAATTCAGCCATAAGCTACCCATTTGCCAACTACACCTTCATTCCGGCCGAACGAAATCGAAATAGTCATAGGAGGGTTAAGCCCAAAATAGGCTTCCGGTGGTGACCTAAAGATGTTGATCTAACTTCCAAAATGCGCTGAAGAGGTCGTCTGTAAACTATGCAATGGGATCATTAATTTTGGCTATTTCCCAAAAAAAGTGGAAGAAATCCATTATCATATTGATACCGAAACCTGATAAATACACATAATTGCGACTATCTTGTTTGTCTAAATTGTTTGAAAAATGCTTGTTACCTCGCTTAATACCATATCTGGAAGCGATAGCGATATCCTTAGTCGTTCCAGATGACCAATGCACGCAACAAGCCAACTGGCTAATCATCTAATAGTAGTGGAAAGGTGGCTGTCCGACTGGCGGATTAAAATAAACGAAGAAAAGTGTAAACATGTAATGTTTACTCTTAATAGACAAACATGCCCTCCGGTTTCACAAAACGGTATGCATATCCCTCAAGCTAATGAAACCTTGACAGACGACTAACCTGGCGTAAGCACATCGAATGCATGAAGTTCCATCTGAAAGTAAAAGCTAGCAGCCTCCACTGAATCATAAACACACGATCGCCACTGTGCCAGGACTACTCATTACACAATTCATTCCTAAAGCCAATCTAGACATATGGGTGATACGAGCAGCAGCAACATAGACATCATAAAGCGCGCACAATCAAAAATCTTGAGAACAATCACTGGGCTACCTTGGTAGGTTCGCAACGAAAACATCCACCAGGATCTGGGCATCCTCGCAGTGAAAGACAAAATCCAGAAGCAAAAAGAGTCCTACAAAAAAAACTGTCTTCGCACCTAAATTTCCTCGTTCGGGGATTGACTCGGGTTTCTAGCAGATCCGACGCAACGACCTCCCAACCCAGCAACTCAGCAATCGATTTTTAGGGCCGTCCAACTCAGTCAATAGCACTGTTAGTTAAGTTAAAAATATAAGATTTGATACACCTCTTGGAAGTCACGCAAAGAAAAGATTCAAGAAATAAAATCAAAGCTAAAAAAACAGAATAGTTATTGCTACAACATTTTTTTTTTATTGAAAGTTTGAAACCAAACATTGTTTAAACCTTAACAAAAATAATATTATAATAAAATCAAATAAAAGTTGCTGTCGGGCATAAATTAGTAGCGTTTTTTTGAGGCCAAAACATCGAAAAAGTGAAAAACTATTGGACGTATTCGAAGTAAAAAAAATCGAAGAAGTGACAACAAACCCAAATAACTATTTGTGGCCAAGAAAATTTTACCTCAACACAAAAACAACACAAAAATAAATAAAATAACTAATAGTTAAAAGTTTAACGATAATAACAATATCACCATCATAGGTAACCATTCCGCGTTGTTATGATTCCGCTAAAAACAGAATGAAAATGTGCCTTCAGGTAAGGTAGATTGTGTCATTTTTGACGATTTTCGATTTTCCAACTCTGGCTAAAATTGAGGTACACTCTTTCTTCGGGGATTACAAGGATTCGGACATATTTTTTTATTTATTTAATGCATGATTTAACGAACTACATATTTATTTAAATTAAGTGTTTTATAAACAACAAAAAAAAAAAGTTTGCTAAAAGATAAAAGACTTCCAACTGAATCTATGAAAGAATATTTGGATTTAGGTCACATGGAAAAGGTAATTGATGAACGAAAGTATTATCTGCCCCACCAGGGCGTTATTAGGACGTCTTCAAAATTAAAAGTGGTGTTTGATGTATCAACGAAAACTACTAACAATAAAAGCCTCAACGACGTTATACGGGTAAAACCGTGAGTGCAAAGAAAAACATTTAACTTAAATGTTAGTTTACATTGTAAAAATGTACCGACAAATTATTATAAAAAAAAGCGATCAAAAGTATCAGTATATATTGTGGCGGGATAACCCAATGTTTTTTTGGGAATCATCAAATATGAGCTGCTTCCCTAGGGCGAAACGTCTAATTTCAGACCTGTACGGCCAACAACTGGACCGCTTGAAGGCAGCACTTATGAAGAAGAGGCCATCTTTAAACATCCCAACAGAGGCCGAATTTTCTTTCATCAGGAATACGCCAGAGCTTCGTGTGCTCGGATGGCAGAACCTCCAAACCTACCACCTGTTTTGTCCATAACAAACGAGCTTGAAAGTCGGAAGATGGCCACAAAAGAGGAAGCAAGATTCTTTGAGAAGGGCATTATGAAGTTGACATCTCGTTGGGAACTAGTCATCAAACAAAACGGCGCAGACGACAATAACGCAGCCGTCCAAATCTCTGGCCTCTGACCTTAAGGACTGGAACTGAGAATAACTGAGAATTTCTCAGTGCAAATGAGCAATATTCCGATATGTCCGCCATCGCATCGAAACCTCTGTTAGAGTCACCCAACAACAGCGACACAAAAAACCTTACAGGTAATTCGTTCATCGCAATATACATTTGTTTCTTAGCTTGCCCCTGATACTACAGAAATTGATATCTCGGGTCACATCAAAGCCAAAACAAAAGCCGATATAAAAGCGGAGGACATAACTAAAAATAAAGATAATTATATAAGGCGCACATCTTCTTTCAAAATTCGTGTGCTCGCGCTAATGTTTAAGACGATTTTTGGGCCGAGAACATTTTCGTCCAAGAACGTAAGCGTAGTACGTTGAAAAAAAAAATTTGTAAAACCAATGGGTGTGAAAATTTCAATACAATACAATACAACTTGTAACCTTTACGCCTCTCACAACCAAACAAAAACGGGGATTCAATTAAAACTTGGTACAGATGTTGGGGAAGAGTGTACCAACATAACAAAACAAACAAATCAATAATCAAAAATATGTTGCCCGCGAAATTTGAAAAGTCACATTACTTTTTGAACACACCTCGTATCTTCTTCGTCTGAACCGCCTACATACATGCAGCATTTATCCGCTATTCAATCCGTTTTTAGTCTTATGTCGGATTGTGACCAGGATTATTTGGGGCTTGAACACACCTCGTACCTTCTTCGTCTGAACCGCCTACATACTGGCAGTATTTATCCGCTATTCAATCCGTTTTAGTCCTATTTCGGATTGTGACTAAATTGTAGCTCTGGGTGACTGTAATATCCCACAACGAAAGTGGTCAAATGTTGATAGCTCACCATCATTATCATTTATTACGCACCACGACTTCCCCGCGGGCAAGTTTACTGGGGGAGTAATTGCGCAATTACTGGGGGAGGCGCAATTGATTGGGCCTGATCGGAAGCTGATGTTTACTTTAAGTTTGATTTGTTTATTTAGGCATAGGCAATGGTAAAGACTAATGCGAAGATCGCTGAGATTGATTTTGGAAAATTGTTTATAAATGCCATATGAGGCTTGGTTTCATGGCTTGGATAACTCTCCCCCTTCTAAAATGGATCGCCCCGGTTCATTATTAATTTCTTTTAATCGGTCTCTTAGTTTCGAAAAAAAGCTTAGTTTTCTGTGAAAATTTCTTCTTGATTTGTGTTTTCTTGTATGATAATTTCATGTTTTGAATTTTAATTTTTTTTTGATTTTCATGGTTAGATTTTTTTTCTAGTTCTGTTCGTTGTTTACAAAATTAAAGTTTTTATATTTTATAAAAAGTAAAAAAAAAAAAATATACGATGATTGCAAGTAATTAATATGGAAATATGGATTGAGAATATTTATATTATCAAGAGTAAGTTCTGAATTATTAGAAAAAATATATTCGTCAATGTCATAATTAATAAGTTTATGCTGTGCTATGTAGTTTAATATTTTCCTTTTGGTATTTACATAAGTAATATTATTTATGGTTACTGAGTCCATCATACCATCTTGGAGGATATCTTTTGGAACGAAATTTCTTATGGCGCGGTATGAGTTTGGCGGAGGAGGGCTAGCCGAGAAAAACCGTAACATAACGTTAAACGGCTATCTGTCTGCTTCTTCTTCGTAGAGTGAGAGAATATAACCATTTTTCCACTCTCTCGCTCTCCACAGTCGAGCGTTTCTCCACTGCTCATGCTAATGACAAAAAAGGTTCCCGACTTCTTCGGAGATATAGTACTACAAATTTTTATGAAATTCCCCTAATTTTGGCCGGTGACTTTAACATCAACGACACAATTTCTCCTTGAAGAATTTGATTTAAAAATTAATAACGACCCAACAATGTCCACAACAAGATTCAATACGACTATTGATGCAGTTTTTTCGAGATACTTGGACACAGTTGAATCTCAAATGTTTGTCTCTTACTTTAGTTATCATAAGCCAATTATCACTATTTTTAAATGAACTGATTAGATTTATATACCTAGAATAATTAAGTAATAAATAAAAATCATTTTTGTATAAAGTAGTAAATTGTTGTTGTAAATCATTTTTCGCCTTCATTCACATCTGTCTCTCCTTCATTGCCAAACATGCCAAAGAAACTTCGTTCCTCACACGTGTCCCTAGACACACTGATCTTTTTTGTTAATTTCTTACCGCAAACGGTGTTTTTGTAAAACTGTTTCATCAATGAAGACTAAATTTTTTAAATTTTCAGTTAGGTATTTTACTTAATTAAATAACTTTGAATTAATTGTGAATTGTTTGTTATTATTTTTTATTAAGTCGTCTATTTATTTGTGTACAGTTATGAAATCATTATGATCAGGAGTTTCTGCTATCCATTTGCATAAAGTTCCTATTTCGTTTATTCCTCTTTTTTGCCTTTTTGGCATTATTTCTGATAATATTATTCTGATGAGTTCTAAATCCATTGAAATTTTCCATTTTATATCTGTTTTTGCTGATTTATTTATACTTATCGTTTTGGTGTTAATAATTTTTTCATAAAAACTTAAATTAGTCACGTAAAATAAGTGTTGCTCATGAATCGTACGTCAATATGTCTTTGTTGTCTTTAAATAATAAATAATCGTGAATTGTGCCGTCAAATATTTCGAAGCTTGTTAAAAGTATTAAGTTTAATATAAGTACCCGAGAAAACATTTTTCTGAAAATAGTAAAATTTTGCAATTAAAATTTGTTCAAATTTGATTTCGGTTTTTTTATCAAGTATCTCGTTTTCGGTTTTTTTGTCCAAAATTTTTGACAGTGTATTTTTTAATATAAGAGTTATATTTTCGTGCTCGTTTTTAATTTTGGAGGATATCAAAAGGTTCTTGGTTTGTTGTGGGGTTCATGGTCTGATTATATTTTTGAGCTGCTCTAATAACTATTTTTTAGAATAGTCAGTTAAATTAAACGCTTCTTTTATGCAGCGAGCTATTTCCGTTAATGTCCAGTGTGCTCTCTCATCTTGTCCGTTTGAAGAACTGTGTCTTGGGTCTGCGTAATGTAAACTTATCCCACATCTTTGTGCAAATGATTTATTATTTGTCAAAATTACTTTAGCTTGGGGAAATTGCTGAAGTAGTTCCAATACTTTGTTTTCAATGTTTAATTTTGTTTGGATTTCTTTTATCACAAGGTATTTTGAATAAGCATCTATACAAGTTAGAAATGTTAAATTTTAGAAATGTTAAAATTACTTAGAGAACCATTGATAGGGCATGCAAGCACAATTCACATGCAGAACAACAAAAACTTAAAATCAATCGGCGTTTTAAGTGATGTCGGCTCAAATATACCCTGTTGCTTTCTCAGTATATTGATTTTTAATGATTCGTAAAAATATATATGTATATACAAAAAAATTTACTAATAACACCTGATCTTATTCCTAAATACATTTAAAATGTATGGCTGAAATATTACAAATTTAATATAACTTCTTTCGTCATTTCACCCAATAACGAATACCCGAATTTCGTTAGGGTAGCCTAAAACGTTAGAAAATTCAAAAATACCGTTAAATACCGCCCCGTTGTTAATAACAGTTGTTGTTTAAACTGATTTAGCGGTTTACAAGAGACCCGTAATAATAATTATACATTTTAAAAACTACTTTCAGTTTAATGCTTGGTGTTTTGATCTGAGTCTGACTGGTCTGTTTGTTTTTTATCGCTGTTTTAATATTATTTATCATAATTCGAGATAATGCGTCCGCTACAAAATTTGTTATACCGGGCTTATAAATTCTTATAATCTAGATGACCTGGGAGCGTGGAGCAGTGCGCGGTGGCCCCAGAAACTACCGTTTTTTAGTTCCTTGCAGAATGCGGCACCTACCGTTGTCTTGCAGTCACCGATATTGAGGTTCCGTGTTGGGCATTCGCCAACTTAATTTCCGCTCTCGAAGTTCAGGATTCTATTATGGCATTCAACCGGGTAGACTGTTATTCTCTTATATACGAGCTTAGGATTAGGAAATTTAATAAGAAAGTGCAGAATGTCAGAATTTTGTAAAAACGCTTATGCTAGATACTTCTAATATTTCTACCAAACTAATATTAATATTAAGGCCCACAAGGATGTTTTCTAGGTCTGTAATGATGATTCTATTCTATGCTAAAATGATTTCTAACAAGTGTGTTTCTTTATTTATTTCGTATTTCTGAATCTGATTCATTGTGTTAGCGAGCTCATTTAGACGTTTTTGAAATTTTATATTTAATTCTGTCTGACCTTCATCTTCAACCGGAGAGCTGTACCAATTAAATTAATACTTCTAGTAGACCAGTGGTGAAACTTAAGGGTGGTCAACAACTTGCGAATATGTCTAAGGTCCGTTGCTATATCTGGTGTTCTGTGGTCGTCTGTGAATGTCTTCGTCATTGCTTCTGTCTGGTCTGCGTAGTCCTCGTAGGTCGTCATGTTCGTTGCGTGCTGTAGGTATCCGTAATTCTCCAAGGTTACAATGTCATTCTCTTTTATCGGGATATAGTCCGCGTTTGTGTAATCATTTAGTCTTAATGTCACGTCCGTCCAAATAGCCGTTAGTATGAAAATTAAAAAATATTTCTGTAACCTAGAAATAATAAAGAAAGGAACAAAGGGGTAGGTCAAAATCTTGTGAAGACGATTAACGTAGATTGTCCTTGTGGACCACCCTCCCTTTAATAAGAACCGTGGTCCCCAGGTCTGCATCAAAGCTTATTCCCCAGGCGTTTGTTTGCTTTCAGGAAAATCTTATCGCCCACTTGGTAAGTTTTATGGGTCCTATCTTTGTTTACGTGTTCGAGGGTTTTCTCCTAGCCTGTTGAATTTTTTTACTTATTTCTGCCTCGAGTTCCGCGGATTTTGAGTGTAAAATGTCTATAGGTTTTTCGTTAGTCACCGAGTGAATGGATTTACTGTATTTATTAGTTGCAAGAAGAATTATTTCGGTGGTGTCAATTACATTGTTTTCTAGCTTCAAACATCGTGATATTTCGGCCAGGGTGCTTTGAAATCTTTCCACTTGGCCGTTTGAGGTGCTGCGTAGAGGTGGTGGGTTAGAAACGGTAATGTCATAGTTGTTCAGGAAAATGGATTTTATGGTCTCGGAATTTAGGGATTTCTCGTTATCGCTGTAGATTGTTTTCGCTTTGGAAAAAAATTCACTATTTGCATTATTGGAGTTTTTACGTCCACAATAGCCCTTGACGTAAGGAAAAGAGTTCCGTCTGTGGAAAAAATGTCAATGTAGAGGATTTCCCCCACAAAAGTAGGTATAGGTTTTTGTGCTACTGCTTGTTTGGTTGGGTGGCGTTTGTACTTTTCCATGGAACAGATTTTGTAGTTTGATGCTACATCTGTTGCTAGTCGGAAAATTTTTGCGCTCAATTGTGTTCGGTTACCATGATCTCTTTCTGTTCGGCTTCGTCCGTTATGTCCTGTACAAAGCTTTTTGTCTGAACGTAGTGTTCGGGAATAGCTGCACGAGTTTGTGTTGAATAAATGCCAGGATTGGTAGGGAGCAATGTATTGCGTTTACCACTTCGGCATTAACCACCTCTTGCAAGGTATTCAGTAGGTTACCGCGGTCATTTATTTTTACTATGTGTCTAACTTTGCTTTTAAACAGAATGACCAGGTGTTATTCTCTTCATTTATTATTTGATTCCTGAAACAGTTAATCGGGGTGTCCGTTGGGCTATGGTATACGTTAGCGATTCCTCGCTATGTATGGTAGCCATATCGGAGTCCTGTTCTTCCTTTAAAGCGTTAACGTTTTGACAACGGGACAACGCGTCAGCGACAAAGTTTTCTTTGCCAGGTGTATAAACCCCCTTTGCACCGTGGTCGCTAATAATTTCTTTCCTGCGCTTTAGTTTAGCGTTAGGATTTTTATCAGAGACGGCGTAAGTGAGTGGCTGGTGGTCGGTAAAGATCTGTAAATTTTTTACTCTATACAATTAATTGCGGAAGTTTTGTAGGGCCCAGACTATTGCGAGGAGTTCCCGCTCGATGGTTGCATAGTTCTTTTCGTTATCACGCAAAGTGCGTGATATCATTGTAATTGGGCGACCACCTTGCGATAGAACCGCCCCTAGACCAAAACCTGACGCGTCCGTTGTTAGATCGAACGGTTTCTTATAGTGTGGGTAGGAAAGTAAAACATGGTGGAAGCCGGCTTTAAGGTCGAGTGTTGTAAAAAACTTTGACTCGCCCAGGTTCGACAATATTGTCGTAATCGCAGGGATAGGGTATCTATCGTCTACGGTTTTTTCGTTTAGCTTTCTAAAGTCGATAACGAGTCGCTTCTTCTTGACCCCGCTCTGGTCGGTTCCTTTTTTGTCAACAACTTACATTGGGTTATTATAAGGAGGCTTGGGAGGCCTTATTACGCCGTCCGCTAGAAGTTGTTTAACCTCTGCATTGACGAACTCAGTTACACCCATGGGGTGCGGGTACGACTTTGAGTACACCAGCTCCCCATCTGTTTTAATTGTAGCAACAGTATTGAAAGGAAGTGCTTCGTCAGGATCAGCGAAGGCTTTGTAATTTTCCCTTATCATTTTGTCAAAGGCAGCTTTTACTGCGGAACGTCCTCGTCATCTATTTTGATAAAGTTGACATTTTCTACCTTAGAGAACTGGATCTTATCGGATCCATTATTAGTGTGGAAAATATTTTGAGTAAAATCGAGTTTCGCATTCACTTGTTTAAGCAAGTCGAGACCGATAATGCCGTCAAAATCTTTCAGAACTTTGAGAATGAAAAATGGCGATTTAACTTTAAATATGGAAGCAGATTTCGTCTCGATTTTTGTAAAGCCGTGGATTGACTTTACGTTAAATGGGGTGTCCACAGCCACTACGCCTCTCAGCTCCGAGAGTGGAGTAATATAATTTTTTGAGGTACCTGTATCGATTAAAAGCTTTATTTCCTTTATTTATTTCCTTTTATTATAGGGACTTTACCCTAAAAAATTAATAGAGTCCTCTGCGTCCAGGTAATCCTCTATTTCTGTGGCGCATGCTTGCGCAACGGAATCGTAATCTTCTTCGCCGGACTGTTCCTCGGGCATCAAGTTGATTTTCTGTTGGGTCCTTGTCGATTACCCTGCTACCCATGCCGAAGGGTATCCACATTTATTGGCTCCGCCCTTGTTTGTTTCCGGGCGCTTCCCGTATTACTATATGGTCTTTGTTTAAAAGAACAAGGTTGATTATTGCCTCCTTTTTGAGGTCTGGCAAAAGAAGGGGTCCTTTGCATTGCCCCCAAATTTCGACTTTGTTCTTGGTCTGTGGACCAATTCTTCCAACCCGCTGGTCGCTGGTTGTTTGGCTCACTCACTTTTTTTCTCGCTGTGTCTAGCAAAACTAGCCGCAAAAACACTTATTTCGTTGCTCGATTCGGCTTCTCGGGCCAAAGCCAATGCCGATGGCAAATCTTATGGTTGCGTGGGACATACGGCCATCTTTAATTATTTTTTTAGGCCGGATATGAACGCATGCAGGGTGTTGTTCCTGAATTTTTGGTTCAGAACGGCTGCTGCGTTAGCGTCGTGGGTCATAATAATTTTATTTGTTAAAAGCGTTAGCTTCCCTTCTACTTCATCGTAGTACTTAAGTAAGGGTAAATCTCCTTACCTTAATAAACTTAATTCTTGTGGAATTACGTGTGTCGGAGTTTTATCCGCATACGTGAAATCTAAACGTGCCAGTATGGCATGGATATTTAACACTGTATTATATGAAGACAATGCAGCGGACGCTGGTCTTCTTACTTTGTTTCTGAGGATTGCGACTGCTTGATAGAATCGACTGCTGCCCTCGTAAGGCTCGAATACCCTGTATGCTGCTGTGGCAGCCTGCCTCCAGGAGACGTAAATCTCCTGTTTCCCTTCAAATTCTGGGACGGATTTTACTATATATAGCGGTTCGGAACATTCTATTCCTGGTTCAATTTTGATCTCCTGATACGTTTTGATTTCTGGTGTTTTAATTTTTAATGAGTTTATTTCTGCAATCAATGTGGTTACCTTCTCATCCAATTCTTGTTGTTGCCTCTTGAGTGCGCCTTTTATGGCGTTCTCGATGCCTAGAAGCTGTTCATGAGACATTTCTATTGTTTGACTGGAAAATTCAGAGGTTCTACTTTCAAGGACGCTCCCTCGAACGAGGGTGTTAGTTGCGGTCCTACTTGGTGAGCCCTTGACCCCCGAGATTTCCTATACTCTTCTAAAAGTTCTTCGTCCGACGACGCGTAGTTTCCCGTAGACATGGGTCAAAATTAATAATAAAAATTGCTGCGGGGTTTTATATACTTTTGTAATATTTCGTTAAAAAAAATTGTAATGTATTTATCTATTTATCGTAATATTTTGCTTGTTTTTATTAAAAAAAAACAATTCTCAGTGCACTTTTTTATAAATAGTAAAAATGAGTTAGCTGCGCAAATGCTTTTATTCGTACTCAAATTTTAAGAAAAATTTATTTCTTCATACTCAGATTTCAGGGAGAAAAAAAAAACAAAATGTACTTATTTTTTAAATCATGTATTTCCTATTGTATTATTTTTTATTTTTTATTTCTCTTGCACAATAAGTTTGACAAGTTTAAGCTTTTTAGAAAAGGGGAAAAAAAAGATTTTTAAGAGGTGAAAAGAAAAAAACAAAATATAAATATTTTTTCTTTTTTTTTAAATCATATAGTCATTACAGGCCTAGCGAATCCTTTTTATTTGTTTAAAAAACTTTTTATGTTCTGTATTATTTTTCTTGCACGAACAGACAAACAAACAGCCTACTTACATTTTCTTATATTTATTTATTAAGATATGCTGCAAATTGCCGTCGGCTTTCCCTCGCTTCAGCTTGTTTATTCCCACGGAGGGGGGCGAGGGTTACCCTACAGCTCCCTTTACTTTAATTGCTCCCACGGTGGGAGGCGAGGGGTATCCCTACAGCTCCCTTTACTTTAGTTGCTCCCACGGAGGGGGGCGAGGGGTATCCCTACAGCTCCTTTTACTTGGATTATTCCCGCGGAGGGGGGCGAGGGTTGTCCCTACAGCTCCCTTTTTCACTGTTTCGTTGGTTTTTTGAGTTTTATGCAAGATTTAACTGAATAAAATCTTGCATATAATTTTTTGTTTTAGAACTTTTCGTTTTTTTTTATATTATTTTCACTATTTCTACAACTTTTTGTGTAGAAAAAATATATTTTTGTCCGGAATGTCTTAGAAGCTTTTTAAGGGGGGTTTTCTTCCCAGCTTCTTTTTTTCCACTTGTATGATTATTTTATTTGTTTTATTTTCGACTACTTTTTTCCTGTAGCCAGTTAATTTTGTACTTGTATTTACTTTATTTTTATGCCGTTTCTATATACGTAATTTTCAGAATTTTCCGATATTGTTTGGCACAAGCCCGTTAGGGTTTGTGTTACTGACAAAGATAGAATAAAATATAACGCGAGCTAGGCTGCGGAGTTCTACTTAAGGCTAAGCTAAAATACGGGCTGTACTCGAAACCTTCGTTGGGCTGCGGCGCAGTTTCCCAGTTGCAGTGTCAGCATTCCGTATCCGGCCAGCAACGATCACTTGTTGC
The DNA here is from genome assembly GCA_018153235.1 of Drosophila malerkotliana malerkotliana. NCBI lineage: Eukaryota > Metazoa > Arthropoda > Insecta > Diptera > Drosophilidae > Drosophila > Drosophila malerkotliana. The sequence continues at coordinate 838,050 of JAECXV010000105.1, forward strand.
GCAAGTGCCCGAGCCGGTCCGTGGACCCTCTTTCGTTACACGTGCGGGCCACCGGATCCGGTGTGCCATTTGGCACTTTTCCTAAATTCTGTCTGCGCGTGTTAACTTATATAATTTAACATAATAAAATTATATATATACTATAATTTAATTAAATTTGGTATAATAATTATTATAATTTTGTTTGTTTATTACCTTTATAAAACTGTTATTCGGACGGGTTTGGTATTGGATTGATTCATTTACATCCATTAGTACAAGATCTGGCTGTACCTGATTATTATTGGGCTTCCAATTATAAACTGATTAAACCGATTATTATCAACTTGTTTTGGGGATCTTTGATTATATCTTAAATATTTTGAATTGATATTGTTAGATGTCTTATGGTTAGAAGTAATACCATTTTTCTGTGGTTCGTTATTATAATTTGAGTTATAATTTCTATAACTCATTCCAATGAAGTTATGAGCGAACCTTGCTCTCATATTGTTGCTTTCCATCTACTGTACTAACGTCGTTGCATTTGGCAAGTCTGTTGGGTTCATAGAATACAGAGTTGAAGATATTGGGCCGTTTAGGCCAGTTATGAAAACTCTCAAAGCACTCTGCCTATGTCTATTATTAATTTCAGAGGTTTTATTGGTTAACAATGTAAGTTTTCTGTACACCTGATTGTTATACTCCATAACAGTTTGCCTGCTCTGGGTTAAAACGCTTAGTTCTTGTTCAATTATGTGAAGTGGTCTCCTATCGCTAAAAATAAAATCGAATCTGGCCAGAATGGCATCAAAGTTTAAAACTGTTCCGTGAATTTTAAAGCATCATTTGCTTTTTGATTTATCTTATTCCTTACTATTGATAATGCCGCGAAATATCGACTACTTTTTCGAGTGTACTGGCCCATTGCGCTCTCTGCAGCTTCCCTCCAACTAACATATTTTTCATGTTCTCCTTTAAATTCTGGTACTGGTTTAATGATTTCACGAACAGTATTCCAAGATAGGACGAACCAAAGATACATATAGAGTTTTAGTTGTGAAAGAATCATCAAATTCTTTTGACCAACGTTTGATAAAAGCTAGCACACCTCTGGCTTTATTGACAATGATATGTGTTCGTTGAAGGACAACTTATTTTCAAAAATGACTCCAAGATTGTTAATGAGGGAAACACGATCTAAGACGTACTTCCCAAGTGAGTACGAGACAATGTGAGGCACACTGCGATTGAACGTCATAACCTTACACTTTGAGCAGTTAAGTAAGAGGAGATTGTTTGAACACCACAAGAAGACTTCGTTGAGGTCTAATTGCGGGTGTCTTTGAAGGAAATGGTACATCTAGCTAAATCGTTAACAAAAAGAACAAACAAAAAGGTCCTAAGCGACTACCTTGTGGGCCACCAGATGAAACGTTTATATTCTGTGATGTAATATTTTTAGACAAAACAGGCTGCGGGCAGTTCGATAGATAGGAGGTTAACCACTGTACTATGTATATGTGGAGAAAACCCCATAAGACACAGCTTATGAAGGAGGAGATGGTGGTTCACAGAATCATACACTTTGCTAAAATCAGTGTGTTCCACATCATTTTGCATCATTATTTGCACATCAGTCTAGCAGTTTGGGAATCACAGATAGCTAAGCAATTCCCCGGTAGTTCTCAATAAGTGCTTTCGAGCCTTTTTTATGAAGCGGAATAATAAATGATTCATTCCATCTCTTGGGAAGACATGCCAACTCCAAGGATAAGTTGAATAAGATAGTGAGAGGATAGCAAAAGATATCAGAACAGTACCTTAGAACACAGCTAGGAACATTGTCAGGACCAGCAGAGAATGAGATATCTATTGTTAAGAGAGCTTTGAATACATCCTGAAATCGAAATTTTGACAAATAAATGTTGTTTATGTGTAGTAATTTATAGGGATAAGAAGAATTGAGGTTATATGAATCGGAAAAATAATTTGTTTGCATAAATGACACAAAGAGATTAGCAATCCTAGCTCAGAAGAATGTGAGATATTTTTAAGGGAAGGAGGAAAAAGATTAGATTTACGTTTCATATTGACAAAAGAATAGAAGGAGCTCGGGTCATTACGAAAATTTACCTTACCATTCATAACGTATCGCTTATATAGTTGATTGTTGAAAATAATAAACTGGTTGCGAATATACAGAAAGTTTGACTGATGAAACAAGGATACTGACTTTAGAAAGTTTTTGTAAGCTCTAGATTTCCTGTTCTTAAGACGAGAAAGGTGTTTATTAAACCAATGTGGTTTTGAAGACAATGATGATTGGGCTTCAGAAAAAAATTAATTCAACGCATCATTAATTATTTCCTAAAACGAATCCGTAGCTGCTTCAATTGTGTTTAAAGATGACAGAAAATTCCAATCAATTTCAGCCAAACGATTGCGAAGGGCGATAAAATATGTCTTTCTAAACCATTTAAAATGAGATTGTACATTAAAGCCAGCATTATTATGAGGTACATCAATTAACACCGATGCTAGTGGTGTAGGATGGTGAAAGTCTTCAGGAAGCGATAGTGACGAGGACCGAATGACTGTCACAGAGAATGGCACATTGAAAAATATAAGATCCAGAAATCTGCCATGAATTGGGTTAGGTTGGAATAGGGCAAAATCAGTTAAGCCACCGATAATGTCATTATGACAACTGGAAAGCATTGTCTTCCTCAGACGGGATTAAGGGGAAGGTTGAAATCTCCCATGATTAGAATTAAATCAGAGTCCTTGAACAATAAAAGAACACACTGAATGGCCTCTAAGTGGTGAAAATATACAATATCTTCAACCATGGGAGGAATGTAGGAACAGGTCAGGAAAATATGAGACGAGCCAGTTAAAATTTTCACCGCAATGAACTCAATTCCAAACTCGTTCGGGAAAGGAATAATTTCGGAAGGGTACTCATTACTAACAGCAATGAGGACACCACCTGCAAAAGTTGGACGATCCAATCGAAACACTATGAATTTGGAAACAAGAATTTCATAGTCAGAGACAGAGGAATTAAGCCAATTTTTAGTAAGCGCGATAGCATCAAAATCAAAAGAACCCTTTGTAAAAAATTGGCTCAATTTACCCAGAATACTTCAAACGTTTTTATAGGAACAGGAAAATACTTGGTTATTCAGTTTTTTGAACCAGTTTTTGTAGGGCTCGGATTTTGAGCGTCTTTTGCTAGGTATTCATGAATGATACTGTGCTCAGGCCAGGCTACAGGATCAAGTGCATTTTTGAGGTAGGAATCAGGAAGGACTTTTTTAAAAGAAGTTATAGAATGCTTATGATTAAAGTTAAACTTAAAAACTGCTATTTCATAAGGAGCAGCCTTAAGATGGTTTAACAGGTGACTCCTGACATCATCAATCGTAGCGTCCGGCATAAGGCAAGAAACGAATATGGCCTTACGGGGAGAAACCGCCCTAAGCGTAAGTCCAAAAGATCTAACCTCAGGCGCCCCACCAGTCAGAGGCCTTGGAGACAGCACATTAGGAGCAGAATGTAGGTTGTCCAACGATGGAGGCTCCAAGATAATAGCAGGCTCAAGGTTTTTACTCCCTGCTGGAAGGCTCATCATGTCCCTTGGTACAAGAAAAGCTTCAGTAGGTAGACAAGTAGGCGACGGTAAAATATTTGGTGTTGAAAATGCATCGACTTGTACAGCATGGGATGTAGGGGTACCCAATAAATTGGCAGTCAGCCGGTTGGTGTTCGGGATTTTTCTTCTTGGGGATTCGCTTAACAACTTTAGACTAAGAAATTGGGTTTCAAGTGCAACGAAATTCTCATGAAGGGCCGAGAATTGCTTGCGAACATCAAGGAAACCATTTCTAGTCTGTTTTATAAAAGTCCGCATCTCTGACTCGATTTCTCTGCAAGCGACGCAAGACCACGTCAGGCCAATCTAATTAATGAGATCATTTATCCGTCCATTGTGTCCACCTCCAGCATATTTAATATGTGAGCAGTTGTTGCAAAGCCAGCAAGACAGGTATGAGTCACCCGTGATGGATACACAAGTATCCGTGATGGCTGTGCAAGTAAGACTAATTTTTGACGGATTGCAGACCACTGTAGTAGAGTGTAAAGAGTTACTCTGTAGCCGAGAGTAGTTGATCAGATCAGATGTAAGAGACGTCGATACAAAAGAGATGTGCAACAAAGGCTAGGATTCATGCAGAACATGAAACCCCACAGTAACTACGATGTAACGGGTTACGTCCAGAGAGTGCAGCTCGGAGAGACTTTATGTTGGAGAATGTAGTTAAATCGCAACAGAAATAAATAAAAACGATTAAATGTATATATAGGAAATAAATAGTTCGTTATATAAATAATTAATCGTTATATTTCCACTTGTCGAAAAAGGAGAAAACTTTAATTCTAAGATCGAAGTTAAATGCAATCTGACGAGAGCGATCGAAGAAACAGGTCCGGATACGGCAAAGTGAGACTTCGAGTTCAAGACAATTTAACGACCCCCTAAAAGATTATGTATTTCTTTGGTCCGTCTGATACTGGAGTACGGTTCATGTGTTTTGAGTCCCTAATTTGTAGTACTAAATAAGACCGCATAGAATCCGTAAAAAAGAATTTCTTTTTTTCACTTAGAGGTCTTTACTGGGATCAAAGATTATAACGTACATACATAGATGGGACGTCTGGGCCCAAAACGATCAACTTGATTTGTCGAGCTTGTTGGTGAGGGGGAACGTACATGCATACGATTCTATTTTTAGCACTCTTTACATATAGAGGTAAAAAAATCGAGTCTTTGTATGTATGTGTGACTGCTCGCACGGCGGCGTAAAAATGTTTTGGCTTCCAAATTTCAATTTCTCAACGTTTCTGTTAACAATGCGCCGATGTGGTAGTAGAACAAATAATTTTTTTGTTCAACACCGATCGAGTCAGGATGGTAGTAGTTTCTTTCTTTAGGTTCGAATCCAGCTTACGACTTCGATGTTTTTATTTTTTTTTTAATTATCCTTAAGCTTTAACTTTAATTGTAGTATCAAAGAAAAAATTAAAAATTATGACCGGTAAATAAAATTCCAAGGGAGTCCGTCCGTAATTTTGTCATCCGAAACGTCAGTCAGTATTTTCCCCATTCCGCTAATTTCTCATAATTTTAAACATCATTATTTTTAAAACAATAGTAATAAAATTTAATTAAAAATAATAATAATAAAGTAAATATAAAAAGTGAAAAAAACAAGAACTCTTTCACTCCGAGCTTTAAAAAGTTAAGACGTGCAACTAACCTACGCTCCAAGCTACAGCTTATCAGCTTAATCTATCAACCGATCACCCGATTCGAAAACTTATCCGCGACAAACCGCAAAAAAAAAACAAAAACTATAAACAAGTGAACTTGCTATACTTACGCACCAAAGGCCCGAGCCCAAAGCAACTACAATGTCTCGTCCACCCGACCGACCGCCCGACCGACCGCTGACAACGATTAACACGATAAAAAGTGAACCAAAGTACATAATAATTGCCAGAACTGATAATGGAAAATTTGAAAAAATTATTTTTTTGTTATTAAAAAGTCATAGACTATATCTGTAATGGACCAGTCGAAACATGTAAAAAACTTAGATCTGGTACCCTTCTCATCAAAACAAAAAACCATATTCAAGCTCAGAAATTACTAAAAATGCAAAAAATTAAAATTAAAAAAAGACAAAAACGATATCAATAAAACGACAGAAACAGGCCTTATCTTACTTACCTTTGCAACAATTACCCTACCCGACAAACTCTGGATAGGATACGAAGGGGTTGACATACGACCAAACATTCCATCTCCAATGAGATGCTTTAACTGTCTCAGATTTAAAAACCCATCCCCCTACTGTAAAAACCCTAAAACATGCGCCAACTGCTCCGAAGAAATTCACACAACAAACCACGAACCATGCACCAATACCCCAACCTGCATCAACTGCAAAAACGAAGGTGACCAAATTAAACACCACAACGCTATGGACAAATCATGCCCCGCCTTTATCAAACAAAAAGAATAAACGGCCATCAAAATAACGCAAAAAGTAGACCACAAGACAGCCCGCTTTATATACAATACACGACATACCCACCCACCAATATCCTACGTCCAAAAAGCCGCTATTACTGTACGCAAAGAACCAGCTACCGAAACAACACCGCAGGCATCCACTACATCAAAAACAAGCCCACCAACTCCAAATCCTATAACTAGACAAATTATCACCTATGAAGACTCCCCTGAAGAACCCATGGGCACCACTGCATTAACATCATTATACTCCACACGCTCCAAAATTTCAGAAGAACTTAAATTAAAAATATTCACAAACAAATCAAATAAGTTAGGAACTACATTGAAATCGAAAGACAAAAAAAAAACCAAAAAACTAAAGCGGAAAAGAAAACTAGTAAGAAATTTAAGATATCTGATAACATTAAAATAATGAGCACAGATAAAGATTTAGACCTATGAAATGATACATAATATATTAATAGAAAATTAATTTAGTTATAGTTATCCTTAAACTATGCCCTTAACATGCTTAAAGTATTACAATTAAATATAAATGGATACCTCAATAATTATAATCACCTAAAAATACTCATAAAAAAAAGAACAATAAAATAATTTCCATTCAAGATACTCACCTTCACTCTACCAATCATATTCCCATCCCAATAAACTACACTCTTTACCACATAAATACCTCAAACAACCCATACGGCGGGGTAGCTTTCCTAATCCACAACTCTTTGCAACAAGAACAAACTCAAATCCACAATATAAGCTTTGACTCAGTCGCCGTAACAGTACAATCTAAAGTAAAATTTACAATAATTTCTAGTTATATACCTCCCAACAAACCTTTAACCCTACAAGAATTACTAGACACTTATAACAATATTAACACTCCTTGCCTAATAACAGGCGATTTCAAAAGCTGGCACAAAAGTTGGGGATCACAAAATAATAACGCACGAGGCAACCTGTTGTTTAAATTTATAAACCAATCCTTGCACCAATCCAACCCACTTCACCACACACCTCTCCTTAGCTTCCCCTAAACTATTCCTACACGCTAAATGGACAATTGACAACTTCCCGATCTCAATCCAATTTTTTGGAAATGAATCAACTGACTCCTCCATTAGCAAACCAAAGTTCAATGTTAATAAAGCTAACTGGCCTCTCTATCAAAAACTTAGCAAACAGTTCCCCGATGACAGACCACTCAACCAACAAATAAACCAAGAAACAGCACACCTTTGTACTACCATGAAGAACAGCGCCCATTTATCCATACCACAATATCACCCTAACTCATCCAAACAGGTCCCCTGGTGGGACCCCTACAAATTCTAAAAACTAACAAAAAATAGCCTCGAAAAACATGTGTCGTAATATAAACACAGCCAACATAATAGCTTACAAAAAAGTCAACGCCATTCTTACACGAGAAAATTCTTCTTAAAACAGAAAAAACGCAAAGCCCTGTACGACTTCACCTCAGACGTAAACCCACAAACCCCAATTCCAACAATTCCAATTCCCTAACAACCAATCTGACATCCATACAAGCAAATATGACATCTCCAAAGCCCTGTGCGAATTCTGGTCAAATGCATCACTTAACAATAATTTCCATCCTACTTTTATATCACACAAAGAAAACATTAGCTACAATTTCTCCCACAGTACATATTCACTAACCCAATCTTTAGAATGCGATATTTCAATTATCGAATTAAAAAGCACATTAAACCAATTAAAAGGCAAGACACCAGGTAGAGACCGTATCAGTTACCCAATGATCAAAAATCTATATAAAAATATCCTCAACGCACATATTCCACAACAATTTAAAATAAGCAACATAATACCAACATTAAAAACAGACTCAAACAAAACCGAAATAGACCCATAATCCTAAATAGCTGTCTATCCAAAGTCATGGATAAAATAATATCTAAACGGCTATGGTGGCTGGTAAACAACAGCCAGCTACTCGATAGTCGTCAAATAGGTTTCAGAAAGGGTAAATCGGTATCAGACTCTCTAGCAACGCTGGACCATCTGACTACTACCACCCTCTCCAGAAAAAGCCACCTTTCGATAATTTCACTAGACTTCTCAAAAGCATTTGACAAAATAGGAATTCACAAAATCTTAGACAAACTTGTATATTGGAAATTAGGGTCAAAAATTATGAAATACATAATAAACTATCCAACTAATCGAAAAATTTGCGTTTAAATTCAAAATATACATTATCGGTAATTCTTTTTGCAATTGCCTATAATAAAGTTAATAGAATCATAGGTCTTCACAAATCGTTTGAATTTACAGCATACGCAGATGACTATTCAATCATAAATAGGCACAAAAGAACAGACACAATAATAAACGTAAACCCACTGCTTACTGACATTCAAGAATGGTGCAATTACTCTGAAGCCAGTCTTTTCATACCCAAATCTAAATTTCTACACATTTGTCGCAAAAAAAAAAATGCAATTTTAAATTGCTTTGTACCTTTAATTTAAAAAACGTAAAGTCTCTAAAAATATTGGGTGTTACCATAACCAATAATTATAAATCGGATGCACACATAGATCAACTAACAACAAAAATTTTTAAAAGACTAAATATTATAAAATGTCTATTTAGCACTAGTTTCAACTGCCACATTAAAACTTATCTATACTCATCTATATAATCAACTCAATTATCATGTCAAAAATTGATTATTATTCAATTATTTCTATACGGAAAGGTACCCAAATCAAAACTTAACAAAATAAAAACAATATATCACTCAGCTATTAGAATAGCCTTCGGAGCCTTTCGCTCCTCACCGATAAACAACCTACAATACGAATCTAACATAAGACCAATAGAACAAAGAATGAAACATGCAATATTAATAAACTTTAAAATGATATCCATCGCAAAAAAAACACCTCTAGAACAAATTATTAGAAAAATTTCGAAGACAAAACGAATCTCAAAACTAACATCAACAATAAAAGATACTATTGACCACTGCAAAGCAATGCTACTACCCATAATGCCCTGTCCCCATAACAAAAGAAAAGGAACCACGCCAACATGGTCCTTCATTTTTTCTAAAATAAACAAATCCTTACACACTTTATTAAAACCAAAGACACCACCAATAGTCTACAATAAAAACTTCCAAGAAATCAAATATACCCTCAATCAGCACACATTCTTATACACAGATGGCTCCAAATCCGTACTGGAGTACGGTTCATGTGTTTTGAGTCCCTAATTTGTAGTACTAAATAAGACCGCATAGAATCCGTAAAAAAGAATTTCTTTTTTTCACTTAGAGGTCTTTACTGGGATCAAAGATTATAACGTACATACATAGATGGGACGTCTGGGCCCAAAACGATCAACTTGATTTGTCGAGCTTGTTGGTGAGGGGGGAACGTACATGCATACGATTCTATTTTTAGCACTCTTTACATATAGAGGTAAAAAAATCGAGTCTTTGTATGTATGTGTGACTGCTCGCACGGCGGCGTAAAAATGTTTTGGCTTCCAAATTTCAATTTCTCAACGTTTCTGTTAACAATGCGCCGATGTGGTAGTAGAACAAATTATTTTTTTGTTCAACACCGATCGAGTCAGGATGGTAGTAGTTTCTTTCTTTAGTTTCGAATCCAGCTTACGACTTCGATGTTTTTATTTTTTTTAATTATCCTTAAGCTTTAACTTTAATTGTAGTATCAAAGAAAAAATTAAAAATTATGACCGGTAAATAAAATTCCAAGGGAGTCCGTCCGTAATTTTGTCATCCGAAACGTCAGTCAGTATTTTCCCCATTCCGCTAATTTCTCATAATTTTAAACATCATTATTTTTAAAACAATAGTAATAAAATTTAATTAAAAATAATAATAATAAAGTAAATATAAAAAGTGAAAAAAACAAGAACTCTTTCACTCCGAGCTTTAAAAAGTTAAGACGTGCAACTAACCTACGCTCCAAGCTACAGCTTATCAGCTTAATCTATCAACCGATCACCCGATTCGAAAACTTATCCGCGACAAACCGCAAAAAAAAAACAAAAACTATAAACAAGTGAACTTGCTATACTTACGCACCAAAGGCCCGAGCCCAAAGCAACTACAATGTCTCGTCCACCCGACCGACCGCCCGACCGACCGCTGACAACGATTAACACGATAAAAAGTGAACCAAAGTACATAATAATTGCCAGAACTGATAATGGAAAATTTGAAAAAATTATTTTTTTGTTATTAAAAAGTCATAGACTATATCTGTAATGGACCAGTCGAAACATGTAAAAAACTTAGATCTGGTACCCTTCTCATCAAAACAAAAAACCATATTCAAGCTCAGAAATTACTAAAAATGCAAAAAATTAAAATTAAAAAAAGACAAAAACGATATCAATAAAACGACAGAAACAGGCCTTATCTTACTTACCTTTGCAACAATTACCCTACCCGACAAACTCTGGATAGGATACGAAGGGGTTGACATACGACCAAACATTCCATCTCCAATGAGATGCTTTAACTGTCTCAGATTTAAAAACCCATCCCCCTACTGTAAAAACCCTAAAACATGCGCCAACTGCTCCGAAGAAATTCACACAACAAACCACGAACCATGCAACAATACCCCAACCTGCATCAACTGCAAAAACGAAGGTGACCAAATTAAACACCACAACGCTATGGACAAATCATGCCCCGCCTTTATCAAACAAAAAGAATAAACGGCCATTAAAATAACGCAAAAAGTAGACCACAAGACAGCCCGCTTTATATACAATACACGACATACCCACCCACCAATATCCTACGTCCAAAAAGCCGCTATTACTGTACGCAAAGAACCAGCTACCGAAACAACACCGCAGGCATCCACTACATCAAAAACAAGCCCACCAACTCCAAATCCTATAACTAGACAAATTATCACCTATGAAGACTCCCCTGAAGAACCCATGGGCACCACTGCATTAACATCATTATACTCCACACGCTCCAAAATTTCAGAAGAACTTAAATTAAAAATATTCACAAACAAATCAAATAAGTTAGGAACTACATTGAAATCGAAAGACAAAAAAAAAACCAAAAAACTAAAGCGGAAAAGAAAACTAGTAAGAAATTTAAGATATCTGATAACATTAAAATAATGAGCACAGATAAAGATTTAGACCTATGAAATGATACATAATATATTAATAGAAAATTAATTTAGTTATAGTTATCCTTAAACTATGCCCTTAACATGCTTAAAGTATTACAATTAAATATAAATGGATACCTCAATAATTATAATCACCTAAAAATACTCATAAAAAAAAGAACAATAAAATAATTTCCATTCAAGATACTCACCTTCACTCTACCAATCATATTCCCATCCCAATAAACTACACTCTTTACCACATAAATACCTCAAACAACCCATACGGCGGGGTAGCTTTCCTAATCCACAACTCTTTGCAACAAGAACAAACTCAAATCCACAATATAAGCTTTGACTCAGTCGCCGTAACAGTACAATCTAAAGTAAAATTTACAATAATTTCTAGTTATATACCTCCCAACAAACCTTTAACCCTACAAGAATTACTAGACACTTATAACAATATTAACACTCCTTGCCTAATAACAGGCGATTTCAAAAGCTGGCACAAAAGTTGGGGATCACAAAATAATAACGCACGAGGCAACCTGTTGTTTAAATTTATAAACCAATCCTTGCACCAATCCAACCCACTTCACCACACACCTCTCCTTAGCTTCCCCTAAACTATTCCTACACGCTAAATGGACAATTGACAACTTCCCGATCTCAATCCAATTTTTTGGAAATGAATCAACTGACTCCTCCATTAGCAAACCAAAGTTCAATGTTAATAAAGCTAACTGGCCTCTCTATCAAAAACTTAGCAAACAGTTCCCCGATGACAGACCACTCAACCAACAAATAAACCAAGAAACAGCACACCTTTGTACTACCATGAAGAACAGCGCCCATTTATCCATACCACAATATCACCCTAACTCATCCAAACAGGTCCCTGGTGGGACCCCTACAAATTCTACAAACTAACAAAAAATAGCCTCGAAAAACATGTGTCGTAATATAAACACAGCCAACATAATAGCTTACAAAAAAGTCAACGCCATTCTTACACGAGAAAATTCTTCTTAAAACAGAAAAAACGCAAAGCCCTGTACGACTTCACCTCAGACGTAAACCCACAAACCCCAATTCCAACAATTCCAATTCCCTAACAACCAATCTGACATCCATACAAGCAAATATGACATCTCCAAAGCCCTGTGCGAATTCTGGTCAAATGCATCACTTAACAATAATTTCCATCCTACTTTTATATCACACAAAGAAAACATTAGCTACAATTTCTCCCACAGTACATATTCACTAACCCAATCTTTAGAATGCGATATTTCAATTATCGAATTAAAAAGCACATTAAACCAATTAAAAGGCAAGACACCAGGTAGAGACCGTATCAGTTACCCAATGATCAAAAATCTATATAACAATATCCTCAACGCACATATTCCACAACAATTTAAAATAAGCAACATAATACCAACATTAAAAACAGACTCAAACAAAACCGAAATAGACCCATAATCCTAAATAGCTGTCTATCCAAAGTCATGGATAAAATAATATCTAAACGGCTATGGTGGCTGGTAAACAACAGCCATCTACTCGATAGTCGTCAAATAGGTTTCAGAAAGGGTAAATCGGTATCAGACTCTCTAGCAACGCTGGACCATCTGACTACTACCACCCTCTCCAGAAAAAGCCACCTTTCGATAATTTCACTAGACTTCTCAAAAGCATTTGACAAAATAGGAATTCACAAAATCTTAGACAAACTTGTATATTGGAAATTAGGGTCAAAAATTATGAAATACATAATAAACTATCCAACTAATCGAAAAATTTGCGTTTAAATTCAAAATATACATTATCGGTAATTCTTTTTGCAATTGCCTATAATAAAGTTAATAGAATCATAGGTCTTCACAAATCGTTTGAATTTACAGCATACGCAGATGACTATTCAATCATAAATAGGCACAAAAGAACAGACACAATAATAAACGTAAACCCACTGCTTACTGACATTCAAGAATGGTGCAATTACTCTGAAGCCAGTCTTTTCATACCCAAATCTAAATTTCTACACATTTGTCAAAAAAAAAAATGCAATTTTAAATTGCTTTGTACCTTTAATTTAAAAAACGTAAAGTCTCTAAAAATATTGGGTGTTACCATAACCAATAATTATAAATCGGATGCACACATAGATCAACTAACAACACAAATTTTTAAAAGACTAAATATTATAAAATGTCTATTTAGCACTAGTTTCAACTGCCACATTAAAACTTATCTATACTCATCTATATAATCAACTCAATTATCATGTCAAAAATTGATTATTATTCAATTATTTCTATACGGAAAGGTACCCAAATCAAAACTTAACAAAATAAAAACAATATATCACTCAGCTATTAGAATAGCCTTCGGAGCCTTTCGCTCCTCACCGATAAACAACCTACAATACGAATCTAACATAAGACCAATAGAACAAAGAATGAAACATGCAATATTAATAAACTTTAAAATGATATCCATCGCAAAAAAAACACCTCTAGAACAAATTATTAGAAAAATTTCGAAGACAAAACGAATCTCAAAACTAACATCAACAATAAAAGATACTATTGACCACTGCAAAGCAATGCTACTACCCATAATGCCCTGTCCCCATAACAAAAGAAAAGGAACCACGCCAACATGGTCCTTCATTTTTTCTAAAATAAACAAATCCTTACACACTTTATTAAAACCAAAAACACCACCAATAGTCTACAATAAAAACTTCCAAGAAATCAAATATACCCTCAATCAGCACACATTCTTATACACAGATGGCTCCAAATCCGTACTGGAGTACGGTTCATGTGTTTTGAGTCCCTAATTTGTAGTACTAAATAAGACCGCATAGAATCCGTAAAAAAGAATTTCTTTTTTTCACTTAGAGGTCTTTACTGGGATCAAAGATTATAACGTACATACATAGATGGGACGTCTGGGCCCAAAACGATCAACTTGATTTGTCGAGCTTGTTGGTGAGGGGGAACGTACATGCATACGATTCTATTTTTAGCACTCTTTACATATAGAGGTAAAAAAATCGAGTCTTTGTATGTATGTGTGACTGCTCGCACGGCGGCGTAAAAATGTTTTGGCTTCCAAATTTCAATTTCTCAACGTTTCTGTTAACAATGCGCCGATGTGGTAGTAGAACAAATAATTTTTTTGTTCAACACCGATCGAGTCAGGATGGTAGTAGTTTCTTACTTTAGGTTCGAATCCAGCTTACGACTTCGATGTTTTTATTTTTTTTTAATTATCCTTAAGCTTTAACTTTAATTGTAGTATCAAAGAAAAAATTAAAAATTATGACCGGTAAATAAAATTCCAAGGGAGTCCGTCCGTAATTTTGTCATCCGAAACGTCAGTCAGTATTTTCCCCATTCCGCTAATTTCTCATAATTTTAAACATCATTATTTTTAAAACAATAGTAATAAAATTTAATTAAAAATAATAATAATAAAGTAAATATAAAAAGTGAAAAAAACAAGAACTCTTTCACTCCGAGCTTTAAAAAGTTAAGACGTGCAACTAACCTACGCTCCAAGCTACAGCTTATCAGCTTAATCTATCAACCGATCACCCGATTCGAAAACTTATCCGCGACAAACCGCAAAAAAAAAACAAAAACTATAAACAAGTGAACTTGCTATACTTACGCACCAAAGGCCCGAGCCCAAAGCAACTACAATGTCTCGTCCACCCGACCGACCGCCCGACCGACCGCTGACAACGATTAACACGATAAAAAGTGAACCAAAGTACATAATAATTGCCAGAACTGATAATGGAAAATTTGAAAAAATTATTTTTTTGTTATTAAAAAGTCATAGACTATATCTGTAATGGACCAGTCGAAACATGTAAAAAACTTAGATCTGGTACCCTTCTCATCAAAACAAAAAACCATATTCAAGCTCAGAAATTACTAAAAATGCAAAAAATTAAAATTAAAAAAAGACAAAAACGATATCAATAAAACGACAGAAACAGGCCTTATCTTACTTACCTTTGCAACAATTACCCTACCCGACAAACTCTGGATAGGATACGAAGGGGTTGACATACGACCAAACATTCCATCTCCAATGAGATGCTTTAACTGTCTCAGATTTAAAAACCCATCCCCCTACTGTAAAAACCCTAAAACATGCGCCAACTGCTCCGAAGAAATTCACACAACAAACCACGAACCATGCACCAATACCCCAACCTGCATCAACTGCAAAAACGAAGGTGACCAAATTAAACACCACAACGCTATGGACAAATCATGCCCCGCCTTTATCAAACAAAAAGAATAAACGGCCATCAAAATAACGCAAAAAGTAGACCACAAGACAGCCCGCTTTATATACAATACACGACATACCCACCCACCAATATCCTACGTCCAAAAAGCCGCTATTACTGTACGCAAAGAACCAGCTACCGAAACAACACCGCAGGCATCCACTACATCAAAAACAAGCCCACCAACTCCAAATCCTATAACTAGACAAATTATCACCTATGAAGACTCCCCTGAAGAACCCATGGGCACCACTGCATTAACATCATTATACTCCACACGCTCCAAAATTTCAGAAGAACTTAAATTAAAAATATTCACAAACAAATCAAATAAGTTAGGAACTACATTGAAATCGAAAGACAAAAAAAAAAACCAAAAAACTAAAGCGGAAAAGAAAACTAGTAAGAAATTTAAGATATCTGATAACATTAAAATAATGAGCACAGATAAAGATTTAGACCTATGAAATGATACATAATATATTAATAGAAAATTAATTTAGTTATAGTTATCCTTAAACTATGCCCTTAACATGCTTAAAGTATTACAATTAAATATAAATGGATACCTCAATAATTATAATCACCTAAAAATACTCATAAAAAAAAGAACAATAAAATAATTTCCATTCAAGATACTCACCTTCACTCTACCAATCATATTCCCATCCCAATAAACTACACTCTTTACCACATAAATACCTCAAACAACCCATACGGCGGGGTAGCTTTCCTAATCCACAACTCTTTGCAACAAGAACAAACTCAAATCCACAATATAAGCTTTGACTCAGTCGCCGTAACAGTACAATCTAAAGTAAAATTTACAATAATTTCTAGTTATATACCTCCCAACAAACCTTTAACCCTACAAGAATTACTAGACACTTATAACAATATTAACACTCCTTGCCTAATAACAGGCGATTTCAAAAGCTGGCACAAAAGTTGGGGATCACAAAATAATAACGCACGAGGCAACCTGTTGTTTAAATTTATAAACCAATCCTTGCACCAATCCAACCCACTTCACCACACACCTCTCCTTAGCTTCCCCTAAACTATTCCTACACGCTAAATGGACAATTGACAACTTCCCGATCTCAATCCAATTTTTTGGAAATGAATCAACTGACTCCTCCATTAGCAAACCAAAGTTCAATGTTAATAAAGCTAACTGGCCTCTCTATCAAAAACTTAGCAAACAGTTCCCCGATGACAGACCACTCAACCAACAAATAAACCAAGAAACAGCACACCTTTGTACTACCATGAAGAACAGCGCCCATTTATCCATACCACAATATCACCCTAACTCATCCAAACAGGTCCCCTGGTGGGACCCCTACAAATTCTAAAAACTAACAAAAAATAGCCTCGAAAAACATGTGTCGTAATATAAACACAGCCAACATAATAGCTTACAAAAAAGTCAACGCCATTCTTACACGAGAAAATTCTTCTTAAAACAGAAAAAACGCAAAGCCCTGTACGACTTCACCTCAGACGTAAACCCACAAACCCCAATTCCAACAATTCCAATTCCCTAACAACCAATCTGACATCCATACAAGCAAATATGACATCTCCAAAGCCCTGTGCGAATTCTGGTCAAATGCATCACTTAACAATAATTTCCATCCTACTTTTATATCACACAAAGAAAACATTAGCTACAATTTCTCCCACAGTACATATTCACTAACCCAATCTTTAGAATGCGATATTTCAATTATCGAATTAAAAAGCACATTAAACCAATTAAAAGGCAAGACACCAGGTAGAGACCGTATCAGTTACCCAATGATCAAAAATCTATATAACAATATCCTCAACGCACATATTCCACAACAATTTAAAATAAGCAACATAATACCAACATTAAAAACAGACTCAAACAAAACCGAAATAGACCCATAATCCTAAATAGCTGTCTATCCAAAGTCATGGATAAAATAATATCTAAACGGCTATGGTGGCTGGTAAACAACAGCCAGCTACTCGATAGTCGTCAAATAGGTTTCAGAAAGGGTAATTCGATAATTTCGATAATTTCACTAGACTTCTCAAAAGCATTTGACATAATAGAAATTCACAAAATCTTAGACAAACTTGTATATTGGAAATTAGGGTCAAAAATTATGAAATACATAATAAACTATCCAACTAATCGAAAAATTAAAAATATACATTATCGGTAATTCTTTTTGCAATTGCCTATAATAAAGTTAATAGAATCATAGGTCTTCACAAATCGTTTGAATTTACAGCATACGCAGATGCCTATTCAATCATAAATAGGCATAAAAGAACAGACACAATAATAAACGTAAACCCACTGCTTACTGACATTCAAGAATGGTGCAATTACTCTGAAGCCAGTCTTTTCATACCCAAATCTAAATTTCTACACATTTGTCGCAAAAAAAATGAAATTTTAAATTGCTTTGTACCTTTAATTTAAACAAGAAAGGAAAGCAAACTTCGGGCGGAGCCGAAGTTGATATACCCTTGCAGTTAAAACCGGATATATATCGCAAACATCGGATATTCCTTATGAAATTTGTGGCCGATCCTTATGAAATTTGGAAGGTTGGATGAACTGACCAAAAATAGAATCTCAAGTTCCAGCTTTCTATCTTCAAAAACACAAAAGTTGGGTCAATTCCGATCTTTCAGTTATATGGCAGCTATAAGATATAGTCGGCCGATCCTTATGAAATTTGGTAGGTTGGATCAACTAACCAAAAATATAATCTGTATCAAGTTCCAGCTTTCTATCTTCAAAAACACAAAAGTTGGGTCAATTCCGATCTTTCAGTTATATGGCAGCTATAAGATATAGTCGGCCGATCCTTATGAAATTTGGTAGGTTGGATCAACTAACCAAAAATATAATCTGTATTAAATTCCAGCTTTCTATCATCAAAAACACGAAAGTTGGGTCATTTCCGATCGTTCAGTTATATGGCAGCTATAGGATATAGTCGGCCGATCCTTATGAAATTTGGCATGTCGTAATGTTTTGCCAAAGATAGCTTTTTTTGAACTCTCTAACTCTAAAAACACCAAAGTTATACCATTTCCGATCAATCAGTTATATGGCAGCTATAGGATATAGTCGACCGATCCCGGTCGTTCCGACTTATATACTGCGTGCAAAGAAAAGAAGGGTGTGTGCAAAGTTTCAAGTCGATAGCTTTAAAACTGAGAGACTAGTTCGCGTAGAAACAGACAGACAGACAGACGGACAGACGGACAGACGGACAGACGGACATGCTCATATCAACTCAGGAGGTGATCCTGATCAAGAATATATATACTTTATAGGGTCGGAGATGTCTCCTTCCCTGCGTTGCACACTTTTGGACAAAATTATAATACCCTCTGCAAGGGTATAAAAACGTAAAGTCTCTAAAAATATTGGGTGTTACCATAACCAATAATTATAAATCGGATGCACAAATAGATCAACTAACAACACAAATTTTTAAAAGACTAAATATTATAAAATGTCTATTTAGCACTAGTTTCAACTGCCACATTAAAACTTATCTATACTCATCTATATAATCAACTCAATTATCATGTCAAAAATTGATTATTATTCAATTATTTCTATACGGAAAGGTACCCAAATCAAAACTTAACAAAATAAAAACAATATATCACTCAGCTATAAGAATAGCCTTCGGAGCCTTTCGCTCCTCATCGATAAACAACCTACAATACGAATCTAACATAAGACCAATAGAACAAAGAATGAAACATGCAATATTAATAAACTTTAAAATGATATCCATCGCAAAAAAAAACACCTCTAGAACAAATTATTAGAAAAATTTCGAAGACAAAACGAATCCCAAAACAAAAAACCATATTCAAGCTCAGAAATTACTAAAAATGCAAAAAATTAAAATTAAAAAAAACACAAAAACGATATCAATAAAACGACAGAAACAGGCCTTATCTTACTTACCTTTGCAACAATTACCCTACCCGACAAACTCTGGATAGGATACGAAGGGGTTGACATACGACCAAACATTCTATCTCCAATGAGATGCTTTAACTGTCTCAGATTTGAAAACCCCTCCCCCTACTGTAAAAACCCTAAAACATGCGCCAACTGCTCCGAAGAAATTCACACAACAAACAACGAACCATGCACCAATACCCCAACCTGCATCAACTGCAAATACGAAGGTGACCAAATTAAACACCACAACGCTATGGACAAATCATGCCCCGCCTTTATCAAACAAAAAGAATAAACGGCCATCAAAATAACGCAAAAAGTAGACCACAAGACAGCCCGCTTTATATATAATATACGACATACCCACCCACCAATATCCTACGTCCAAAAAGCCGCTATTACTGTACGCAAAGAACCAGCTACCGAAACAACACCGCAGGCATCCACTACATCAAAAACAAGCCCACCAACTCCAAATCCTATAACTAGACAAATTATCACCTATGAAGACTCCCCTGAAGAACCCATGGGCACCACTGCATTAACATCATTATACTCCACACGCTCCAAAATTTCAGAAGAACTTAAATTAAAAATATTCACAAACAAATCAAATAAGTTAGGAACTACATTGAAATCGAAAGACAAAAAAAACAAAAAACTAAAGCGGAAAAGAAAACTAGTAAGAAATTTAAGATATCTGATAACATTAAAATAATGAGCACAGATAAAGATTTAGACCTATGAAATGATACATAATATATTAATAGAAAATTAATTTAGTTCTAGTTATCCTTAAACTATGCCCTTAACATGCTTAAAGTATTACAATTAAATATAAATGGATACCTCAATAATTATAATCACCTATATAATCATATAATAATTTCCATTCAAGATACTCACCTTCACTCTACCAATCATATTCCCATCCCAATAAACTACACTCTTTACCACATAAATACCTCAAACAACCCATACGGCGGGGTAGCTTTCCTAATCCACAACTCTTTGCAACAAGAACCAACTCAAATCCACAATATAAGCTTGGACTCAGTCGCCGTAACAGTACAATCTAAAGTAAAATTTACAATAATTTCTAGTTATATACCTCCAAACAAACCTTTAACCCTACAAGAATTACTAGACACTTATAACAATATTAACACTCCTTGCCTAATAACAGGCGATTTCAAAAGCTGGCACAAAAGTTGGGGATCACAAAATAATAACGCACGAGGCAACCTGTTGTTTAAATTTATAAACCATTCCTTGCACCAATCCAACCTACTTCACCACACACCACACACCACACATTTACACATATTGACCTCTCCTTAGCTTCCCCTAAACTATTCCTACACGCTAAATGGACAATTGACAACTTCCCGATCTCAATCCAATTTTTTGGAAATGAATCAACTGACTCCTCCATTAGCAAACCAAAGTTCAATGTTAATAAAGCTAACTGGCCTCTCTATCAAAAACTTAGCAAACAGTTCCCCGATGACAGACCACTCAACCAACAAATAAACCAAGAAACAGCACACCTTTGTACTACCATGAAGAACAGCGCCCATTTATCCATACCACAATATCACCCTAACTCATCCAAACAGGTCCCCTGGTGGGATCCCTACAAATTCTAAAAACTAACAAAAAATAGCCTCGAAAAACATGTGTCGTAATATAAACACAGCCAACATAATAGCTTACAAAAAAGTCAACGCCATTCTTACACGAGAAAATTCTTCTTAAAACAGAAAAAACGCAAAGTCCTGTACGACTTCACCTCAGACGTAAACCCACAAACCCCAATTCCAACAATTCCAATTCCCTAACAACCAATCTGACATCCATACAAGCAAATATGACATCTCCAAAGCCCTGTGCGAATTCTGGTCAAATGCATCACTTAACAATAATTTCCATCCTACTTTTATATCACACAAAGAAAACATTAGCTACAATTTCTCCCACAGTACATGTTCAAGCATTGAACACTATTTTTTATAGAAATTCTTAAGTTAGAGTTTCAAGGGATCGGACCCATGAAATATCAGTCAAACAGATGGTTCAAAACCGATCCCCTGCAGCCTAACACAAACAAATACATAAGTGGTGCGCTTATCGCACTGGAGAAAGGGTCGCATAGCAGGTAAACGTGCAGTGCGTTGATAAGTAGTTTTAAACACATAGGTTTAAGATTTTCATGTATCTTACTTATAAGAAAACTTTGACGAATAAAATCAGTTTCCATAAGGAGCTCATTGGAGTACGACCTTTATTTTGGGGCTCCTCTTAACATTTGGTCCTTCGGGGCACCCTGACGTTTTCCCCCCTGTGGTAAGAGACTCAGGGTTAAAAAACTGGCACCTATAAGGGGCTGAAGAAAAATAAAAATTCTCAGCCCATGGTAGCTAAAAAATAAGACTCCGATCTGGGTAAAAAAGAGCCCAGTTTAAAAACCGTAGTCCTCTGTTGTTTCCCCCCAAGAGGTAAGGGACACAGAGAATAAAATTATATA
The DNA here is from genome assembly GCA_018153235.1 of Drosophila malerkotliana malerkotliana. Lineage (NCBI taxonomy): Eukaryota > Metazoa > Arthropoda > Insecta > Diptera > Drosophilidae > Drosophila > Drosophila malerkotliana. The sequence continues at coordinate 860,127 of JAECXV010000105.1, forward strand.
AATGCACAATGGGCATAAAATAAAAAAAATAATAAAAATGAGTCAAAAAAAAAAAAAGGCTCAAGGAGTATTCTCAACCGTATTTTGGGGCTCCTATTAAAATTGGCACCTAAATAGTGGCTAGATGTGCATTGACACAGTCAGTCAAAGGTAGCTAAGATGGCTGCGAACTGGGCATAAAAGAGCTCAGTGTAAAATCGTAGTCCTCTGTCGTTTCCCCCCAAGTGGTAAGGGACACAGAGATTTAGAATTGCCATCGAGCAATAAGTGCGTTTTTTGTTTAGCGCAGGGCTATCCGAGGCCTGAGTCGGAATATTTATTAAAAATCTTTGGGCTGGAATTCAGCCATCGGATCTCCAAAGCGATACGGCGCAAGGAGTTAAAAACACAACTTGTTGTGGGAAATCAAAAATAAGATTTCAATTAAAAAAAAAATACGGCGTGTTCGAGGCCAAATATCGAGCCAAAACAAAAAGTCGGGTTCCTGGGAACAACGACAGCCAAAGTCTTTGGCATTTTATACGGCGGGACCAACGTCTGCGGCAGGACCACCGGCGAAGAACAACAGTAGAAGAACAACATCAGCGGCAGAAAAAACAAACAGCTACACCATCAGCAGCATCAAGGGCGGATCCTTTTACATCATCTGCAGAAGGAACACGCATCAAAAAAAGAAAATTTAAAAACTGTATGGTATGGTCAAAAACAAAAAAAATATATATACAATTTAAAAAATTAAAATAAAAAAAAAAAAAATTTGGCCTCAGTAAAACAAAAAAATTTAAAATTACAGTCCACTTAAAAAATCGAAGAAAAAATAAATTTTTCAAAGTAAATCTAAAATGAAAAAATATATATACTAAGGCACTTTTGTGGCCCCTGGCAGGATGTTCAAACATTAGGTTGAACATAACATACAAAAAACTTAAATAATTTTAAAATATTCAAATTAAATAATTCTTTCACAAATCATTAAAAGAAAAAAAATGTATTAACAAAATGCAAGAACAAAAACAAACATTTATACAGTCCACTAAAAATTATAATCAAAGAAAAGGTTAAAGTAACATCAAATTTATTCAAAAAATATTAATCAAAAACACATTAAATTAACGCCTCTTTTTGTGGCCCTTTCCAGAATGTTCAAGCATTGAACACTATTTTTTATAGAAATTCTTAAGTTAGAGTTTCAAGGGATCGGACCCATGAAATATCAGTCAAACAGATGGTTCAAAACCGATCCCCTGCAGCCTAACACAAACAAATACATAAGTGGTGCGCTTATCGCACTGGAGAAAGGGTCGCATAGCAGGTAAACGTGCAGTGCGTTGATAAGTAGTTTTAAACACATAGGTTTAAGATTTTCATGTATCTTACTTATAAGAGAACTTTGACGAATAAAATCAGTTTTGAAACGGAACTCATTGGAGTACGACCTTTATTTTGGGGCTCCTCTTAACAGTACATATTCACTAACCCAATCTTTAGAATGCGATATTTCAATTATCGAATTAAAAAGCACATTAAACCAATTAAAAGGCAAGACACCAGGTAGAGACCATATCAGTTACCCAATGATCAAAAATCTATATAACAATATCCTCAACGCACATATTCCACAACAATTTAAAATAAGCAACATAATACCAACATTAAAAACAGACTCAAACAAAACCGAAATAGACCCATAATCCTAAATAGCTGTCTATCCAAAGTCATGGATAAAATAATATCTAAACGGCTATGGTGGCTGGTAAACAACAGCCAGCTACTCGATAGTCGTCAAATAGGTTTCAGAAAGGGTAAATCGGTATCAGACTCTCTAGCAACGCTGGACCATCTGACTACTACCACCCTCTCCAGAAAAAGCCACCTTTCGATAATTTCACTAGACTTCTCAAAAGCATTTGACAAAATAGGAATTCACAAAATCTTAGACAAACTTGTATATTGGAAATTAGGGTCAAAAATTATGAAATACATAATAAACTATCCAACTAATCGAAAAATTTGCGTTTAAAGTCAAAATATACATTATCGGTAATTCTTTTTGCAATTGCCTATAATAAAGTTAATAGAATCATAGGTCTTCACAAATTGTTTGAATTTACAGCATACGCAGATGACTATTCAATCATAAATAGGCACAAAAGAACAGACACAGTAATAAACGTAAACCCACTGCTTACTGACATTCAAGAATGGTGCAATTACTCTGAAGCCAGTCTTTTCATACCCAAATCTAAATTTCTACACATTTGTCGCAAAAAAAAAATGCAATTTTAAATTGCTTTGTACCTTTAATTTAAAAAACGTAAAGTCTCTAAAAATATTGGGTGTTACCATAACCAATAATTATAAATCGGATGCACACATAGATCAACTAACAACACAAATTTTTAAAAGACTAAATATTATAAAATGTCTATTTAGCACTAGTTTCAACTGCCACATTAAAACTTATCTATACTCATCTATATAATCAACTCAATTATCATGTCAAAAATTGATTATTATTCAATTATTTCTATACGGAAAGGTACCCAAATCAAAACTTAACAAAATAAAAACAATATATTACTCAGCTATTAGAATAGCCTTCGGAGCCTTTCGCTCCTCACCGATAAACAACCTACTATACGAATCTAACATAAGACCAATAGAACAAAGAATGAAACATGCAATATTAATAAACTTTAAAATGATATCCATCGCAAAAAAAACACCTCTAGAACAAATTATTAGAAAAATTTCGAAGACAAAACGAATCCCAAAACTAACATCAACAATAAAAGATACTATTGACCACTGCAAAGCAATGCTACTACCCATAATGCCCTGTCCCCATAACAAAAGAAAAGGCAAAAAGGAAAAATTGCTATATGCACTGACTCACTCTCAGCCCTTACAGCACTGGAAAACCCAAATAACTCTACGTACTACATATTAGAAATCAGAAAAATTATGTCAAAATACAAAAACAAACTCACAGTGATATGGGTCCCAGAACACTGCGGAATTACAAGTAACGAACTTGCAGACCAAGCTGCTAAGCAAGCAACCTCGATGCCACTAATATCAGAAAAAAACTACAACGTACCCGATACTCTAAAATACATCTGGCATCCACAATAGATCTTTGCATTACCAAAACTCAAAATCAAGTTTCAAATCCAACAGTCTTACAGAACCTATCCTCTGATCACTTGCCTATAATCTTAAAATATTCAATAAATTTCCTTCAAAATGAGAAACACCAACCGATAATTAGTAAAGCAAACTTGACTAAGTTTAAGGAATTTATCAATGACAGATTGCTAGATACAGGAATAAGTAAATATAAAACTTGTTGTTCGATCTCAGACATTGACTTCCTGTTCAACTCGTTCACTAATATTGTCAACGATGGTTTTCGTGAAGCAGTTCCCCATAAAAGACAAACATTTACAAATTACAAGATACCTCAACATATACGCGAGTTATTTAAAATTAGAAACACAATTCAAAGACAATGAATTAGGTCAAGACAGCCGATACTTAAAGTTAGATGTGATTATCTTAACTATGTTATTAAACAAAAGTTATTTGCTCATAATAACACAGAGTGGAACAGTAAACAGTGCAACAGATAGAAAAATGTAGTAAGCCCTTTTGAAAGATAACAAAAGCTTTAAAAAAGAGAAAACAATTTATACCCTGTCTCTGCCTTGGCGACTCAAGCTATGAGACTGGAACTGAAAAAGCAAACGTACTCGCAGACATTTTTGAACAGAAACATAAATTAACAACTTCCTTCTCAAATCCAGAAACCTAGTTCAATATTCTATTCAGTCAATTGCAAATTATGATATTAATACCTCTCAAGTATTAAAAACTACAAACTCTGAAATTGCCAGCATAATCAAAGCACTAGTAACACGTAAATCACCTGGAGATGAGGTATTTCAAATATCTGCTTAAAAAACCTGCCTGTTTATGCCATTAGCTTTCTAGCACAAATCTTTAATCATTGTTTTTTCATTTTTAATTTCTGTAACATTCAGCGTTATGCACGGTAAAATTTATCCGAGCTGGTAGATTTGTTAAAAAATTTATACTACTGCAGGTTTTTTATATATTTAAGTAAGAGCCTATTTTTAGTATTTTTGAAGGTTCGTGAGGCACCTTGTAAACCAAGCAGGATTTGTTGAAGCGGACGGATATTTTCATGGCACACATGAGTCAAAAAATGTATTTAAAGTACGGTAAAATTTTTTAAAGATGACATTTAGATCGGTGCATGCCAGAATATCGGACCAATCATATGTATCGATAAGGCTATTAAGTTTGCGACATATACATAATATAACAAAGAATATTATTTCGTTCGTCATTTCACCAAATAACGAATACTCGAATTTTGTTAGGGTAGACAGCCTGAAAAGTTAGAAAAATTGAAATTTTGTGCGCTGGTTTCGAAACGAAATCGCACGCACACATGGCCCCGTGTATGTGAATCTGTGACACGCATACATACGAAGATCAATCCAAGCGCAGACCAACCTTCTTCATCGCGCTCCTTTCAGAGACTGAGAAACTGAGACTGAAAAAACTAGTGATGGCAAGCACCATTCGACCCTTCAAAGTTGGCGAGGTATTTGGTATTAGATATTTGATGAACACAGAAAGTTATGAAAATCACAATGTATCAGTTAACGAGCAGTGGATAGTTTATTATGCAGCCGATACTGTCCCGTTTATGGCTTCCTAAATGAATTCCGAATACCTTGAAGAAGTATTGCAGAACCCCAATCAGGATGGTAACAGGGAAACATTTAAAAGAGACTTAGAAGGTGAAGTGCTTAACCCAGGATGTCATGCTAGAAAATCGTGAGTCGCAATATATAGTAATGCAGAGAGATACACTTACTTCAGGAGAGGGACAACGACCCCTCAACGTCATTCTCGAAGTAGATTCTAAGGAATTGGCCTTATCAACCATATATGGGGTATTTCTGGGGTCGCGAACGTACGTTCATACGCAATTAGTGGCAAAAAATTAAAGAAAAAAAAATTTTCTGATGCTTTGATTTTTGTTTCCGATAGCATTTGGTGAGTTCTTTTCTTAGTATAAATTATGATTCTAATGGATTTTTCATTTTCATAATATTGGCAAAAAACATGAGGTCACGAACGTACGCGAAATGGAAGTCGGTTTTGGCTTGCTGTAGCAAAATCAAAAATCTGCGAATTGGAATGGAATATTTTAATGCAATAACTTTAATTTTAAAATAGAGACACGTAGCTTTTTATCTAGTCTATTCCCAATTAAATATCTCCATTAGTTTTTTTTAAATTAAACCAAGTACGGGTCGCAAACGTACGAGTTTTCCACATATAAAATTTTTTTTTTTGTTTATCTCTTTGTTTTTATAAATAAATTTATATATTCTTAAAAAATCATGTTTTACCAATTTTTTTTAATTTAAAAATTAAATTTTGTTTTTTATTAATTTTAATTTAATTTTATTTTAATTTTTACTTCTTTTATCCATCTACAAATATTTATAAACTTGTTAAACAAAAAAAAAAAATAAATAAAATAATTAAAATAATAATATTTTTTATACGTACGTCATACATACGGTCGCAAACGTACGCCACTTTCAAATTCAATATAAAAAAATTTGCTTGAAAAAGTCGGAATTTTTTTCTAATTTCAATAGTTAAAATGTCTTAACACATGAAGTTTCATCCACCTGCTTTCACTTAATGCGAAGCAATTACAATAAAATTAGGTTTTGGGTCGCGAACGTACGATTAGAACATAGATAAGAATCAAAATACAAATTAAGAGGTGACTGAACATTTTTTTCGTTCTCTTTGAATTTTTCTCCTCTTATTAGATTGTTATTAAGAGAGTTAGTACAAAAAGAGCAAACACATCATATGTTTTCCTTGAGAAATAAACAAACATAAAAATGTCTTTTAAAGTAAAAAAAAAGGTAAAAATTACATTTTTTGACTTTTCGGGTTTTTTTTTTTCCAGTAAGGTGTGAAAGATTATTGATCTATCGTTTTATTATTAACTATTTCACTATTTATGTACTAGCGTTGTTAAGGCGTGGGTCTCTTCATAATGAATTGCCAAGCTGAGAATGAATCTTGAACGCCATCTTGAATAGTAATGCCAACTCTAATAAAATATGATTTATATTTAAAAATTTTCGTTCAACGAAGCACATAAACCTTTTTTTAAAAAAGGTTAATTTTTTTTTAAAAAGGACATTTGCTGAAATACAAGTGAATGCTTAAAACAAGCACATTCTTAGTATGCAAAGAGCCAATATGGATATCCGATTTATTTTTACCATTAATTATAAAAATAAATCGCCAAAGGGGATTTAAAAATTAATAGAGATAAATTATTAAAATGAACAGGAAAATGAACATTCTCTTTTTTTGAAGAAAATAGAGAAGATGAAATTGAAGAGGATGTCATTGAAGAAGAGTTTCGGTTTAGCGGCTCCTGAAATATGTTCACAATTAAACATCTTAAATGTTGGTAACGAGGATGACAACATCAGAGTTATACAGCTGCCAACAACTGCTTCGTCTGAAAACTTTGCTGATTTAGTAAGGTCATTTAATTTGAGACAACAAACCTTTCAAATTCATATTCTGCAAATTGCTAAATACGACAAAGTTATTTATGAGTTTGTAGGTGGCGATTAAAAAATCGACTTATCTCAACGATACATCAGAATTTTTCTCAGAAGTATAATCGTGGAGCAGGAAGCAACCCAATGACCTAAAATTTTACTGTGTGCTCCTACAGGAAAAGCTGTATTCGGAATTGAAAGCTCCAACCTCCACTCCATGTTTTGTCTTCCTGTCTGGCTGGGTCTGCTTTATAATTTTATGTCAGGATTTACTAAAAACCCTGCGGACACGATTTATAGATCTTAAAGTTATTTTAATCGATAAAGTGTCCATGGTTGGTGCGAAAATGTTTTCGTATCTCGGTTCTCGATTCAAATGAACAAATACCAAATGACCGAAAGCAGTCTCCATTAGTCCCAGCAGAAGCCATTACAATACATAAATGCCAGCTGTTGTTGTCCACACAACTTCTGGTATGTGAAGGGTAGCATTTGATGTAGCCTGCAGTAGAGCAACAACTGCAGCAGTCTTTTATAAAGTTTTTTCTCAGAGAATTGCGGGAATCCCCTTTCAGCTCATTTCCACGCATTGTTAAACAATATAAGCTTTATAACTATATTTATTAACTATATCCTCCCTTTTATGCTTCGTTGAGGCTTCCACCTACTCAAACGAAGTATATAGCATCCCTGGCTTTAGTTCTGCTGTTAGATTAGATTGTCCATCAGTTGCCACAGGAAGCCGACCAAAACGAGGTCTTTTTGTATTTGTTTAAAACAAACTTTTTATCCATTTAACTTCCTGCCCTTGTTATCCATATTATAAAAGCCCCTCTGTTTAGGTGAGGGGCCGTTGTGCCGCTCAGCTGTGCATAAGAGCGCATCCGCACTCGCCCCTCTGTGCACTCTCTCTCGCTCATCGGCCATCGTCGATCGTCCGTTTCTTGTTCTCGTTAAGTTTTAATCTCTTGCAAGCAACGAATAAAGCTGGAAGCGTTTCGGAATTCAACCACGACGCCCCCGATTTCTTTTCTTATTTCGCCATTTCTGGAATATTTTGCGGCAGCAACGCCCCCCTACATCACCCTCAATCATATCTTTTTCTGTATTTGAATATGTCGTTTTCAAATATAAATCTATATATATATATAAATGCTCTGTTCGTATCTACTTGAAAAGTTCTGAACCGTTTAAGCCTAAATTTTGACACAACATGGGTTGCGGTTCCAGCTCGGTTATTGTTTACTTTTGATGTTGATAGCTTATCTGCGTTTACAAATATATCAGATTTTTTTGCGTTTTCCCGTGCCCCTACAGGCAGTCAGCTAAGAAGAAAATGTCAAATGTCAAAATGTCAGTTAAAAACGAAGTCATTAGAAACGAAGTCATACCACCCAAAAAGTCGAATTTGGGTCGTCATACTCGCAATACAGAAGCAAAAAGACATAACATTTCGAATATGACTGACGAAGAGCGGGCCTCCATCCGAGAGAATGAGCGGCTGAGAGCAATGCGGATGCACAACGCGGAATCAGCAGAAACGCGAGCAGCTAGGCTTGAGCGAACACGATTGAGAGTTAGGCAGTCACTTTTTGCAGAAATCGATTGTGATTCGGTCTCAAAATAATGAACGCGACAGGGCAAGGGTAGCTGAAGCGCGTTTACAGCTTGCAACATATCGAAACCTTCAATATAATCGTCTTGCATTCCGATAAAATCCAACTGTTGATTATAGCTCGAATCGCAATGTCGTCCAAATCCAAAAGGATTGTGTTGCGCTTCCGGGAAAGTGAAATTGCCTCAACTTGAAGCACAACCATAGCCTCTGCACTCTCTATTCGCTGGATCTGCTGTTGAGTCGAAGCATTTCCTGTCGAACATTAAGAAATAAAACTCTTGCTTCCAAATGACGTCATTTGGTGCGGAAATTATAAGTGCGCAATTCATGCCAACTTTTAAAATCAAAGGACAAATCTATCACAAAGCCGGTTCCCTGGTGATGATGGAGCTGAAGTCGATGCATGTTATGGAATCAATACCTCCCTGAAAAAGCCCAATATTTCGCAGCTACAGATCGAAACGATCGATTGGTAAACGTCGCAGAAACTCACCGTTGTTACGATGCTTTGCAGTATTAACTCATCTTCTGGGATGGTGCCGATGGATATCTTTTCAATGTGAGAATGGTAGATACAGTCAATGGTGTAGAAACGAATAAAAAGTGCAGCGCGATGAACTTTTACTCATACCGATTAATGGTTCGGAGGACCGATGACAATCATATATTGAAATGTCGTCAGTAGTTTCATCAGTACATTGTCGATATGTATGCAAAAATTGAAACAGAACGTTTGCTGTTCCTCCGATTGAATCAGACGAAACTTCGGTCCGAAACTTGGAAAGCTCACAATTTTGCCATCCTCATACATAGGTAGTCCACGCCACATGCAGGAATATGCTCAAGATGCCATGGCATATGTTCGTTGCTAAGGCCGTCCGACTTATTTATCACCTTCACATGCAATCCAGCTTGGGACGAGATAGTGCAGCTGTTATTTCCTGGACAATCGTCTACGGATACGCATACATCACAACCCGTGTTTTCAGACAAAACCTCAAGTCACTGATGGATTTCATTGTAAAACATGGAGTTTTTGGATCTGTGCGGTGCTGGATGTATTCAGTAGAATGGCAGAAGAGAGGATTGTCGCATGCGCACATACTGATCTGGCTGTATGATAAAATTACTCCAGACGAAATCGACGATGTGATATGCGTTGAGATTCCACGGGCCGAGGTTGATACGGATTTGCATGCAGTTGTCATCAAGAACATGATCCATGGCCCATGTGGTACCCTTAACCCAAGTTCACCATGCATGGTAGACGGGAAGTGTTCCAAGCGATATCCTCGAGCATAGGAAGTTAAGCAGTTAATTACCCTACGGAGTTTCTACACTCACTTGATCTGCCTAAAATGCCACCACACATATTGAAATTAAAAATAGGTGTGCCGATTATCATGCTCCGGAATATGAATCAGACGAAACTCTGCAACGGTACGCGACTCGCAGTCAAGTAATTGAGAACAACGTTGTAGAAGCAACGATCATAAGTGGTCCTTTTAAAGGTGAAGATGTTCCCATTCCTAGGATTCCTATGTTCCCGACTGATACACCGTTCCAGTTCAAGAGATTGCAGTTTTCCATTCGTTTGGCGTTTGCAATGACCATAAATAAAGCTCAAGGTCAATCTCTGGAGTTTTGTGGTTTGGATTTGGATGAAGATTGTTTTTCACACAGACAATTATATGTTGCGTGTTCCCGTGTCGGAAAACCAAATAATCTTTATATTTACGCAGAGAATGGGGAAACAAAGAATATTGTACCCAATATGTACCCACAAGTATTACAGAATTAAATTAATTTGAAAATTATTCTTTTTTGTTTGACTTATTTCTTATGGTGCAACCACAATATGCCACAGCGAAACGTGGCAGGGTACTGCTAGTCTGTTATATTTATTTTAGTTTATAAAATCCAAACATATCCACTTCTTAAATTCAATGAATTTGAATGCCTTATTGGATATTGGCTCTTCTATCACCAATGGTAATACCCACATTGATTGTGTAGCGGGGACCGAAGACGGTTTTGTTTACTTTAGCCCATTATTGAGGACTATTGCCCATTATTGGCCCAGGTCGGGCCAAAATATTCTACGAGAGTATTCTACAAGTCGTGTACAACCTCACTGCGAGCAAGCTCACCACGGAACGTTGGCCAAGAGGGGACGTTCTCCCGGACAGCCTTTGTTGGGGCATATCGTGGAAATTTGTTAACGACTGGCGGACCTTAACTAAATAATGTGTATAATCTTAAGTTTTAGTGCAATTATAGACTCAAGAAAGTTTTCCGAGTAACGGAGACAGGCTGCGCCGCCATTTCTCTTGTTGGCCCAGGTCATAGACCTCACCGTGAGTGTTCGTGTAAAACCTCACTTTCACGTGCCCAGTTATGTCGCTCTCTCCGGGTCATGTCACTCTCTCTACCGCAACATGCAGAAATTACTAGTTTCTATTTAATCTAAAATCACTATTTTTATTTTAAGTGGCCACGACTCCCAATTATAAGAGAAAGAATCTAATATTACATTTTGTTTGAGTGGCTCTAAATTCGAAAAGATTTCTTTTGAGGGCCTTCTGCCACTCGGTTTGAACCAGCCAGTTATACTTCACATTTTTTTTTTATTTTTCTTAAATTAGTAATTTTATTAAATCTACGATAATGGAACTAAAGTAAGAGCCAATGTTAAATTAAGTGCCTTCTATGTAAGTGCCTTCTTCTATGTATCCACTGGGTTTATTTATACATTTTTTAAAGTCAGCCATTATTCCCAAATTTACCAGTAACTATGGCAGCTAGCCAAGCGCTGCAATTGTTTCAGCCACTCCACCGAGAAGGATCGATCTTTCGTCGTTGGACTAAAAATCTGTGAGTTACCCCAAGTTTTTTATGGTCTTTTTATTACTTTGGCTACTTTATAAAAAAAATAAATCCCAGTAGTAACTGCCAATTTTTTATTTTTACAAGAATTTAATTTTCTACCTATTTTTTTGTAATATCCATTAAATAAGTTAATATATTAAATGTAAAGTAAAACTTAAAACCATTAGTATCCATTGGCACGATTTGAAAACTGAATTGATTCTTGAAGAACTTAAAAGATTAAACATTGAAATTGTTAAAGTTTAATTTTCTTTTAAAAAAAGTATTATTATGTTAAGGTCTTTTGAATTATTATATATACTCTTTATTATTAAAACCTTTGAATTGAATTTCTTATACCTGTAATTATTTCTAAAGATCAAGGATGGAAGGATTATTTTCGTTTTTAAAGAATAAAACCATGAACGTTTAAAATCTCAAGTGACTGAACTCAGCTGATGTTTGCCAGGATGTAGGGTGTTAAAGGGATCACCAGAGCGATGCCCTAGCGGCCGGTGATCATAGGTAGGGTGGGCAGTTCGCAAGCACAACAACACCAGTGTTTTGTCAAATGAATAGTCTTCTCTTTGTCCGTCCTTTCTTTCTGTCCTTCCGAATTTATTCCTCCGAACTCTTCCGGTTCAGTCCTCCATTCATTTAGTTTGTCGCTAGCACGCTCAATTCTGGATTTAATAATAATAATGTGTAGTGAGTGATAGAGTCCGTCCAAGCAAGACCACCACCCCCAAAGCCGACGAGCAAAAGCCGGACCTTATAGAGCACAGACTCTTCGAATCCGTCCACACCGTACCGTTGCACATTACAATTGAGCTTTCTTTAATATAATATTTCAGAAAGTATGTCAATGGCGCGTACTTTTGAAATCGTTTATAGTCATCATTGTGGCATTTGAGTGAGTTTGACTGAGAATGAGTAGTAAATAGTAAAGATAGTTTAGGAAAGGAGTTACAGGTAGCTTAAAATATTTCAATGCATTTAACATTTTTGGGGAATAAAGAGTTGTCTTCACTACATTTTTGGGCGTGACAACATTAGCTGACTCGTAGGTCCTTAAAAGTTAAAAAACAGTCAAAATGTTTAACGACATTTTCCCATTCTATTGAAATGGCCTCCTCGTGGTGTTCATTGGGTACCGATTCATTTTTTTTCGGGAGCTAATACGAACGGCTAATAAACAATATACATTTTCTATAATGAGTACCGGGCATCTTATAGTCGAGCCACTCGAGTGGACGATCGAGTCCGTCCAACATTCTGTCATCCGACACGTCCCTCACTTATTATTATTTATTTATTTATTTATTTTGCCAATGGACAAATCCTTAAATGGCTACATAATAACAACTTACAAACTAATAAATAACAGAGCTTGCAAATAACTGTCGACCGTTTCTCGTTGTCTGCAATTAAGTGTCTCTTTCTGACTCTTTACGAAAAGACTCAGAGAGCAACCGCTTCATGGGTTCTTTAATGTGCTCGCTCGCGCTCAGAGCGAAACCGATTTTTTGTATTCTGTTTTGTTTCGGTTGTTGCAAGACCGTTTTGTCGTTTTCAGTGAAGCAAAAAGTCTTTTGCGTATGTATTGGTATACATTTACACGCATAGGCAAGCAAATCGTTAGATGTTTAATTGCGATCGTGTATTGAGTGTGTTAAGTTGCGTTGTTTAACTGTGTTAACAAATTATTTTTGTAAAATGGGAAGAGACAGTAACAAAAATGTGCACCAATTTTTATACCCTTGCAGAGGGTATTATAATTTTGTCCAAAAGTGTGCAACGCAGTGAAGGAGACATCTCCGACCCTATAAAGTATATATATTCTTGATCAGGATCACCTCCTGAGTTGATATGAGCATGTCCGTCTGTCCGTCTGTCCTTCTGTCCGTCTGTCCGTCTGTCCGTCTGTCTGTCTGTCTGTTTCTACGCGAACTAGTCTCTCAGTTTTAAAGCTATCGACTTGAAACTTTGCACACACCCTTCTTTTCTTTGCACGCAGTATATAAGTCGGAACGACCGGGATCGGTCGACTATATCCTATAGCTGCCATATAACTGATTGATCGGAAATGGTATAACTTTGGTGTTTTTAGAGTTAGAGAGTTCAAATTTGACATGAAAGCTATCTTTGGCAAAACATTACGACATGCCAAATTTCATAAGGATCTGCCGACTATATCCTATAGCTGCCATATAACTGAACGATCGGAAATGGTTTTTGGTAGAAATATCAACTTTCGTATTTTTGAAGATAGAAGCTTGGGACTTTTTTTTTATACCCTTGCAGAGGGTATTATAATTTTGTCCAAAAGTGTGCAACGCAGTGAAGGAGACATCTCCGACCCTATAAAGTATATATATTCTTGATCAGGATCACCTCCTGAGTTGATATGAGCATGTCCGTCTGTCCGTCTGTCTGTCCGTCTGTCTGTCTGTCTGTTTCTACGCGAACTAGTCTCTCAGTTTTAAAGCTATCGTCTTGAAACTTTGCACACACCCTTCTTTCCTTTGCACGCAGTATATAAGTCGGAACGACCGGGATCGGTCGACTATATCCTATAGCTGCCATATAACTGATTGATCGGAAATGGTATAACTTCGATGTTTTTAGAGTTGCAGAGTTCAAATTTGACATAAGAGCTATTTTTGGCAAAACAATACGACGTGCTAAATTTCATAAGGATCGGCCGACTATATCTTATAGCTGCCATATAACTGAAAGATCGGAATTGACCCAACTTTTGTGTTTTTGAAGATAGAAAGCTGGATACAGATTTGATACAGATTCTATTTTTGGTCAGTTCATCCAACCTTCCAAATTTCATAAGGATCGGCCAACTATATCCGATGTTTGCGATATATATCCGGTTTTAACTGCAAGGGTATATCAACTTCGGCTCCGCCCGAAGTTTGCTTTCCTTTCTTGTTTAAATTCAATTCGGTCGAAAAGAAATCGATGTGTAATGTTTGCGGAATTAAATTGTCCGGGAATCATTCCACAAATTGGCATATGGACATTTTCAACGAGTGTAATAATTTTGGATATACAAAGTTAACAGACAGCGAAGAAAAACGAAAAATATCGTATCAAACGAGTGAACAAGCAATTGTTTCTTCCTTGATAAAAATTGTAACCACAGACGGAAAACCATTCAAATTTCTAGACAGTGAAGGGTTCAACGAAATAATGGATCCAATATATAATGCACTTGGCATGAACCCTGTAACGTCTAGAAATATTATGAATTTTGTGTCAATCAAAGAACAGTTTGTTAAAGAAAATATAAGGGCACTTGCGAAGGGAAAGATGGTGTCGCTGAAAATCGACGTTGCCACCAGAATGAATAAAGCCATTTTAGGCATCAATTTGCAAATGATCCACGCAAGCCTGGCTAAAACCGAGATTGTTGTGAAGACCTTGGGCATGATTGAGCTCGGGGAATCTCACACTGGAGTATATATGAAAACAAAAATTCTTCAAATCTTAGATGATTATGGCATATCCCTTGATCAGATTTACAGGTAAAAATTGAATTCCATACAATTTTGTATGTACAAAAATATGTGATTTTTTGTTGTTTTAATTTCATATTCTCGTACACAGCATTACGTCTGATAATGGACGAAACATGATAAAAGCCGTCCAGGTATTAAATGATGCGACAGAGGAATCCCTTTTGAAGAAGACATAGAAAGTGAGAATCTTCTGAAAGAACTGGATTCTATTGAACTGTCTAATATACACCTAGTGAGATGTGCAGCACACACTCTGCAACTGTGCGTATTTGATGTAAACAAAACAAAGGAGATCGCCGATAGAATAAGTGCCTGTCGCACATTATGCAAATCGCTGCGCACAGAAACATATAGAAACATAAGTTATAGAAGTACAAATATATAAATTTATATTCCAATCGGGATAAATCGGGGAAAATAATAAATAAATATATATATATGTATATGTATATATAATTATATATAAATATATAAATTTTATGTATTATAAATACTTCATATTTATAAAATCTATGCAGACGTATTTTAGTTGAGAATGAAAAAAACATACCATCGCTCGACGTTGCTACAAGGTGGAATTCGACGTATTTAATGCTAAAGAAACTATTGGACTTAAAGGATTTCCTGGCAACGCGGCCAAATATTTGTGTAGAGGCCGATTGGGATTGGATCGAGACGTACATTGACGCTTTCAGTGACACATACCAGGCAACCCTAAAGCTACAAAACAAAGATTTAGTTTATAGTGAGTTCTTCGTAGTATGGATGGAACTCAAATTGAAATGCGATAATAGCTACAATTTAATTTTAAAACAAGAAAGGAAAGCAAACTTCGGGCGGAGCCGAAGTTGATATACCCTTGCAGTTAAAACCGGATATATATCGCAAACATCGGATATAGTTGGCCGATCCTTATGAAATTTGGTAGGTTGGATGAACTGACCAAAAATAGAATCTGTATCAAGTTCCAGCTTTCTATCTTCAAAAACACAAAAGTTGGGTCAATTCCGATCTTTCAGTTATATGGCAGCTATAAGATATAGTCGGCCGATCCTTATGAAATTTGGTAGGTTGGATCAACTAACCAAAAAATAGAATCTGTATTAAATTCCAGCTTTCTATCTTCAAAAACGCGAAAGTTGGGTCATTTCCGATCGTTCAGTTATATGGCAGCTATAGGATATAGTCGGCCGATCCTTATGAAATTTGGCACGTCGTATTGTTTTGCCAAAAATAGCTCTTCTTGCTCTAGTCAAATTTGAACTCTGCAACTCTAAAAACATCGAAGTTATACCATTTCCGATCAATCAGTTATATGGCAGCTATAGGATATAGTCGACCGATCCCGGCCGTTCCGACTTCTATACTGCGTGCAAAGGAAAGAAGGGTGTGTGTAAAGTTTCAAGACGATAGCTTCAAAACTGAGAGACTAGTTCGCGTAGAAACAGACAGACAGACGGACAGACAGACGGACAGACGGACATGCTCATATCAACTCAGGAGGTGATCCTGATCAAGAATATATATACTTTATAGGGTCGGAGATGTCTCCTTCACTGCGTTGCACACTTTTGGACAAAATTATAATACCCTCTGCAAGGGTATAAAAAAAAGTCCCAAGCTTCTATCTTCAAAAATACGAAAGTTGATATTTCTACAAAAAACCATTTCCGATCGTACAGTTATATGTCAGCTATAAGATATAGTCAACCGATCTTTATGAAATTTGGTAGATCGGATTAACTGACCAAAAATAGAATGTGTACCAAGTGCCAGCTTTCTATCATCAAAAACACGAAAGTTGGGTCATTTCCGATCGTTCAGTTATATGGCAGCTATAGGATATAGTCGGCCGATCCTTATGAAATTTGGCATGTCGTAATGTTTTGCCAAAGATAGCTTTCATGTCAAATTTGAGCTAATACGAACGGCTAATAAACAATATACATTTTCTATAATGAGTACCGGGCATCTTATAGTCGAGCCACTCGAGTGGACGATCGAGTCCGTCCAACATTCTGTCATCCGACACGTCCCTCACTTATTATTATTTATTTATTTATTTATTTTGCCAATGGACAAATCCTTAAATGGCTACATAATAACAACTTACAAACTAATAAATAACAGAGCTTGCAAATAACTGTCGACCGTTTCTCGTTGTCTGCAATTAAGTGTCTCTTTCTGACTCTTTACGAAAAGACTCAGAGAGCAACCGCTTCATGGGTTCTTTAATGTGCTCGCTCGCGCTCAGAGCGAAACCGATTTTTGTATTCTGTTTTGTTTCGGTTGTTGCAAGACCGTTTTGTCGTTTTCAGTGAAGCAAAAAGTCTTTTGCGTATGTATTGGTATACATTTACACGCATAGGCAAGCAAATCGTTAGATGTTTAATTGCGATCGTGTATTGAGTGTGTTAAGTTGCGTTGTTTAACTGTGTTAACAAATTATTTTTGTAAAATGGGAAGAGACAGTAACAAAAATGTGCACCAATTTTTATACCCTTGCAGGAGTATTATAATTTTGTCCAAAAGTGTGCAACGCAGTGAAGGAGACATCTCCGACCCTATAAAGTATATATATTCTTGATCAGGATCACCTCCTGAGTTGATATGAGCATGTCCGTCTGTCCGTCTGTCCTTCTGTCCGTCTGTCCGTCTGTCTGTCTGTCTGTTTCTACGCGAACTAGTCTCTCAGTTTTAAAGCTATCGACTTGAAACTTTGCACACACCCTTCTTTTCTTTGCACGCAGTATATAAGTCGGAACGACCGGGATTGGTCGACTATATCCTATAGCTGCCATATAACTGATTGATCGGAAATGGTATAACTTTGGTGTTTTTAGAGTTAGAGAGTTCAAATTTGACATGAAAGCTATCTTTGGCAAAACATTACGACATGCCAAATTTCATAAGGATCTGCCGACTATATCCTATAGCTGCCATATAACTGAACGATCGGAAATGGTTTTTGGTAGAAATATCAACTTTCGTATTTTTGAAGATAGAAGCTTGGGACTTTTTTTTATACCCTTGCAGAGGGTATTATAATTTTGTCCAAAAGTGTGCAACGCAGTGAAGGAGACATCTCCGACCCTATAAAGTATATATATTCTTGATCAGGATCACCTCCTGAGTTGATATGAGCATGTCCGTCTGTCCGTCTGTCTGTCCGTCTGTCTGTCTGTCTGTTTCTACGCGAACTAGTCTCTCAGTTTTGGTGTTTTTAGAGTTAGAGAGTTCAAATTTGACATGAAAGCTATCTTTGGCAAAACATTACGACATGCCAAATTTCATAAGGATCTGCCGACTATATCCTATAGCTGCCATATAACTGAACGATCGGAAATGGTTTTTGGTAGAAATATCAACTTTCGTATTTTTGAAGATAGAAGCTTGGGACTTTTTTTTATACCCTTGCAGAGGGTATTATAATTTTGTCCAAAAGTGTGCAACGCAGTGAAGGAGACATCTCCGACCCTATAAAGTATATATATTCTTGATCAGGATCACCTCCTGAGTTGATATGAGCATGTCCGTCTGTCCGTCTGTCTGTCCGTCTGTCTGTCTGTCTGTTTCTACGCGAACTAGTCTCTCAGTTTTGGTGTTTTTAGAGTTAGAGAGTTCAAATTTGACATGAAAGCTATCTTTGGCAAAACATTACGACATGCCAAATTTCATAAGGATCTGCCGACTATATCCTATAGCTGCCATATAACTGAACGATCGGAAATGGTTTTTGGTAGAAATATCAACTTTCGTATTTTTTGAAGATAGAAGCTTGGGACTTTTTTTTATACCCTTGCAGAGGGTATTATAATTTTGTCCAAAAGTGTGCAACGCAGTGAAGGAGACATCTCCGACCCTATAAAGTATATATATTCTTGATCAGGATCACCTCCTGAGTTGATATGAGCATGTCCGTCTGTCCGTCTGTCTGTCCGTCTGTCTGTCTGTCTGTTTCTACGCGAACTAGTCTCTCAGTTTTGAAGCTATCGTCTTGAAACTTTACACACACCCTTCTTTCCTTTGCACGCAGTATATAAGTCGGAACGGCCCGGATCGGTCGACTATATCCTATAGCTCCCATATAACTGATTGATCGGAAATGGTATAACTTCGATGTTTTTAGAGTTGCAGAGTTCAAATTTGACATAAGAGCTATTTTTGGCAAAACAATACGACGTGCCAAATTTCATAAGGATCGGCCGACTATATCTTATAGCTGCCATATAACTGAAAGATCGGAATTGACCCAACTTTTGTGTTTTTGAAGATAGAAAGCTGGATACAGATTTGATACAGATTCTATTTTTGGTCAGTTCATCCAACCTTCCAAATTTCATAAGGATCGGCCAACTATATCCGATGTTTGCGATATATATCCGGTTTTAACTGCAAGGGTATATCAACTTCGGCTCCGCCCGAAGTTTGCTTTCCTTTCTTGTTTAAATTCAATTCGGTCGAAAAGAAATCGATGTGTAATGTTTGCGGAATTAAATTGTCCGGGAATCATTCCACAAATTTAAGACGCCATCTAACAACGAAGCATATGGACATTTTCAACGAGTGTAATAATTTTGGATATACAAAGTTAACAGACAGCGAAGAAAAACGAAAAATATCGTATCAAACGAGTGAACAAGCAATTGTTTCTTCCTTGATAAAAATTGTAACCACAGACGGAAAACCATTCAAATTTCTAGACAGTGAAGGGTTCAACGAAATAATGGATCCAATATATAATGCACTTGGCATGAACCCTGTAACGTCTAGAAATATTATGAATTTTGTGTCAATCAAAGAACAGTTTGTTAAAGAAAATATAAGGGCACTTGCGAAGGGAAAGATGGTGTCGCTGAAAATCGACGTTGCCACCAGAATGAATAAAGCCATTTTAGGCATCAATTTGCAAATGATCCACGCAAGCCTGGCTAAAACCGAGATTGTTGTGAAGACCTTGGGCATGATTGAGCTCGGGGAATCTCACACTGGAGTATATATGAAAACAAAAATTCTTCAAATCTTAGATGATTATGGCATATCCCTTGATCAGATTTACAGGTAAAAATTGAATTCCATACAATTTTGTATGTACAAAAATATGTGATTTTTTGTTGTTTTAATTTCATATTCTCGTACACAGCATTACGTCTGATAATGGACGAAACATGATAAAAGCCGTCCAGGTATTAAATGATGCGACAGAGGAATCCCTTTTGAAGAAGACATAGAAAGTGAGAATCTTCTGAAAGAACTGGATTCTATTGAACTGGCTAATATACACCTAGTGAGATGTGCAGCACACACTCTGCAACTGTGCGTATTTGATGTAAACAAAACAAAGGAGATCGCCGATAGAATAAGTGCCTGTCGCACATTATGCAAATCGCTGCGCACAGAAACATATAGAAACATAAGTTATAGAAGTACAAATATATAAATTTATATTCCAATCGGGATAAATCGGGGAAAATAATAAATAAATATATATATATGTATATGTATATATAATTATATATAAATATATAAATTTTATGTATTATAAATACTTCATATTTATAAAATCTATGCAGACGTATTTTAGTTGAGAATGAAAAAAACATACCATCGCTCGACGTTGCTACAAGGTGGAATTCGACGTATTTAATGCTAAAGAAACTATTGGACTTAAAGGATTTCCTGGCAACGCGGCCAAATATTTGTGTAGAGGCCGATTGGGATTGGATCGAGACGTACATTGACGCTTTCAGTGACACATACCAGGCAACCCTAAAGCTACAAAACAAAGATTTAGTTTATAGTGAGTTCTTCGTAGTATGGATGGAACTCAAATTGAAATGCGATAATAGCTACAATTTAATTTTAAAACAAGAAAGGAAAGCAAACTTCGGGCGGAGCCGAAGTTGATATACCCTTGCAGTTAAAACCGGATATATATCGCAAACATCGGATATAGTTGGCCGATCCTTATGAAATTTGGTAGGTTGGATGAACTGACCAAAAATAGAATCTGTATCAAGTTCCAGCTTTCTATCTTCAAAAACACAAAAGTTGGGTCAATTCCGATCTTTCAGTTATATGGCAGCTATAAGATATAGTCGGCCGATCCTTATGAAATTTGGTAGGTTGGATCAACTAACCAAAAAATAGAATCTGTATTAAATTCCAGCTTTCTATCTTCAAAAACGCGAAAGTTGGGTCATTTCCGATCGTTCAGTTATATGGCAGCTATAGGATATAGTCGGCCGATCCTTATGAAATTTGGCACGTCGTATTGTTTTGCCAAAAATAGCTCTTCTTGCTCTAGTCAAATTTGAACTCTGCAACTCTAAAAACATCGAAGTTATACCATTTCCGATCAATCAGTTATATGGCAGCTATAGGATATAGTCGACCGATCCCGGCCGTTCCGACTTATATACTGCGTGCAAAGGAAAGAAGGGTGTGTGTAAAGTTTCAAGACGATAGCTTCAAAACTGAGAGACTAGTTCGCGTAGAAACAGACAGACAGACGGACAGACAGACGGACAGACGGACATGCTCATATCAACTCAGGAGGTGATCCTGATCAAGAATATATATACTTTATAGGGTCGGAGATGTCTCCTTCACTGCGTTGCACACTTTTGGACAAAATTATAATACCCTCTGCAAGGGTATAAAAAAAAGTCCCAAGCTTCTATCTTCAAAAATACGAAAGTTGATATTTCTACAAAAACCATTTCCGATCGTACAGTTATATGTCAGCTATAAGATATAGTCAACCGATCTTTATGAAATTTGGTAGATCGGATTAACTGACCAAAAATAGAATGTGTACCAAGTGCCAGCTTTCTATCATCAAAAACACGAAAGTTGGGTCATTTCCGATCGTTCAGTTATATGGCAGCTATAGGATATAGTCGGCCGATCCTTATGAAATTTGGCATGTCGTAATGTTTTGCCAAAGATAGCTTTCATGTCAAATTTGAACTCTGCAACTCTAAAAACACCAAAGTTATACCATTTCCGATCAATCAGTTATATGGCAGCTATAGGATATAGTCGACCGATCCCGGTCGTTCCGACTTATATACTGCGTGCAAAGAAAAGAAGGGTGTGTGCAAAGTTTCAAGTCGATAGCTTTAAAACTGAGAGACTAGTTCGCGTAGAAACAGACAGACAGACAGACGGACAGACGGACAGACGGACAGAAGGACAGACGGACAGACGGACATGCTCATATCAACTCAGGAGGTGATCCTGATCAAGAATATATATACTTTATAGGGTCGGAGATGTCTCCTTCACTGCGTTGCACACTTTTGGACAAAATTATAATACCCTCTGCAAGGGTATAAAAACTATCGGCACAAATCAAAATAAGGGAAACCAAATTATTAGAAAATGATGCATTGTTGGCAGCGATTTACTTGGATCCTCGTGTAAATTGTATGTTGTCGACCAATCAAAAATCCTTAGCAAAGGCTAATTAAAAAAAACTGCTTTTCGTTTACATGAGTTGAAAGAAGTAAGCCGTATGTCGTAGAATGTTTGAAATGTGGGTCCTGTTTTGTTTATGTTTAAGGTTTGAGACTCTAATTAAAATTGTCTTCGTCAAAAACTAATACTTGTACTAAACTAAAATCCAAAATACATTTTATACTTATTATCGCTTTGTTATTTAAGGCACAAACACGAAATGTTGCAGCGCTCGAAACTCCTGTGCATGAAGAGATGTTTGCTTCCACTGCCTCGTCAATTTCAACCGCATCCTCATCTGAAGAGAAGTCCCGGTTCTCGGCATTTTTGGACGATTTTCAGACAGTTTCGGAAAACAAAGAAGATCCAGTTTCTACAAAACTATCCAAAATTTATGCTGACATTGAAAACTTCGACGTAACATTTGGTCGCTTGCCATTAAATTGCAACATATTGGATTTTTCAATGATTTGAAACTTAGGATGCCGAATATAAGTGCACTAGCGCAGGTTGTGCTGGCTACACCTGCAACGCAAGTCTCCGTCGAACGGGCATTCTCAGCCCTACATTTTATTTTAAGTGAACGAAGAAGTTCGATTAGCGCAGAAAATTTAAACTCCTTACTAGTTGTTAAGCTTAACACATAAATAAAAAAAATTTTACAAAAAATATGAATATAAGATATAAAAAAAAAAAAAAAAAATCTAAAAACAACATTGTCTGAAACTTTTTTTGCATTCCTTTTGCAGTAAAAACATAAAAATTACGAAAGCAACAACAACGAAAGTAAATGAAAAGACCGTTTGGATTGAGTTTTTCGGTCAATCGGTCTTTTGCTGACTCTCTTTGTGCGAGTGTTTCTCGTTCCGCTCTTCACGCACTGCTCATTAAACGACCGAAATAAAATGGCTCAACGAAAAGCGCTCAACAGAAAACAGAATTAAGGACTGCAAAAGTCTCTTGCTCAGAGCGAGAGCGAGAGAGTATGAACTTTTTCGGTTCTGCTCGCAACGAGAGCGCATGAAAAAAACGGTTGACAATTATTTACAAGCTCTGATAAATAATACTACAATACTAATAAAAACTTAATAAGTGACTGATTAACATGCGTTTTAACACACCCTTATCAGAATCCCACTAAATTCGGAGGCTAGGCGGCAAAGAATTAAAATAAGAAAGAGCCCGCTCAATCGGCTCATTTAAAAGATAATTGGCCCTGTGACACTTGACCCGAAAGGGGCAAAGGTAGGAAGACCCCTTTGAGGAACATTAAAATTAATGAGTCCCAATAAAAAAGGACAATTAATGTCATCAACGATTAAATTGTTCAAAAAAGTTAAGGCTGCCAGGTTACGCCGGTCCTCCAACGAGCAGACATTCAGAAGAAGGCAACGGCTCTGGTATGAAGGAACAGGATCCTGAAACCTTAGAGGCAGAAGTGCAAATTTTAAAAATTTCCTCAACCGAATAATTGGTTCACGTGCCTCTTAACAAAGCCCAGCATGGCATACGCTTTAGGCAGAATATAGTCTAAGTGACCAGAAAATTTAAATTTGCTGTCGAATAAGACACCAAGGTCTAACACCTCCCTTTAGCTACCAAATTATAATTACTGATGGAATGACCCGTGTAGATTTCAAGAGACCGCTTACTGTAACGGGTAAACAGACACTTTGATAAGTTTAATGGAAGAAGATTACGGGAGCAACATGAGTAAACTCTGGATATATTCACCTGTAACAAGTAACTGTAACTAATGCAACTAATGGCCTTATAGATTTTAAGGTCATTCGCATACATCAAGAAGTAAGAGTGACGAATGCATGAATAGATGTCGTTAACGAAGTTAATAAATAGGAGAGGTGTCAGAGAGCTGCCTTGTAGAAGACCAGAGGAGGTGACAAATGGAATTGAGGTAGCGTCTCCAATAGAAACGTGAAAAGAAAAGACTGCCAAATTAGTTGTAGTGAACCTCCTAGGCAAGAAACCATGCTGATTGGGGGGACATAAAATTACGAGCCAGAAATGTCAATTTTTTAGTAACTATCCGCTCTAAATCTTATTTTAGCTATAGGTCGATAGTTGGTAACATCAGACCTACTGCCACCTTTGTGAATAGGCGTTACAGAAGTAATCTTTCACCGATAGGGGAATCATTTAGATGAGAGCGACAAGGAGAACAGCAGTTGAAGGGGAGTAGAAAGAGAAGCGATACTCCTCTTAAGAAAGAATGAGGAGATACCGTCCACGTCAGGTGTGAGCTACTCGGTCAAATGTCCTGTGGCTTCAACTAGGTCACCGTCCAAAACGTCCATGCTACTCACATTGGGAAAAGGCTCAATGCTAAGAAGAGTTTCATGATCACTCCAAGGAACCTTCGGCTCCAAGTTAGAGGCAAAGTACTTTGCAAAAAGATCAGAAACGCCTTGATCCGAGTCGGCTGCAAAATTACCATAACATATGGATGAAGGTATGTCCGATTTTGACTTTTTGCTGTTAACAAACCGCCAAAAAACTTTAGGATTGGATCGAAGGCTAGCTTCGACATCGGATATATACTGATTGTAGAGGAACTTATTAAGGAAATCAAATTGCCGCTTAAATTGCCAGTACAGCTCTCCTGCTCGAGACTCCCCTGTCATTATAAATAGTTTTTAATGCTTATCCCTTCTATTCTTTAAGTTTTTTTTTAACTTTTTGCATACCAGGGAAGCCTATAGGATCTTCGTACCCTCACAGGGGCATAAGTATCAATAATATTAAAAAGGGCAACCAAGAACTTAGTATAACAATCAGCCATCCGAAACAATTGAGCCATCCGAAAAAAGGGAAACCCAATCAAAGGCTGAAATAGGGGCCTTAATAAGTGACAAGTTAGTATCATTCAGATGATAATATGAAATGGGTGAAGCAGAAGGCAAAAAACTACAAAACTCAATATGAATTACTAACGGCTTGTGGTGCATATCACAGGGACTTAATGGTACATTGCATAATTCTACTTTACTATTAACCAAATTATGCATCTCGGTCTTTTTGAAATACATGGTACAAGTTAGGCTCGAAGAACTCAGAGGAGCTAAATTTGTCATTGAGCCACGTTTCCACAAGGATGATTACATCAAAATCGCAGGCAGAAGAATTGAGGAATACCATCCGGGTCTTGGGTTTCATTCCCGATATATTTTGGAATAGAACTTTTAGGCTTTTATTTAGGTCTGAGGACGACGAGTAGCTACAGTCCAAACTGGGAATTGGACGACAAGGTACTGCACTCCTGGTACTGGTGCATGTGCAGGCATATCCAAACCGCATAGCTCGCAAAATAGCCGACGAGGACACATAGAAGTTTGCATTAGACTCATCTGTAGACCTGCGAGAGTCCAGTTGCAAGGCAAATCCAGTACCAGGTAAAAACATTGAGCGTTCATAGTCCGGCACATCCAAACGCAGCAAAGATCCACTCACACGTACAAAACGTAAATAAACATCTTCCATCGGCGAAAAGAAAGCACCAGCGAGTGGCCCAGCGAAATGAGATAAGATGAACGATGCGCTGCCAACGTCTCGATTACCATCGTTTTGTTGTTGCTGGGCATCCACAAGTGAAGATTGCGATTACGGTAAAGGTAGAATTGCCATGAGGTCAATAACCTTAGCAGGCTAAATAATTGAACAAAAATTTTACAAGAATTGTAGCAGAATGCAATTGAAAATAATAATAAAGTGAATATAAAAAAAGTAATAATAAAAGTAAATATTTAAAAATGATCTCATAAAATCGAACCCTTAAAATAAAATACCTCATGAAATAAACCCCAAGGATAAGGAGCGCGTGCTCTCTATCTAGGCTGCACTCTAAGTTGATCTAACGATACTTAAAGTTGGTATTGAAGTAAAAGCTACAATCAATGGCAAAAATAGAGCTAATGAGTAAAGTTAGTAGAAGATATTTCTGATCCCTTTGCTCTCACACTGGTTCGATGTGAACGTTTTGCACTTTCATCGTTCCAAAAATGTTACGTTCTAAAATATAATTCTCTCTTTCTTTCTCTCATCTGAGAGCCGTTTGTCTTGGAACCCAGTCTCAAATGTTTTCATTTTTACAGCGGGTTCCACGAAGCTCAAAGAGATTTTTCCAGCGGGTTCCGCTACGAACTGAGGCGATGTTAAGGTGATTTTAAAATTTTGTATTTTTTTTGGATTTTAAATTTTGAAAAACACTCAAAAACAATTAAAACATATAAATACATTTAAAAGAAACAAAGTGTATGTCTCGAGCCTAAATTAACTCATTTTATCTGCACATCAGTCAAGAACTCTACCACTCGACTATCCCTCATTCGTTGTCGCGCGAAAAATTTCTTAAAGTCGACTTGTCGCGCTCTGGAACCCGCCATTAAAAATTTTTGTTTGAGGAAGATGTCCCATCTATGTACTTTAAAATCTTTGCTAATAGGTAAAAAAGATTTGGTCTATTAAAAATTTAAATGTGTCGTTGGGAAATTGTGAACTAACTTCGAATACTTCCAAATATAATAATTTTAAATACAACAAAAAAAATGGGTAAAAAAAAATCTATGAGTTGGATTCGAACACAGATCCCTTCATTTCAGATCCCACACATGCGGATCCACCTTTCGGCTATCCCAAAGTTTTTTTTTAATAAGGTATATACATATTTGAAACATGAGTTAAGGTAAAATCTATGAGTTGGATTCGAACACAGATCCCGTCATTTCTTAGGCGGAAACATTACCTTTTCAGACAGCCCATAAAGTAGGGCTGAATTGGTTTCAAATCGATGAAATTAATATAAATGGTAATTCAAATCGTGTTCTTTTAAATGTCATTTTTTTTTATTTGGAAATAAAACGTATACTTCAATCATGATACAATTATAATTATAATTTTAATTATAATTATTATATAATATAATATATAAATATAAAATATAATATATATATAAAAATATAAATAAATATAATATATATAATATATATATATTTATATATATTTATATATATTTATATATTTATATATATTTATATATTTATATATATATATATAATATTATAATTATAATTATAATTGTATCATGACTTCAATATTCGATAGAATTACCAAAAATGTAGGCAACCAAAAAAATTTTTTTTTTAATTATTTCTAGGTAACAAAAATTTTTGCAAATTATTTCTTAACAGCTTAGTATTTAACGTATTCAAAAATAATTTTGTTTTGGTTCTTTAGTATTTAGTTGGTCTTCCTCGAGTTTTTAATACGGCTTTTATTCTTGATGGCATAAAGTCTACCAAGTGTTCATTAGTTTTCTTAATTATGTCTTTATTACCTAAATTTAAAAAAAAATACTAGAAATTTAAAACTTTAATTATCGTTTAAGCAAATCCTTAAAGAATTCAAAAAAAGTATACCCCGTTTATTTTGCACGATAGCAAGGACCTAAGTCGTCCTGAAAGATTATGTTTGGGGCATGAGAAAGATGTTCCTCCATTGAGGGTAAAAGGTGACGATTCAGAACACCTTGGAACTTTTCGGCATTCACAGTTCTATCAATTAATGCCAAATCACCAAGGCCATTGTAAGAAAAGCATCCCCGGACCATTCGGCATGCTCCTTGCCTGACCTTTCGCCGTAAGCAATTATTTTTGAAGCGTTTGTCGTTTTTGGGGCACACCTAGCTCATAAAATTTTAAAACAAATGGACTATTTTGGTGTCGTTACAAAAAATTACGTTTCGCCAATCATGTACAGTCCAAGATTCGTGCATTATGACCCACTGTAGCATTTTTGCGGTCAAGACTGGGTCTTTCACTGTTCGCCGGCCATGAAGTCAATGTTCCTCAATGTTCCTTCGAACGGCTCGAGTGCTTATTTCGACTCCTTTCAACTGGAAAAACTTACTTCTTACATGTTTTGCTGATTTGAATCGATCAGTCATGACAAATTGTGAAAGGATTCGATCCTCGTGGTAGTTGGTCTTCTTTTTCTTTCCTGATCCTGGCAAATGCTTTAGAGTTTTGGTTTTTCGTAAAATTTTTTAGGAAATCCTCGAAAGAAGACTTAAGGGGTTACGCCACCCTGACCGCGTGGAAACGGGACGGTTTTTCAGGAATTTCTTGTGACTAAACTAGTTGAGATAGGATTTTTCCACTTTTATTTCTATTTAATACAACTAATGAGCTTTATAAATTCTTAAAAAAAATTTGTTTTTAATTCAAAATGGCGGAGATATGAACATCGGCGATCATGGGTTTTTCCGGAGTGCTCCTTGATGGTGGGCATGATTCACGTGTCAATTTTCATCAGAAAAAAGTAAACAAAATTTTTTTTAAAAAGTGATAAATTTGGAACAGAGTGACGTAGCCGTTTTAGAAAAAAAGAAAAATTACGCAAATGAGAGCACTTCAAAACTTGACTCAATGTTTTGGGCAAAAAATTTCGTACTAAAAATTGCATAAAAAAATTTCTATCCATTGGATCGAAAAAACCCTACGTCACTCTGTGGAAAATCTATGTAAGAAGATGTGTTTCAAATTTCAAGTCAATCGGTTGAACAGTTTTTGAGTTATCATGCCCACCGTCTTGAAAAAGTGGTTTCGAGAAAAACGCAAAAGAAGAAAATGAAGTGTCTTAGGTGCCCTCCTGCCGTGCCGACTTCAAATAAACATAACTTCCATAATTATCAAGATATTGTCTTCGGGGACGTCTTAAAATACGCGTAAGAATATAGTCTTTTAAATTAGGTAAAAAAAAAAAATAAATTTTTTGAAAATTTCAGGGTGGCGTGACCCCTTAACAAGTCCAACCGAGAGCTTATTCCTCGGAAGCTTAAGATTTTCAATTGTATGGCCAATATGGCCCCTTGAAAATTTTTCAGTCATTTTCGACATATTTAAAAAAAAAAAAAAAAATTTTTGAACATAAGAAATTTAATAATTTAAATAATTTTTTAGAAAAAAATGATTTTAACATAAGAAATTTAATAATTTAAAAAATGCTTTTAGATCATGAAAGCTAAATACCTTCCGGATATAACGAAAAAATTTCAACTCGATATAATAATACGCGCTTCCACCACACTAATGCAAAATTCACATTTAGTGCAAGTACTTAGGTGACCGGATTTCATTTTCCGCTACTGTAAGTTGTTATTTCTACCAAATACCATTTCCGATCGTTCAGTGTTATGGCAGCTATAGGATATAGTCGGCCGATTGTTTTGAAATTTAGTAGGTCGGATAAACTCTAAGACTATATTTTTGGTCAGTTGATTCAACCTACCACGATATAACCTATAACAATTCATATAGCTGCCATATAACTGAACGATCGGAAGAGGTATTTGGTATTGGGTGTATATATTGTATTTATTTTTATATTTTTTTAAGATAGAAGTTTGGGACTTATTTTAATTTTTGTATTGTAATAAATTGGATATATTGTGATATTCTCATAATGATCGAACAACTGTATCTGATTTTTGCAATATATAAAAAAGAGTATTTAAGTATTAAATCGCATAATTGTTGCTTTAAAAACAATTTATAATGAATTTATGTCAGATGGCGCTATCCTGATGACCAATTTTATGTTACGTTTTTCTTGAACATTTTTCTAAAAAATTCATTAAAATCTTATCTTAAGCGTTATATGATTCAAATTAGTTTCATTTTAAAGTAAATTCATTGCAGTTTATTAAAAAAAACTATTTTATCAATGTAGCTCAATGTGTTTACCGAAAAATAATCACTAATGTTAAGTTAGATGGGGGGCGCTAACCTGATGACGCGCAGTGTATATCCGGTTTTATCTGCAAGGCTATTTCAATTTTGGCTCCAGTCGAAGTTAGCTTTCCTTTCTTGTTTTATTTAGTTTCAGCATTTTACAGCTCGTTATTTCTTTTCATTTCAGCTTTCAAAAATGAAATAATAATAAATAATTCTAAAAATACCTTATATATGTCGGAGATAAGTTAGCTTTAATTTCAAATACTGTATAAGTATTAATAATAAGTATACTGTATTAATTATAAGTTAAGTGTATAGTCTAAGAGGAAATAAATGGGCATTGCAAATAAAGAGAGAAAAGCTTTTTGAATGGGAGAGAGTGAAGGAGAGTGAAGCCCGGCTGAGCGTGGCGCAATGTTGGAAAGGAGGAAGAGAAGAGGCAAAGCAATTAAGAACAGCCCTCAGAAGTGAACGGACGTAAAAGAAGATCATTGCGACTCCCTGAGCGTTGTGAAATACAAAATGACAGAGAAAAACGACCATCCTTTCCCGACATATATATTACTAGCTGACCCGGCAACGTTGTTTTGCCACCAAATGACTATAATTTCTGTACAAAATTTACTTAGTTCTAGACTTATGTATTATAAAGTCATCTGGAGCGCTGTGAACCATAAGGGAATATAAAATTAACAAAAGGCAAACATTATTTTTAAGTTATTATTTGATCTTAATTCAGAAAATCAATCTCTTAGTGCTATAGCGTGAACAATATTTTTTGTTAGTCCATCTGTAGCTAACACAAACAAATTAAATGGTTTCATGAGCATCCCACGTATAATTGTCCGTGTGAAAAACATGATGTTCTAAATCTAAGCCACAAATAGACATCGTTTGATCTTGGGATTTGTTGATAGTCATTGCAATTGCCAATCAAATCGGAAACTGCATACGTTTGAATTGAATCGGCAAAAGTCAGTAAGTATAATAGGAACACGTGAAATTAGTATATTTTCACCTTTGAACTTTCCATTTAAAATGCTGGCTCGACCATGTTTTTCATAAATTGTTTAATGACTAATCGCGTACCGTTGCACAGTCGGGGCGGGTTCAAATTACGAAGTAGGATAATTAGAGATCAAACCTTTAATTTTACATTATGCGTTGGCATGCCTTGCGAATCCAATGAGTTAAAAAATGAGTACGCTTTTCCTGACGCGCAACACATCCCAGCTGGCTCATTTTTGAATTTCAGAGCATTACAATGCGGACATTCCTTGTTCATAGCACCAATTACCACTTTTGAGTGACCATAATACTCAATTTCAGGCTCATACTGGAATGGTAGACGCAGGAATGAGTCAGGTATAAATGCTCGATGTACCTGTGGTCGTTGTTCGGCGTCTATTGACTGTGAAACGGCGTGATTGTCGTTGTTCTAATCTTGTGACTTCATTGCGTTCAGCTCGTGTATTTTCTGGCTCTTCTTGATGCAATTGCGCTATCCTAACACGTACATAAGTATTTTGTTGCTGGATTTGTTCTTCGGTTCTTTGGGATCTTCTATTTCGCATGTCTCGATATCTACTTGTATCACGGCTCAAATCACCTTTGCGTTTTCTTGGCATTTCTCATTGTACAAAATACTCATAAATAGAATTAATGTATTTACTTAATGATGAAGGATTTTTGCCCCAGTTTAAATTGAGTAAAAATGCTATGGTAGCGTGAGTTTGTCAGTGTGATGAGGCAGTAACTCACTTTATATGCGATTTTTGGTATGTCGAACAGGATTGAAGAGGATGAAAAATAGATTTTGGCGGATTCTTAGACCTACTCAATACACTCACAAAATTGTATGAGCCGTTTATAGCCGGTATAGCCGTTTCAGAGGAGTATGGTAACAAAAACTGTGACATGAAAATGTTACATATATAGATTTGTTTTTATTTTATTGGGAGGGTGAATAAGATTTTTCAATTAATTTCTACGAAATTTTTTTGCTAAAAATCCCTTGTTTCTATGGGAGTTTTTTACAAATGTTGCCCTTTAAGAGTTCTATGCCAAAAAAACCTTCCTCAAGATTTTTTTGCACGAATTCGTATGGTTATTTCCTATCCCGCTGAGGAAAAAATTTCCCAGGTCACCGACGCATAGACAAAAACTCCTCAATGGTAGTGGTAGTACATAGTATTACCACTAACCATACAGCGCACTATAGGAAATATGACCACTTTTTCTGGCCAAAAATTATATCTCAAGAACTAAACAAGATATTTAAGTTCTGATTTTTGATTTGAGTTCACATGGTCAATAGATTTAAGATTTAAAAAAATGTGGGCGTGGCACCGCCCACTTTTTAAGAAACACATTCTAACTCAAAAACTATGCAAGATATTTAGATTTTTGATTTGAGTTTATATGGTCAAAAGAACTCTGAAATGAAAAAATTGTGGGCGTGGAACCGCCCCTATTTAAAAATAACATGCTAACTGTTCGGTTTTGCACTAGTCTCACAGCTAACAGATTCACATTCAAGGTGTTGAGGTTGCCTCCTTAAATTATGAATTTCTTCGAAAGTGCAAAAAAGGTCATATTCATATTTCACACATTTGAAGGAAATTAAACAATCTATAACATGATTTAAATTACATTGTCCGACTCGGACAGACTTGGTTTAAATCTCTTTTTAAAAATGTGATTTATTTCTAAAAATTTCTTTAGACTAGACTACTTACATTTTCACTTTATTAAAAAGACAACACAAGTTTTTTGGACACTTCACATACACAAACACATAATACAAACCACATTGAAAAGTATTCATTTCAAAACTTTTGATTTTGTCCATAAAATTTTCAGTATTCGCGTTTTTAAAATCGCAACAAAAAAACGTAAATTCTAAGCTCATGTAAATGTTAACATCAACAGCTGTTTTTAACAGCTGATTTCTTCGCAGTGGCGCCATCTATGAAAATTTCTGGTATGCAACATTAAAAATTAATCTGTTGGGAATGATATGCAGTTAAAATTATTTTAATCTTTTAACTTTCAAAAAATGGTTTTTGGCCAGAAAAAGTGGTCAAATTTCCTTTAGTGCAGCGTATGCATATGTAGTATAATATGTATACGTACATTCATATGTACATATATTTTATTCACTATTCGCTTATTTTAATTTGTTCATATTGTGTTATAATGTCGAATTATGAATTTAAAAAAATTGTGTTTTTTTAGTTGCAACAAAAAAAAACTAAAGTTAATATTTTTTAAGACGCAAAATCTACCTTTACATTAAAGCATAAGAATATGTATTTTTCACATTAATACTACTACTACATTAATATTAGTATTAATATTATTTTTTGCAAAACATTTCACTGAGTTATATTTTTTTAATTTCTTGTAAAAAAAAAACGGTTTTGGCGTTCGAATGCATTTGAAAAGTTTGTTTCATCCGTTCGCATTCTAATATCATTACATCGTCATTTGTCGTATCAATCTTGTGCGACTGAGTCGAACGCTGCAGCGCGCTGGTGCGCTCATTCACTTTAACCGTAACGGCTACACAGTCAATTCATTCAATTCATTTTGTATAGGTAATTCGAAAGAATGTAGGTTTTTTGGCGTTCGAGAAGATTTCTAATTCGAACTGACATTTATTTAAAAGAGCCATTGATTATAAAGAACTTGTAAAGCCTAAAACCAATACAATAATTATTAATGAATATGTTTTGGAAGTTATCAAGAAGAAAAAAAATCTGCTCACAAACCGTTTTCAAACTTTGATCATAGGTGTAGTCGAGGCCCTTAGCTATGAGCGTCCTTTTTTCCATTTAAAATTTTACATATTTTTTTTTAATGTTTTAATTTTATTTTTAGGCCTTTAGGGAAATGTTTTCTGTTGTAAAAAAAATAAAAGCTTTAAAAGACTTTTTGAGCTTTTTATACATAAAAAGCTTTCGAGTCCTTGTTTCAGAAAATTTTTAGGTCCTGATGCAGTATCAGTCAGATTTACAATTTTCTATAGAACGTATAAATGTTTTTTTCTTATCAAATTTATTGCAAATTCAATATTCATGTAATTGTAGAAACTTAAACATCGGAACATACTGAATACTTTGCTATTACTGTGTGCGTTTAAATTAAAAATTGTACTTAAATTTTCAAGTGTTGTGCGCATGACGGTGGAATTAAAACCAAACTAAATTACTTATCGTAAACTGTATACATTTACACGTATAATCGTTAAAAAAACATATAAAATAATAATATTGACGAAAATAACCAAGTAATTTGACTAAAAAATTTATTGAGCTTACATTTAAAACATACTTGCTATAGTGCGCTTTAATATAAATTCTAGTGTGCAGGATTAGACAGGAAACACATACATAAGGTACAAAACATTAATTTAAAAAAAATACATAAAAGTTTACATGTGTCCTATGATGTCGCTATCAAATTAAGTGATTTAAAAACCTTGTTAAAAATAATGTTCTACCAATTTTATTTAAAGAAACTAGCTTGAATTGCCCTAAAGCGATAAACCGTTGGTCTCTAAATGTAGGAAATCTAAACAATTGTGCGGCAATGTATTTATCAGAATTTCCTATCTTCCCATTAGTATTGCTATTGTGGTTATGTAAGTATTAAACATAATTTAAATTTACATTTATTTTTCATGATTTTAGCTCTTTATTTAAAAAAAAAATCATTTTAACGGTCCTTAATTTCCTAACATACACTTTTCTTAATTCGAATCCTAAGAGTATCAGTATAAGTTTCATAAGTTTAAGAAACCCTACATTAAGTAGCCCTAGTTGCAGCTAACTTAAAATTATATTTTTGGCACTTTATATTCAAGCTTTGAAACTATGTATTAATATTAGGAATTATTGTTAATCATTAAGCATAGTATTGAGTTGACGAAAATCCGCTGTTGAAATTCTGATAGCGATTTTGCACTTTATTCGGCTGCCGAGGTAGTGTGACCAAAACAATGAAGAAATAAGGTAATACTGAACAGCTGTTGTTTGTAAACAAAAAACAAATAAGCAAAAATGAATTCAAAACGATTGAATGTTGGTGTTTTGTTAATGTATTTCGCCGCTAAGGAGCTGATTAAGAAATAGAAAACTGGGTCAAAATCAAAATCAAAATCAATCACAAATCATTTCAATGCCATTTTATGGCATTAAAATGCCCCTTGTGGGTCAAATCCCATATTATGGGCTTCGTCTTGACCGCAGAAATTAATTTTAATTTGTCCTGGCGCGTCGAAAATTTTTCGGGCCGACTATTTTTTTGTTTGGTCAATTGACCCTCCATGTCACACCTATAAAAATAAATTCAAATATTTTTTTTAACACCCCGAGAGCAGCTGTTTATTTTTTTGATCCGGCAACACGATTAAAATCGATAACAAAAATTTTCGCCAACTCAGTACCCGCAAAATCTAGAAGGCAAAAATTTCTGCTTCTTTCCTTTTTTACACTGTTTTTTTTATATGGAGTTTGGCAGCTGTCACTCGTTGGACAGCGGATTTTCGTCAACTCAGTACTATGCTTTAAAACTTAAGATCGGTTAACAGTCTACTGTTAGGATAAAAACCTGATAAGTCAAGTGATCGCACGCTTTTTGGGAAATTTTATATTTTTTGGGGGTTACAACTACTGTTATTGTCGTGTTATCAAACGCGATTTGAAATATTTCAATGCGGCTTTTATACCCGGTACGTAAAAAGGTATATTGTAGTCGGATGAATATATGTAACATAGAGAAGGAATCATCTCCGACCCCATATAGAATATATATTCTTAATGATCATCAACAGTCGAGTCGAGACGAAGCGTGGAGACTCCTACAATGCCCACGCAGTTCGGTTTGTTTCACGTCACGCCCGCTTCCCCCCTGGAAGGTTTTTTGAAAAACTTTTGATGCCAAACTATTTATATATTTAATATAAATAGATCTGAAAATTATAGTTCACTCAAATCGGCCAAATGTCCAAATTTTAGAGAAGATATACGCATATATTTTAGGTTAGGGTAAACTGTGGGTGGAAGAAATGAGTACCGGCTATAATAAAGGTCGGAAAACTCGATTAGAACCGTTTACTGTTTTATAGTGTTGTATGAATGTATAATCGTCTATATAAACAGTTAGCTTGGTAAAGTATTTGTAAAAATATGGAAAATACCATTTTTTTTAAAATTAATAAATAAAAAACCAGTCCAAAGTAAATACCACCGTCCAACCGAGGGACGTATGACATAAAGCGCGTGGTAAAAGATCCGAGTTATAAATTCATCAAAAATTAGATAGATAAAGTGACAGTATTGCTGTGCTACGAAAATTAAGAATAGATGTTTTTAGACTTGAAGGCAAGAAAAGAAGATGAGCGGACTAAAGTTTCTAGTC
Organism: Drosophila malerkotliana malerkotliana; assembly: GCA_018153235.1. Classification (NCBI taxonomy): domain Eukaryota; kingdom Metazoa; phylum Arthropoda; class Insecta; order Diptera; family Drosophilidae; genus Drosophila; species Drosophila malerkotliana. The sequence continues at coordinate 896,419 of JAECXV010000105.1, forward strand.
CTTCTATAAGGAAGGTTACATCCATATTGGGGACACCAGACACACGAACCTTACTCCAATATCGTACGCTCCAAAGAAATAAGTAAACTTCTAGTAATATAGGGGTCGTTAAATTCTTTTGACCATCTTTTAATAAAACCAGGGACAACTTTAGTCATATTAACCATTGAGGCAATAAGTTCGGCAAATTTAAGTAAAGTGTCTAATTGGACGACGAGATCATTAGCCTGAGTTAATTTTTTTAAGGCAATCCCATAGAGGAAATACGTAGCGTGAAGAGGGCAAGAACGATAAAAAGACATAAGTTTGCATTTTGAGCCATTAAATATAAAATTTCAGAGTAATAAGAGTAAACAGTAAAGGGCCAATATGACTTCCTTGGGGCACCCAAGATGTAGCACGGACCAAGTGGGAATGTCTATTTTTAAACAGGATCCTTTGTGATTAAGATTAAGTTTACTCAACGGGAGTGAGTGTATAACTTAATCTAATGAAGTGGTGCCCAAGCTCTGCATACTGAAGAGCAAACTCCCATACCAATGAAAAAAAATCACCAATACATTGGTGCGAGAATTTTTTCTCATCCGTGTGGCTGCACTGAAAAATAAAATTATAGTAACATTCACAAGGGGTTTACAAATATCAATATAATAAAAAATACATTTTATTACAGCAATTAAAAAAAGGGCCTACATATTTTACAACAGCTTATTATTATTCTATGACAAATATGCATGGCTTCTTACTTTAAAACAGGGGTGCCCAAGCTGAGTATACGGCAGAGCAAACTCCTATACCAGTGCAAAAAATCACCATACACCATTACACCATTTTTTTTCTTGTCGATACACTGAAAAATAAAATTATGGTAACATTCACAAGGGGTTTCAAAAAAATATCATTAAAATAAAAAATTCATTTTATTATATCAATTATAAATAGGCCCTATATTTTTTACAACAGATTATTATTATACTATGCCAATTCATGCATAACTTTTTACTTAAACAAGAAAGCAAAGCTAACTTCGGGCGGAGCCGAAGTTGATATACCCTTGCAGCTAAAACCGGATATATATCGCAAACATCGGATATAGTTGGCCGATCCTTATGATTACATTATAATAAAACCAATTAATTACAATAAAAAATCTAAAAAAAAGTCCCAAGCTTCTATCTTCAAAAATACGAAAGTTGATATTTCTACCAAATACCATTTCCGATCGTTCAGATATATGGCAGCTATAAGATATAGTCAACCGATCGTTATGAAATTTAGTAGATCGGATTAACTGACCAAATATATAATCTGTACCAAGTTCCAGCTTTCTATCTTCAAAAACACGAAAGTTGGGTCATTTCCGATCGTTCAGTTATATGGCAGCTATAAGATATAGTTGGCCGATCCTTATGAAATTTGGCATGTCGTATTATTTTGCCTCATGTCAAATTTGAACTCTCTAACTCTAAAAACACCAAAGTTATACCATTTCCGATCAATCAGTTATATGGCAGCTATATGATATAGTCGGCCGATCCCGGCCGTTCCGACTTATATACTGCGTGCAAAGGAAAGAAGGGTGTGTGCAAAGTTTCAAGTCGATAGCTTTAAAACTGAGAGACTAGTTTGCGTAGAAACAGACAGACGGACAGACGGACATGCTCATATCAACTCAGGAGGTGATCCTGATCAAGAATATATATACTTTATAGGGTCTGAGATGTCTCCTTCACTGCGTTGCACACTTGACCAAAATTATAATACCCTCTGCAAGAGTATAAAAACGGTGTGAAAAAAGGAAGAAGAAATTTTTGTCCCTAGATTTTGTCGAATGGCGTTGCCGGATCAAAAGAAGTAAACAGCTGATCTCGGGGTGTAAAAATAATTTATTTGATTTATTTTGACACCCCAAACATGGAACGAAAATTGAAAGAGAAATATTAGAGAGAGAGAGCGAGAAAGAGAACAGCTGTTCAGTATTACCCTTTCCCTTATTTTTTTTGGTCACACTAGCTCGGTAGCCAAATAAAGAGCGATTTCGCTATCACATGTGTTACAGCGGATTTTCATCGTCAGAGTACTAGGCTTAAATTTTAAAAGCGTTTTTCTCGGAACGACATTTTTGTGTGCGGCGCAGGTGATGGTACCGATCAACCAAAAAATTCTATGGTACCAATCAATGAAATTTGGATATGTTGTTCTAAAAAGTTACACCTCTGTCCCGTACTAGAATCATTTATTTTTAATGATTAGTTTTTTATTTATCATTAATTTAAAATAATTTTTTTAATTTTTTTAAATCTTTTTTCGTGATTTCGCCATTTGGTTGTTTATTGATGAAAATATTTCATTCTAGTACGGGACAGAGCCCGTACTAGCCCGTTTTTTTTAGCTTAAAAAAGAATAATCTATTCTAATCTATAGAAATCACCTGCGCCAGGGACCTACCACTTTTTTTATATGCATACTTTGGCATGCTATTAAGTGTATTAAGGGAGGGTAAGGTCAAATCATGCGAAAAAAGTGATTTTTGATGTTTTTGTGATTTTTTTCCTGACGACACAGTTAAAATTTATTTATTCAACCAACGGTATATTAAAGTATGACATTAGAAGAATGTTTTATCAAATTTTTACAAAAAAATATTTAAAAATATGGCAATGGTAGCAATTGTCCGGACGTGTCGCCAAAAAAAGGTGTTGAAGGTTGAATTGCGGTGCCCCTCATAACTCGGTGCTGGATCATTTGTAATCAAAAAATGAAAGTTCATTCGTTGGATAATAGTTCGCCCCAGGTAACGCTGTGAATGTTTTTTGAAAATTGCAATTTTTTAATTTTTTCGAAGACTTTGAAGTGAAAAACTCAATTTTTTGGGAAAAAATCGGTTAATTTGTCGTTGCGAAATCGAAATTATGAACAAAAAAAAAAAAAAAACTTGACAGCGTTACCTCGTAAAATATGTATCTCGTAAAAAATACCTCGTAAAGGAGCAACGAGAGCAATGGGCCTGGGCAACCCTGGTCTAAATGATAAGCTTCTAAAAAAATTTGAAAGTGCTCACACTGTCAGAAAGTGCTGTCAGTGGGCCGGCAGCGCTGCGGCAAAATTTCCGACCCTATGCACGCGTGCTAAGGAAAATGAGAGTTTGCCCCCACTGGTGTAAATAAAATCAATGGGAAATCCCTTTTCTATGCCATCTATGACAAATCATGTCAACTCTAGTAAATAATTGCCTAAAATAAAAGCCATGCTGACATGGAGAAATGTTCGAAAAGCAAAGATAAAAGGAGCGTGATAAATTTTCAATAACATTGAAATTGCTGAAAATGTAGAGAGGCCTCTGTAGTTGGCACCATCGGATTTTTTCGCGTTTTTATGTAAGGAAAAAACTTTGTTAAAGATATCGAAAACGAGGGTTGGGCGAAACAAAAACGTGTCACTAGCGTTATTTTTGATTCGAAAACAATAATAAAATGAATTTCTAGTCGCTCAGTTTGAAGAAGTGATTGTTTCGTATTCGATAGCTCGAAAACGGATCGTTTGCGATACTTTTATGAGAGAAACGATATTACTATCATAAAAACTCCAAAATTAATACTACTTAAACACTATTAATATTAAAAATAATCAAAAATCGAATATTTTTAATCGTATTTATATTTAAATTGCCCTGTTAAAGATATCGTAAAAAGTTTGGAGTAGCCAAAGTTTTCTGTGAAAGCTTGACGAGTTTCATTCCATTTCATTCCTATGGTATGTGGTAAGGACGACACAGGCCACGTGGGGGATGAACTTTACCTGTTTTGAGTTAAACTTTTCATTTATATTTTCCTTTCCTTTTATTTAACCTTCTTAATTAAATTTGTATTTGACCGTAGTAGGGATTGAACCTGAGCCTTCCACACGTTCAACAATGCGACACTTAAACTATTCAGTCATTGTCAAAATTAAAAATAAAATGCAGATTTTACCTCTGGTGTTTACTGTCGCGTCCCATTTCTTTTTTAATGGTCGTAATTGTAGTAAAAATATTTAGCATAAAAAAAATAAAATTAAAAAAAGAAAAAAGTAATAATTTAAGGATGTAGTCTCATGTGTGACGTTGAAAAAATCGATTTTTTTCACATATTTCGAAATTACTGTTTATTGAGAATGTACTGTTGAAGTTTCAAATAAAAATATCAAATAACAAGAAAGGAAAGCTAACTTCGGGCGGAGCCGAAGTTTATATATCCTTGCAGTTAAAACCGGATGTATATCGCAAACATCGGGATATAGTTGGCCGATCCTTATGAGAATATGATAATATTACCCAATTTATTATAATACAAAAACGAAACCTAAAATTGTCCCAAACTTCTATCTTCAAAAACACAAAAGTTGGGTCATTTCCGATCGTTCAGTTATATAGCAGCTATAGGATATAGTCGGCCGATCCTAATGAAATTTGGTAGGTCGGATCATCTGGCCAAAAATATAATCTGTATTAAGTTTCAGCTTTCTATCTTCAAAAACACGAAAGTTGGTTCATTTCCGATCGTTCAGTTATATGGCAGCTATAAGATATAGTCGGCCGATCCTTATGAAATTTGGCATGTCGTAATGGTTTGCCATAAATAGCTCTCTTGTCACTCTCTGAATTGAACTCTCTAACTCTAAAAACTCTCTACTCTCTGAATTTGAACTCTCTAACTCTAAAAACACCAAAGTTATACCATTTCCGATCAATCAGTTATATGGCAGCTATAGGATATAGTCGGCCGATCCGGGCCGTTCCGACTTATATACGAAATTTCATTTCCCATATGAAAGAAATGAGCAAATCCTTATGAAATCCTTATGATCCTTATGAAATTTGGCATGTCGTAATGGTTTGCCATAAATAGCTCTCTTGTCAAATTTGATAGCTCTCTAACTCTAAAAACACCAAAGTTATACCATTTCCGATCAATCAGTTATATGGCAGCTATAGGATATAGTCGGCCAATCCGGGCCGTTCCGACTTATATACTGCGTGCAAAGGAAAGAAGGGTGTGTGCAAAGTTTCAAGACGATAGCTTTAAAACTGAGAGACTAGTTTGCGTAGAAACAGACAGACGGACAGACAGACGGACAGACGGACAGACGGACATGCTCATATCAACTCAGGAGGTGATCCTGATCAAGAATATATATACTTTATAGGGTCTGAGATGTCTCCTTCACTGCGTTGCACACTTGACCAAAATTATAATACCCTCTGCAAGAGTATAAAAACGGTGTGAAAAAAGGAAGAAGAAATTTTTGTTCCTAGATTTTGTCGAATGGCGTTGCCGGATCAAAAGAAGTAAACAGCTGATCTCGGGGTGTAAAAATAATTTATTTGATTTATTTTGACACCCCAAACATGGAACGAAAATTGAAAGAGAAATATTAGAGAGAGAGAGCGAGAAAGAGAACAGCTGTTCAGTATTACCCTTTCCCTTATTTTTTTTGGTCACACTAGCTCGGTAGCCAAATAAAGAGCGATTTCGCTATCACACGTGTTACAGCGGATTTTCATCGTCAGAGTACTATGCTTAAATTTTAAAAGCGTTTTTCTCGGAACGACATTTTTGTGTGCGGCGCAGGTGATGGTACCGATCAATCAAAAAATTCTATGGTACCAATCAATGAAATTTGGATATGTTGTTCTAAAAAGTTACACCTCTGTCCCGTACTAGAATCATTTATTTTTAATGATTAGTTTTTTATTTATCATTAATTTAAAATAATTTTTTTAATTTTTTTAAATATTTTTTTCGTGATTTCGCCATTTGGTTGTTTATTGATGAAAATATTTCATTCTAGTACGGGACAGAGCCCGTACTAGCCCGTTTTTTTTAGCTTAAAAAAGAATAATCTATTCAAATCTATAGAAATCACCTGCGCCAGGGACCTACCACTTTTTTTATATGCATACTTTGGCATGCTATTAAGTGTATTAAGGGGAGGGTAAGGTCAAATCATGCGAAAAAAGTGATTTTTGATGTTTTTGTGATTTTTTTCCTGACGACACAGTTAAAATTTATTTATTCAACCAACGGTATATTAAAGTATGACATTAGAAGAATGTTTTATCAAATTTTTACAAAAAAATATTTAAAAATATGGCAATGGTAGCAATTGTCCGGACGTGTCGCCAAAAAAAGGTGTTGAAGGTTGAATTGCGGTGCCCCTCATAACTCGGTGCTGGATCATTTGTAATCAAAAAATGAAAGTTCATTCGTTGGATAATAGTTCGCCCCAGGTAACGCTGTGAATGTTTTTTGAAAATTGCAATTTTTTAATTTTTCGAAGACTTTGAAGTGAAAAACTCAATTTTTTGGGAAAAAATCGGTTAATTTGTCGTTGCGAAATCGAAATTATGAACAAAAAAAAAAAAAAAAACTTGACAGCGTTACCTCGTAAAATATGTATCTCGTAAAAAATACCTCGTAAAGGAGCAACGAGAGCAATGGGCCTGGGCAACCCTGGTCTAAATGATAAGCTTCTAAAAAAATTTGAAAGTGCTCACACTGTCAGAAAGTGCTGTCAGTGGGCCGGCAGCGCTGCGGCAAAATTTCCGACCCTATGCACGCGTGCTAAGGAAAATGAGAGTTTGCCCCCCACTGGTGTAAATAAAATCAATGGGAAATCCCTTTTCTATGCCATCTATGACAAATCATGTCAACTCTAGTAAATAATTGCCTAAAATAAAAGCCATGCTGACATGGAGAAATGTTCGAAAAGCAAAGATAAAAGGAGCGTGATAAATTTTCAATAACATTGAAATTGCTGAAAATGTAGAGAGGCCTCTGTAGTTGGCACCATCGGATTTTTTCGCGTTTTTATGTAAGGAAAAAACTTTGTTAAAGATATCGAAAACGAGGGTTGGGCGAAACAAAAACGTGTCACTAGCGTTATTTTTGATTCGAAAACAATAATAAAATGAATTTCTAGTCGCTCAGTTTGAAGAAGTGATTGTTTCGTATTCGATAGCTCGAAAACGGATCGTTTGCGATACGTTTATGAGAGAAACGATATTACTATCATAAAAACTCCAAAATTAATACTACTTAAACACTATTAATATTAAAAATAATCAAAAATCGAATATTTTTAATCGTATTTATATTTAAATTGCCCTGTTAAAGATATCGTAAAAAGTTTGGAGTAGCCAAAGTTTTCTGTGAAAGCTTGACGAGTTTCATTCCATTTCATTCCTATGGTATGTGGTAAGGACGACACAGGCCACGTGGGGGATGAACTTTACCTGTTTTGAGTTAAACTTTTCATTTATATTTTCCTTTCCTTTTATTTAACCTTCTTAATTAAATTTGTATTTGACCGTAGTAGGGATTGAACCTGAGCCTTCCACACGTTCAACAATGCGACACTTAAACTATTCAGTCATTGTCAAAATTAAAAATAAAATGCAGATTTTACCTCTGGTGTTTACTGTCGCGTCCCATTTCTTTTTAATGGTCGTAATTGTAGTAAAAATATTTAGCATAAAAAAAATAAAATTAAAAAAAAAAGAAAAAAGTAATAATTTAAGGATGTAGTCTCATGTGTGACGTTGAAAAAATCGATTTTTTTCACATATTTCGAAATTACTGTTTATTGAGAATGTACTGTTGAAGTTTCAAATAAAAATATCAAATAACAAGAAAGGAAAGCTAACTTCGGGCGGAGCCGAAGTTTATATACCCTTGCAGTTAAAACCGGATGTATATCGCAAACATCGGGATATAGTTGGCCGATCCTTATGAGAATATGATAATATTACCCAATTTATTATAATACAAAAACGAAACCTAAAATTGTCCCAAACTTCTATCTTCAAAAACACAAAAGTTGGGTCATTTCCGATCGTTCAGTTATATAGCAGCTATAGGATATAGTCGGCCGATCCTAATGAAATTTGGTAGGTCGGATCATCTGGCCAAAAATATAATCTGTATTAAGTTTCAGCTTTCTATCTTCAAAAACACGAAAGTTGGTTCATTTCCGATCGTTCAGTTATATGGCAGCTATAAGATATAGTCGGCCGATCCTTATGAAATTTGGCATGTCGTAATGGTTTGCCATAAATAGCTCTCTTGTCAAATTTGTCAATCAAACTCTCTAACTCTAAAAACACCAAAGTTATACCATTTCCGATCAATCAGTTATATGGCAGCTATAGGATATAGTCGGCCGATCCGGGCCGTTCCGACTTATATACTGCGTGCAAAGGAAAGAAGGGTGTGTGCAAAGTTTCAAGACGATAGCTTTAAAACTGAGAGACTAGTTTGCGTAGAAACAGACAGACGGACAGACAGACGGACAGACGGACAGACGGACATGCTCATATCAACTCAGGAGGTGATCCTGATCAAGAATATATATACTTTATAGGGTCTGAGATGTCTCCTTCACTGCGTTGCACACTTGACCAAAATTATAATACCCTCTGCAAGGGTATAAAAACGGTGTGAAAAAGGAAGAAGAAATTTTTGTCCCTAGATTTTGTTGAATGGCGTTGCCGGATCAAAAGAAGTAAACAGCTGATCTCGGGGTGTAAAAATAATTTATTTGATTTATTTTGACACCCCAAACATGGAACGAAAATTGAAAGAGAAATATTAGAGAGAGAGAGCGAGAAAGAGAACAGCTGTTCAGTATTACCCTTTCCCTTATTTTTTTTTGGTCACACTAGCTCGGTAGCCAAATAAAGAGCGATTTCGCTATCACATGTGTTACAGCGGATTTTCATCGTCAGAGTACTAGGCTTAAATTTTAAAAGCGTTTTTCTCGGAACGACATTTTTGTGTGCGGCGCAGGTGATGGTACCGATCAATCAAAAAATTCTATGGTACCAATCAATGAAATTTGGATATGTTGTTCTAAAAAGTTACACCTCTGTCCCGTACTAGAATCATTTATTTTTAATGATTAGTTTTTTATTTATCATTAATTTAAAATAATTTTTTTTATTTTTTTAAATCTTTTTTCGTGATTTCGCCATTTGGTTGTTTATTGATGAAAATATTTCATTCTAGTACGAGACAGAGCCCGTACTAGCCCGTTTTTTTTTAGCTTAAAAAAGAATAATCTATTCTAATCTATAGAAATCACCTGCGCCAGGGACCTACCACTTTTTTTATATGCATACTTTGGCATGCTATTAAGTGTATTAAGGGGAGGGTAAGGTCAAATCATGCGAAAAAAGTGATTTTTGATGTTTTTGTGATTTTTTTCCTGACGACACAGTTAAAATTTATTTATTCAACCAACGGTATATTAAAGTATGACATTAGAAGAATGTTTTATCAAATTTTTACAAAAAAATATTTAAAAATATGGCAATGGTAGCAATTGTCCGGACGTGTCGCCAAAAAAAGGTGTTGAAGGTTGAATTGCGGTGCCCCTCATAACTCGGTGCTGGATCATTTGTAATCAAAAAATGAAAGTTCATTCGTTGGATAATAGTTCGCCCCAGGTAACGCTGTGAATGTTTTTTGAAAATTGCAATTTTTTAATTTTTTCGAAGACTTTGAAGTGAAAAACTCAATTTTTTGGGAAAAAATCGGTTAATTTGTCGTTGCGAAATCGAAATTATGAACAAAAAAAAAAAAAAAACTTGACAGCGTTACCTCGTAAAATATGTATCTCGTAAAAAATACCTCGTAAAGGAGCAACGAGAGCAATGGGCCTGGGCAACCCTGGTCTAAATGATAAGCTTCTAAAAAAATTTGAAAGTGCTCACACTGTCAGAAAGTGCTGTCAGTGGGCCGGCAGCGCTGCGGCAAAATTTCCGACCCTATGCACGCGTGCTAAGGAAAATGAGAGTTTGCCCCCACTGGTGTAAATAAAATCAATGGGAAATCCCTTTTCTATGCCATCTATGACAAATCATGTCAACTCTAGTAAATAATTGCCTAAAATAAAAGCCATGCTGACATGGAGAAATGTTCGAAAAGCAAAGATAAAAGGAGCGTGATAAATTTTCAATAACATTGAAATTGCTGAAAATGTAGAGAGGCCTCTGTAGTTGGCACCATCGGATTTTTTCGCGTTTTTATGTAAGGAAAAAACTTTGTTAAAGATATCGAAAACGAGGGTTGGGCGAAACAAAAACGTGTCACTAGCGTTATTTTTGATTCGAAAACAATAATAAAATGAATTTCTAGTCGCTCAGTTTGAAGAAGTGATTGTTTCGTATTCGATAGCTCGAAAACGGATCGTTTGCGATACGTTTATGAGAGAAACGATATTACTATCATAAAAACTCCAAAATTAATACTACTTAAACACTATTAATATTAAAAATAATCAAAAATCGAATATTTTTAATCGTATTTATATTTAAATTGCCCTGTTAAAGATATCGTAAAAAGTTTGGAGTAGCCAAAGTTTTCTGTGAAAGCTTGACGAGTTTCATTCCATTTCATTCCTATGGTATGTGGTAAGGACGACACAGGCCACGTGGGGGGATGAACTTTACCTGTTTTGAGTTAAACTTTTCATTTATATTTTCCTTTCCTTTTATTTAACCTTCTTAATTAAATTTGTATTTGACCGTAGTAGGGATTGAACCTGAGCCTTCCACACGTTCAACAATGCGACACTTAAACTATTCAGTCATTGTCAAAATTAAAAATAAAATGCAGATTTTACCTCTGGTGTTTACTGTCGCGTCCCATTTCTTTTTAATGGTCGTAATTGTAGTAAAAATATTTAGCATAAAAAAAATAAAATTAAAAAAAAAGAAAAAAGTAATAATTTAAGGATGTAGTCTCATGTGTGACGTTGAAAAAATCGATTTTTTTCACATATTTCGAAATTACTGTTTATTGAGAATGTACTGTTGAAGTTTCAAATAAAAATATCAAATAACAAGAAAGGAAAGCTAACTTCGGGCGGAGCCGAAGTTTATATACCCTTGCAGTTAAAACCGGATGTATATCGCAAACATCGGGATATAGTTGGCCGATCCTTATGAGAATATGATAATATTACCCAATTTATTATAATACAAAAACGAAACCTAAAATTGTCCCAAACTTCTATCTTCAAAAACACAAAAGTTGGGTCATTTCCGATCGTTCAGTTATATAGCAGCTATAGGATATAGTCGGCCGATCCTAATGAAATTTGGTAGGTCGGATCATCTGGCCAAAAATATAATCTGTATTAAGTTTCAGCTTTCTATCTTCAAAAACACGAAAGTTGGTTCATTTCCGATCGTTCAGTTATATGGCAGCTATAAGATATAGTCGGCCGATCCTTATGAAATTTGGCATGTCGTAATGGTTTGCCATAAATAGCTCTCTTGTCAAATTTGTCAATCAAACTCTCTAACTCTAAAAACACCAAAGTTATACCATTTCCGATCAATCAGTTATATGGCAGCTATAGGATATAGTCGGCCGATCCGGGCCGTTCCGACTTATATACTGCGTGCAAAGGAAAGAAGGGTGTGTGCAAAGTTTCAAGACGATAGCTTTAAAACTGAGAGACTAGTTTGCGTAGAAACAGACAGACGGACAGACAGACGGACAGACGGACAGACGGACATGCTCATATCAACTCAGGAGGTGATCCTGATCAAGAATATATATACTTTATAGGGTCTGAGATGTCTCCTTCACTGCGTTGCACACTTGACCAAAATTATAATACCCTCTGCAAGGGTATAAAAACGGTGTGAAAAAAGGAAGAAGAAATTTTTGTCCCTAGATTTTGTTGAATGGCGTTGCCGGATCAAAAGAAGTAAACAGCTGATCTCGGGGTGTAAAAATAATTTATTTGATTTATTTTGACACCCCAAACATGGAACGAAAATTGAAAGAGAAATATTAGAGAGAGAGAGCGAGAAAGAGAACAGCTGTTCAGTATTACCCTTTCCCTTATTTTTTTGGTCACACTAGCTCGGTAGCCAAATAAAGAGCGATTTCGCTATCACATGTGTTACAGCGGATTTTCATCGTCAGAGTACTAGGCTTAAATTTTAAAAGCGTTTTTCTCGGAACGACATTTTTGTGTGCGGCGCAGGTGATGGTACCGATCAATCAAAAAATTCTATGGTACCAATCAATGAAATTTGGATATGTTGTTCTAAAAAGTTACACCTCTGTCCCGTACTAGAATCATTTATTTTTAATGATTAGTTTTTTATTTATCATTAATTTAAAATAATTTTTTTTATTTTTTTTAAATCTTTTTTTCGTGATTTCGCCATTTGGTTGTTTATTGATGAAAATATTTCATTCTAGTACGAGACAGAGCCCGTACTAGCCCGTTTTTTTTAGCTTAAAAAAGAATAATCTATTCTAATCTATAGAAATCACCTGCGCCAGGGACCTACCACTTTTTTTATATGCATACTTTGGCATGCTATTAAGTGTATTAAGGGGAGGGTAAGGTCAAATCATGCGAAAAAGTGATTTTTGATGTTTTTGTGATTTTTTTCCTGACGACACAGTTAAAATTTATTTATTCAACCAACGGTATATTAAAGTATGACATTAGAAGAATGTTTTATCAAATTTTTACAAAAAAATATTTAACAAGAAAGCAAAGCTAACTTCGGGCGGAGCCGAAGTTGATATACCCTTGCAGCTAAAACCGGATATATATCGCAAACATCGGATATAGTTGGCTGATCCTTATGATTACATCATAATAAAAGCAATTAATTACAATAAAAAATCTAAACAAGAAAGGAAAGCAAACTTCGGGCGGAGCCGAAGTTGATATAACCTTGCAGTTAAAACCGGATATATATCGCAAACATCGGATATAGTTGGCCGATCCTTATGAAATTTGGTAGGTTGGATGAACTGACCAAAAATAGAATCTGTATCAAGTTCCAGCTTTCTATCTTCAAAAACACAAAAGTTGGGTCAATTCCGATCTTTCAGTTATATGGCAGCTATAAGATATAGTCGGCCGATCCTTATGAAATTTGGTAGGTTGGATCAACTAACCAAAAATAGAATCTGTATTAAATTCCAGCTTTCTATCTTCAAAAACGCGAAAGTTGGGTCATTTCCGATCGTTCAGTTATATGGCAGCTATAGGATATAGACGGCCGATCCTTATGAAATTTGGCATGTCGTAATGGTTTGCCATAAATAGCTCTCTTGTCAAATTTGAACTCTCTAACTCTAAAAACACCAAAGTTATACCATTTCCGATCAATCAGTTATATGGCAGCTATAGGATATAGTCGGCCGATCCGGGCCGTTCCGACTTATATACTGCGTGCAAAGGAAAGAAGGGTGTGTGCAAAGTTTCAAGACGATAGCTTCAAAACTGAGAGACTAGTTCGCGTAGAAACGGACAGACAGACAGACAGACGGACAGACGGACATGCTCATATCAACTCAGGAGGTGATCCTGATCAAGAATATATATACTTTATAGCGTCGGAGATGTCTCCTTCACTGCGTTGCACACTTTTGGACAAAATTATAATACCCTCTGCAAGGGTATAATGACAGAGACCGAGATGAATAATGACAGCCCACATCCGAGACCGCGCCTACACCGAATAGTATGAGTTACTCGGTAGCGTCTAAAGCAGAGGTCGCCACGGCCCTATCTCGGGGGCATAGGAAATTTCTCTGCCCGAGCTCTGCCACACACACACAGTATAAATGTGTGAAACGTCATGCTCACAGCCTACTTTCTGCTATTCGTTACTAACACTAATGCGGTAAAATCATATCAATGTATTGGGGTGCCGATCACTGGTCTAAAGCCTAGTACTCTGACGACGAAAATCCGCTGTTACACGTGTTACAGCGGCCGAACTCCATATAAAAACAAGAAAGGAAAGCTAACTTCGGGCGGAGCCGAAGTTTATATACCCTTGCAGTTAAAACCGGGTATATATCGCAAACATCGGATATAGTTGGCCGATCCTTATGGGAATAGGAATATATAATCCAATTTATTACAATACAAAATCGAAAAAAAGTCCCAAACTTCTATCTTCAAAATTACGAAAGTTGATATTTCTACCAAATACCATTTCCGATCGTTCAGTTATATGGCAGCTATAGGATATAGTCAGCCGATCCTAATGAAATTTGGTAGGTCGGATCAACTGACCAAATATATAATCTGTATTAAGTTCCAGCTTTCTATCTTCAAAAACACGAAAGTTGGGTCATTTCCGATCGTTCAGTTATATGGCAGCTATAGGATATAGTCGGCCGATCCTTACGAAATTTGGCATTATCGTCAAATCATATCTCATGTCAAATTTGAACTCTCTAACTCTAAAAACACCAAAGTTATACCATTTCCGATCAATCAGTTATATGGCAGCTATAGGATATAGTCGGCCGATCCGGGCCGTTCCGACTTATATACTGCGTGCAAAGGAAAGAAGGGTGTGTGCAAAGTTTCAAGACGATAGCTTTAAAACTGAGAGACTAGTTTGCGTAGAAACAGACAGACGGACAGACAGACGGACAGACGGACAGACGGACATGCTCATATCAACTCAGGAGGTGATCCTGATCAAGAATATATATACTTTATAGGGTCTGAGATGTCTCCTTCACTGCGTTGCACACTTGACCAAAATTATAATACCCTCTGCAAGGGTATAAAAACGGTGTGAAAAAGGAAGAAGAAATTTTTGTCCCTAGATTTTGTTGAATGGCGTTGCCGGATCAAAAGAAGTAAACAGCTGATCTCGGGGTGTAAAAATAATTTATTTGATTTATTTTGACACCCCAAACATGGAACGAAAATTGAAAGAGAAATATTAGAGAGAGAGAGCGAGAAAGAGAACAGCTGTTCAGTATTACCCTTTCCCTTATTTTTTTTGGTCACACTAGCTCGGTAGCCAAATAAAGAGCGATTTCGCTATCACATGTGTTACAGCGGATTTTCATCGTCAGAGTACTAGGCTTAAATTTTAAAAGCGTTTTTCTCGGAACGACATTTTTGTGTGCGGCGCAGGTGATGGTACCGATCAATCAAAAAATTCTATGGTACCAATCAATGAAATTTGGATATGTTGTTCTAAAAAGTTACACCTCTGTCCCGTACTAGAATCATTTATTTTTAATGATTAGTTTTTTATTTATCATTAATTTAAAATAATTTTTTTATTTTTTTTAAATCTTTTTTCGTGATTTCGCCATTTGGTTGTTTATTGATGAAAATATTTCATTCTAGTACGAGACAGAGCCCGTACTAGCCCGTTTTTTAAGCTTAAGGGGAGGGTAAGGTCAAATCATGCGAAAAAAGCCATGTTTTTGTGATTTTTTTCCTGACGACACAGTTAAAATTTATTTATTCAACCAACGGTATATTAAAGTATGACATTAGAAGAATGTTTTATCAAATTTTTACAAAAAAATATTTAAAAATATGGCAATGGTAGCAATTGTCCGGACGTGTCGCCAAAAAAAGTTGAATTGCGGTGCCCCTCATAACTCGGTGCTGGATCATTTGTAATCAAAAAATTAAAATTCATTCGTTAGATAATAGTTCGCCCCAGGTAACGCTGTAAAGGTTTTTTGAAAATTGCAATTTTTTAATTTTTTCGAAGACTTTGAAGTGAAAAACTCAATATTTTGGGAAAAAATCGGTTAAATTGTCATTGCAAAATCAAAATTATAATCAAAAAAAAAAAAAAACTCGACAGCGTTACCTCGTAAAATATGTACAGAAAAATATGTACTCGACAGCGTTACCTCGTAAAATATGTACAGAAATAGTGTTTAAAATTTCAAAAGGATCGGTGCAGTAGTTTTGAAGTTATGAGGGGCACCGACTTTGAAAACGTGAGTTGTGGGAAAAACGCTTTAAAGTTTTAAACACAAAAAATCCAGTGTAAAACGTTTGCAAGCAACTTCGTCAATAACTAATAACTTCGTCAATTTTGCTTTAATTGACTTGAAATTTTGACACAATATTCTTCAAATATTATGCATTCAATTTAAAAAATAAAAAAAAAATATTTTAATACCTTACCCTCCCCTTAAAAAAGAATAATGTATTCTAATCTATAGAAATCACCTGCGCCAGGGACCTACCACTTTTTTTATATGCATACTTTGGCATGCTATTAAGTGTATTAAGGGGAGGGTAAGGTCAAATCATGCGAAAAAAGTGATTTTTGATGTTTTTGTGATTTTTTTCCTGACGACACAGTTAAAATTTATTTATTCAACCAACGGTATATTAAAGTATGACATTAGAAGAATGTTTTATCAAATTTTTACAAAAAAATATTTAACAAGAAAGCAAAGCTAACTTCGGGCGGAGCCGAAGTTGATATACCCTTGCAGCTAAAACCGGATATATATCGCAAACATCGGATATAGTTGGCTGATCCTTATGATTACATCATAATAAAAGCAATTAATTACAATAAAAAATCTAAACAAGAAAGGAAAGCAAACTTCGGGCGGAGCCGAAGTTGATATACCCTTGCAGTTAAAACCGGATATATATCGCAAACATCGGATATAGTTGGCCGATCCTTATGAAATTTGGTAGGTTGGATGAACTGACCAAAAATAGAATCTGTATCAAGTTCCAGCTTTCTATCTTCAAAAACACAAAAGTTGGGTCAATTCCGATCTTTCAGTTATATGGCAGCTATAAGATATAGTCGGCCGATCCTTATGAAATTTGGTAGGTTGGATCAACTAACCAAAAATAGAATCTGTATTAAATTCCAGCTTTCTATCTTCAAAAACGCGAAAGTTGGGTCATTTCCGATCGTTCAGTTATATGGCAGCTATAGGATATAGACGGCCGATCCTTATGAAATTTGGCACGTCGTATTGTTTTGCCAAAAATAGCTCTTATGTCAAATTTGAACTCTGCAACTCTAAAAACACCAAAGTTATACCATTTCCGATCAATCAGTTATATGGCAGCTTTAGGATATAGTCGGCCGATCCCGGTCGTTCCGACTTATATACTGCGTGCAAAGGAAAGAAGGGTGTGTGCAAAGTTTCAAGTCGATAGCTTTAAAACTGAGAGACTAGTTCGCGTAGAAACAGACAGACAGACAGACGGACAGACGGACAGACGGACAGAAGGACAGACGGACAGACGGACATGCTCATATCAACTCAGGAGGTGATCCTGATCAAGAATATATATACTTTATAGGGTCGGAGATGTCTCCTTCACTGCGTTGCACACTTTTGGACAAAATTATAATACCCTCTGCAAGGGTATAAAAATATGGCAATGGTAGCAATTGTCCGGACGTGTCGCCAAAAAAAGGTGTTGAAGGTTGAATTGCGGTGCCCCTCATAACTCGGTGCTGGATCATTTGTTATCAAAAAATGAAAGTTCATTCGTTAGATAATAGTTCGCCCCAGCTAACGCTGTGAAGGTTTTTTGAAAATTGCAATTTTTTAATTTTTTCGAAGACTTTGAAGTGAAAAACTCAATTTTTTGGGAAAAAATCGGTTAATTTGTCGTTGCGAAATCGAAATTATGAACAAAAAAAAAACTTGACAGCGTTACCTCGTAAAATATGTACAGGGAAATATCACTGTGGACGGCAGACACTATTTATAGAAAATGAATTAAAAATTTAAGGGTATTGCTTTAATAAGATCATTTGTGTCAAAATATTTGGCAACAGTTTATTCGTTTGGAATGAATTTGCGTGAAAGTAAAAGGATTTAAATACGCGTCGATTGACACCTCAATAATCCAGATACGACAATCCGTTTAAAAGTTATTTAAGAAATTCGATTTTTCGTCTCCTTTTAAGCTTAAAAAAATTTTTATTTTGTCCATCTGTTTGAGGGTTTTACAATTAACGTTAAGAATTCAAAAATAACCTTCTAAACTGACAATAATGAAACTTAAAAACCAGTGAAGTTACAAAAACATATAGTATAATTTGCTTAGCTTCCTCGAGTACTTTGCACGCAACTTCGAGGCAGTTATCTTAATTTTAATTTTTGAACAAAAAAAAAGTAGTGAAAAACAAGAAAGGAAAGCTAACTTCGGGCGGAGCCGAAGTGTATATACCCTTGCAGTTAAAACCGGATATATATCGCAAACATCGGATATAGTTGGCCGCTCCTTATGGGAATAGGAATATATAATCCAATTTATTACAATACAAAATCTAAAAAAAGTCCCAAACTTCTATCTTCAAACATACCAAAGTTGGTATTTCTACCAAAAACCATTTCCGATCGTTCAGTTATATGACAGCTATAAGATATAGGCGGCCGATCGTTATGAAATTCAGTAGGTCGGATAAACTGACCAAAAATATAATCTGTACCAAGTTCCAGCTTTCTATCTTCAAAAACACGAAAGTTGGGTCATTTCCGATCGTTCAGTTATATGGCAGCTATAAGATATAGTCGGCCGATCCTTATGAAATTTGGCATGTCGTATTATTTTGCCTCATGTCAAATTTGAACTCTCTAACTCTAAAAACACCAAAGTTATACCATTTCCGATCAATCAGTTATATGGCAGCTATATGATATAGTCGGCCGATCCCGGCCGTTCCGACTTATATACTGCGTGCAAAGGAAAGAAGGGTGTGTGCAAAGTTTCAAGTCGATAGCTTTAAAACTGAGAGACTAGTTTGCGTAGAAACAGACAGACGGACAGACGGACATGCTCATATCAACTCAGGAAGTGATCCTGATCAAGAATATATACACTTTATAGGGTCGGAGATGTCTCCTTCACTGCGTTGCACACTTTTGACCAAAATTATAATACCCTCTGCAGGGGTATAAAAAAGTGAGCAATCTTTTTTAGCCAAATAATATTTTCATTTCAATGTCTAAATTAGTGTTAACAAAATATTAATACATATTTCAATTTGAAATTTATATTTTCATTGTAAATTCTTAAAATAGTATGTTATTTTTTTTTTGAATGTCTGCTTCGTTGATATTGTGATCGAATAATTTGTTTTCCAAAGAATTCAGTGTTGGCAAAAATTCGTCACATTTGTGAATCATGCAAATGTTTTTAAGAATCTTCACTGCATAAAAACCTTCCTGGATAAAAACCGCTATCCTCGTCACTTTCGCTTTCTCTGCTGATTGTCTTGTCATCTTCAAGAAGAAACCGTACAATTTCATCTTTGGTTAACTGACCATGGCAAGCAACATCTGAGTCGTCATTGGCATATTCTTCCCAATTAATTTGAGCATCAAATACGGTCTCCACGAATTGCGCTTCATCATTAACGCTTTCGATAACATCAAAGCATAGATTTAATCCCGCCTGAAAAGATACATTTATAAGTTGAGACGAATGGGACTTACATATGGTATATGCCTCACTTACCTTCTTGAAGCAGTTCTGAATAGTTTGTAGATTTAACTTTGGCCCATCCTTGACTTATGAAGTGAACAACATCCAGCATAGATAGTGTTTTTAAAAATTCAATTGTGGTTTTTCCACAATTTACAGCAATCAATTGTTGTTTGACCAAAATACGTCTATACTCCAGTTTGAATGAGTGAATAATGCCTTGGTCAAGCGGTTGCAGTAGAACCGTTGTATTTGCTGGCAAAAAGCAAAATCACACCCTTTTACGGCAGAGTGACTTGTTGCGTTATCGATAAAGAGCAATATCTTTCGATTTTGCATTTTCATTTCTGCATTAACTTGTGTGATTATTTGTCGAAAAATCTCGCTAGTCATCCATGCGTTTTTATTGGCATAATACGGCAGTGGCAAATTGACATTTTTAAAACATCGGGGGGATTTTGACCTGCCGATTAGAAAGGTTTTTTTTAAACTTCCAGTCGCATTGCAGATAAACAAAATTGTCATTCTAATGCGATTTATTGCCATTTCTTTGGTTTCCACAAGTGTAAAATGTTGCAGTTCGCATTGCTTTATAAAATAGGCCAGTTTTGTCAGCGTTGAAAATATTCTCTGGATTGTAGCCTTTAATTAGTCCAGATAAAATGTCTTGTTGATATTCATTCGCCGACACAGAATTATTTGCAGAAATTTCACCATGAATTTTCCCATATTTTATGTTGTGACGCTTACGTCTGTAATGTAGCTGCTCTGTTAGGTTAGGCTGTTACGGTAGCGGTCTCTGTTAGGGTTGCTAGCGGTCACTGTTAGGTCAGCTAACAGTCGCTTCCAGGCACTTAACAGCGAAAGGAAATTAGAACGTGCCAAGGAGCGATTAAAAAGGGATAGGCGAAAGGTCTAGGTTAATGGCTGCCAGTCGAACGGGCAAAGATTCTTTCCCATTTGAAGCCTGGAGCGGTGAAGACATATACAAATTTGGAAATTGGTGGTTTAGTTTTTGGAACCGTACTATTAACCGTAAAAAAAAAACCCGTACTATATTTGTGGGAAAAACCTAGGACGGCACTAGGACGTATTGGCTGAGTTTACCCTCGGTGTTAAAGAACGGAAGACTATCCGGGGATTTATCTCGAAGGGTATGTGGCGCTAATCCATTGCCTGGTGTGCCTAGATGGATGTGTTCATTTTTTTTGGATAGCATCGGCTGCGACTGTGGGTCGACAGGCACTTTACAGTGCAGTGGAGGACCGAGGAGAACCCCAATTTAGTAGAACATGCGGTATTCAACTCGGCGGTCGGCGGACGGCGGTCGGCGGTTTTATCCATCCCCAAACGTGGGGTTCGTCAAAATCTAAGGCCAGGCAGGATAGGGACACGTAGTCCATAGTTTTCTTATATAAGTAGCTTTAAGAAAAAAAACTATGTGAAGTGGGTAAAAGTGAAAAGTCCAAAGAAAACCCCACCCGAAAAAGTCTATGTCGTCGATGCCTTATGTAACCTAACCGTAAACCGACCGTTCAAAACGCGTGATTACTTTCTCCGGATGATCCTTCCCAGGCAAGCCAACAACAAATAAAAGTGTAGAAAAGTGCGGTGCCGAAAAACTAAGTGAGGACGAGCCCGCAGCAATCCAGGTCATAGCGAATGGCCTTTAACTCCTAATGGGTTTGGGTATATTAAGGTATTTTTAGTCATATTAAGTTTTAGCAGTTTTTTTTTTCTTAACTTAGAAAGGGCATTGACCCTTATGATCAGGCCTTATGATCGCGCAAGGTGCATAGATCTTAAGCAAAGTGAGACCTCCCTAGAAGGGACAGAAACTCTTGAAAGATCGTGAATTCTAATTTTTAGCCGCAGCCCAGGAAAGCGCTTCCGTGGATCCCTGCCGGAAAATGGAAAGAAATATGTAAGTGAAATTTTCCTTTGTTTTACCCTCATTGCTTCCGTATCCATTATTGAGAGTTCCCTGTAGTGTGCGTGAAGCCTAACTTATAAAATAGAGAAAAACAAGTGCACCTGACGGTCATAAAAGTCCCGTACAGTTTTGAAGAGTAAATATAAAAGTAATTTAAATGAATATATTTGGCATGTACATATTTTGGCAACCAGAGACCTTAAGTCAATTTGGCGAATAGTTTATTTTGGATTTTTGGAATTATTTTTTTTGTTAAATTGGCGCTTAAAAATTTATATTACATCCTAAAATTAATAGTAAACTTTTGTAACATGATAGTTAGTACATTTTTTTATTGTTTTAAATTTAAATAAAATCCTTATAATGTTTTAAGAAAACCACGATCTTGATCTCCATGGCCAAGGTTGGGTGGGCACAAAAAGGAGCCGCAACATCAGCAGCGGATCCACCCGATTGACCCCGAGATAGTGTTGTCCAAAAAAATTGTCATAGCTCGTGAATTGTTCTGTCCGGTCTGTTCCTTGTTGTTCTTGGTTCGTCTTGCACGTTTTTATACCCTTGCAGAGGGTATTATAATTTTGTCCAAAAGTGTGCAACGCAGTGAAGGAGACATCTCCGACCCTATAAAGTATATATATTCTTGATCAGGATCACCTCCTGAGTTGATATGAGCATGTCCGTCTGTCCGTCTGTCCTTCTGTCCGTCTGTCCGTCTGTCCGTCTGTCTGTCTGTCTGTTTCTACGCGAACTAGTCTCTCAGTTTTAAAGCTATCGACTTGAAACTTTGCACACACCCTTCTTTTCTTTGCACGCAGTATATAAGTCGGAACGACCGGGATCGGTCGACTATATCCTATAGCTGCCATATAACTGATTGATCGGAAATGGTATAACTTTGGTGTTTTTAGAGTTGCAGAGTTCAAATTTGACATAAGAGCTATTTTTGGCAAAACAATACGACGTGCCAAATTTCATAAGGATCGGCCGACTATATCCTATAGCTGCCATATAACTGAACGATCGGAAATGACCCAACTTTCGCGTTTTTGAAGATAGAAAGCTGGAACTTGATACAGATTCTATTTTTGGTCAGTTCATCCAAACTACCAAATTTCATAAGGATCGGCCAACTATATCCGATATTTGCGATATATATCCGGTTTTAACTGCAAGGGTATATCAACTTCGGCTCCGCCCGAAGTTTGCTTTCCTTTCTTGTTTTATTATAATAAGCCCGTAGGCCTCGGGATATGGCACCCTTACATCACCCCCCTTCTCTGACGAGCCAGTAGCCGGAAAATCATACGTGCGGCCATATCCGAGCACCCCAACATCTCGCCTACAAACGGTTACCCATTACAAATTCCTAGGCTAAGAAAAAGATACACACCGTGGTGAAGTCAAGAATTAATGGTAGTGAGTTTCCGTTCGACTTTTTGATTTTGAGAATTATCTCGGGTTATCACTCTGACCAATCAGTGAAAGTGAAAGATTGAAGAACTTGCCGTTAGCAGACCCATATTTTTATAAGCCTCAGCGGATACAAATGGTAATTGGATCTGAATCATTTTTCGAACTGTTGTCCGTTGGCCAAATAAAACAAGGTCCGAACCATCCCATCCTCCAAAAAACTTTCCTTGGATGGATATAATCTGGAAAATATAAGCAACTACCCCAACTCCTCAACAGTCTGTCTCTAGCCTGAAGTGCCAAAAAGAATTACTCGAGTCGATAGATGGCAATTTGAAAAAATTCTGGTCGTTGGAAGAAGTACCAACTTCCAAAAAGCTTTTGTCACCTGAACAAGAGTTATGTGAGGAACATTATCAGATAAATACAGTTGTACTGCCTTTAGATCGATTTGAAGTCAGGCTTCCATTTAAATGGGATCCAAGCGTTTACGGAAACTCGTTCGAGGTAGCCAAACGCCGTTTATTGTCGCTCGAAAGAAGATTATCTCGAGATCCGAATTTAAGGAAAATGTTTTTGGAATTTATGGAAGAATAGAAATATGTCCCCTACAAGCAATGATGTTCTTGCTACTCCACACTATGTCATACCCCATCAGTGTGTCTTACGGCCTCAAAGCACATAGACCAAATTACGAGTCGTGTTTGATGCGTCTTGTAAGACATCAACACAGAAGTGCCTAAACGATCTGTTGATGGTTGGTCCCACCATCCAGGAAGAGTGGTATTGAACTCTTTTTTGGGTTCCGGCGGAATAGATTCGCTCTGATAGCCGACATAAAAGAGATGTATCGCCAAGTAATGGTAAATGGAGGAAACTCAGTCCTTGGAAGCTCAACACCGTTATATGTAGCACTGCGCCAGCCCCATTCCTGGCCATAAGGTGTTTGAAGAGGTTGAGTGAATCTGTGAAAATACATTCCCTCGAGCTGCCGAAGTTATTGGGTCCGAATTTTACGTCGATGACTTGTTAACGGATGCTGGTTGCATTGAGGAGCTAAAGACAATTAAGTCTGAAGTAACTCAGGTTCTTCAAAACGATGGGTTTGAATTGCGCAAGTGGTTTTCAAACTCGCCTGAAGATACTGCATCCAAGAGCACGGGTAAGCCAATAACACTTACGGACTCAGAACTGACTAAAGCATTAGGAACCGCTTGGGTTCCTAAAGAAGATATATTTAAATTTGAAATTGATGCTTCAGTCATGGGCTAAAGGGCGACCAAGCGGAAAATCCTTTCGATGACATCGAAGCTGTTTGACTTCCTTGACTTATTAGGCCCAAACTAATAAAAGGAAAGATCCTATTGCAGGAACTTTGGCTAAATAGGCTAGATTGGGATGAGTCAATTCTACTGCACTTAGAAACAGCATGAAACAAAATACGAATTGCCTTGTCTCAATTAGAGGACACCTCAATTCCGAGATTCGTGTTTACCAAGCCGATGTCACCGATTCAAATTCATGCCTTTTCTGACGCATCGATGAGAGCCTATGGAGCCTGCGTCTATATTCGTTGCGAATCTGCAGAAGGTATTAAAGTTTCATTGTTGATGGCAAAGTCCAAAGTAGCGCCAAAGGCGCTCCCCCGTCTTAAGTTGTGTACCGCTTACCTTCTCGCAGATCTCTGCCGCAAGATAAAGCCTCCTATCAAAGATTCGATCGATCGAAGTGTATTTTGGTAGGATTCAGAAGTAACTTTTCATTGGATTCGTTCCCATCCATCGTCGTTGTCAACGTTCGTATCGAATAGAGTAGCTGAATTTTAAGAGTGGTCAGATGATAGCACGTGGCGGCATGAACCAACTAAACAGAACCCGGCAGATAAAGTGTACAGAGGTGGAGACGTAAAGGAGACTGTAGAATCGATCTGGTTCATAGGCCCATCATTTTTAAAGGAACCGGAAGATAAGTGGCCAACAAGCCGCCGGTTAAACCTGTCACCAGAACTTCTACAGATGGAAGCAAAAAAGAATGCGGTCGGATTAACCGCAATCGTCTCTGCCTCACATTTATTGGAAGTGATAGAGGGATATTCCTCCCACTTAAAACTGCTGCGAGTGTTCACTTATATGTTCCGCTTTATAAGGAAATCGAAGAAATTAGTAGGGAATTCTGATATTGTTCCCTCATCTGTCAAATATTATGAAGCCTTTAAGAAAATAATCGAAATAATCCAAGAGCACGAGTATCAAGATGAAATAGAAAATATCCGAAAAAATGTAACTGTTATCCCTAGTCTACAAAAGCTAAATCCCATTTTACACGAATCATCAGAGGCTGGGATTACCTTTTCGATGTTGCGGGTTTGGGGGGCGACTAGCTAATGCTCCTATATTGTAGTAGTTTCCAGTATAAAACGCTCTTAATTTGTTCAGAGCTACGTCCGATACTTGCACGAGTCGAATTTTCATGTGTGGTGTGAAGGTGTGAAGTCTGCAAAACACCTACTCCTACGAGCGGTACGGAACGCCAGGCTGACCGCGGAGGAGCTGCAGACCGTCCTGACCTCATGATACCTGGGCGCCTTGAGTCAGGACCCAAGGGACGGCGAGACGCTTACTCCCGGGCACCTGTTGACAGGCATGCCGCTCATCGCTCCACCGCGGACCCCGGACCAGCAGGGTCTAACTCGCTTACGGCGATGGCGGCTTGTCTCGTCAATCAAGCAAATGTTTTGGCAGCGATGAGTACATCTTGGGCCTACAGGCGCGGTCGAAGTGGCAGAACAAGGAGGACGATATCCGGACGGGCGAGCTGGTCCTGATCGCAGAGTATCACCAGCCACCACAACAGTGGCTCACAGGAAGGGTAAGAGCAACGCACGCCGGCGCGGACGGAAGGGTCAGGGTGGCCATCGTCAGAACTAGCTCTGGAGCGGAGTACAGGAGAGCCACAAGCTGGTGCGGCTGCCAGTTGGTTGAAGCCTGATGGACGCCTTCAACGGGGCCGGTGCTAATTGATTTGTTATTATATTGAAGTTGTCGGAAATTTGAAGTATATTTTATAGTTGAATTGTATTTTGTAGTTGTAGTCTCTAAATTTACTGTAAAATAGCTTAGGGCGGAGCGGGAGCGAAAGTTCATATTCGCTCTTGTGCGAATTCGCCCCGCTTCGCCACAATAGATAAGTTAGGCTTAACATCGCAATTATAACGTTTAAGAGGAAAGACCACTATTTCGTTCTCGTTTTCAACCTTTTTTAAATATTTGGCAGCCACCATTTTTTGTTATTTTTGTCGAGTGTGAGATAAATCAATCTCATTAAACACTAACTTTAAAAACACCAAAGTTATACCATTTCCTATCGGATCGATCCGATATAGTCGGCCGATCCCGGTCTTTCCGACTTATATACTGCGTGCAAAGAAAAGAAGGGTGTATGCAAAATTTTAAGTCGATAGCTTTAAAACTGAGATACTAGTTTGCGTAGAAACAGACAGACGGATAGACAGACGGACAAACGGACATGCTTATATCAACTCAAGAGGTGATCCTGATCGAGAATATATATACTTTATAGGGTCGGAGATGTTCAAAATTATAATTATAATACATATCTTTATGTTCCAAAATTATAAAGCAAAAGATGAGAACCATAAGGTCAGACTTATGATACAAAAGGACAACAGTCACAAAGTTTTTCGTAAATGCGATCACCCGTACAAGTAAGAACACTGCGGCGAATTCAAGCAACTAAGTCTTCTGTGGCGGCATGACAAGATGGAGCTACCGTTCTGGGTGCAGACGGCGAAGCGTCGACTTGCGTGCCTAGAATCGCGCATGGAAAGAGACCCGGAGCTTGAAATCTTCGTAAACCAGCAGCTCAAGAAAATGGATACGTACGTAAACTTCAAAGAACGAGATAACAGATGAGAGACGTTCCTGGTACTTGCCAACATTTGTAGTCACTAATCTAAATAAACGCAAGTTGAGAATTGTATGAGACGCAGTAGCCAGAGAATAAACGCCAGTCGAGAATTGTATGGGACGAAGCAGTCAGAACGCAAGGCATGTAGCGTAAAACAGCATTATTAAAAGGACAGGATCAATTTCCTGTGGGTATTGTAATGAGATTTCGGAAACGGCGCATATACATCAGCGGCGATATAAAAGAAATCTTTAATTTTTTTGTATATTATTCTTAGGCTCTCCTTTTTCTCTCTCAGTTTCTCATCATCTTCTTCACGTCGCGAACACCCAGAAAAACCTCGCTCCCAGCTGCATCACGACGGCCCACCTTCCGGGATGCCCTCTCCGTCTCTCCACTTCCCCGCCACCTTTGCGCAGAGCTCGGGTGGCCATCTCTTCTACGGGACCTCTTTATCGCTTCAGGATCGGTCCCAAGAGACGCTTTTTGGGGCGTGAAGTCTGTCGGCCCAGCAATGGCCTCTCTGGCGCCATCCATATCCATGGTCCCTTCGTCCACGGCTCCTCCTCCTCGAACACCTTCTCGCTATTCTCCAAAGCGGACTGGTTGATGTTGTTAAGCCATTTCAGCTCCATGTGGTCCGTGATCACGTCGAACTGGTATCCCTCCAGGTAGGGTCTTATTTGTCTAATCGCCCATAATTTGGCAGGTGGTCCTGCCTCCGTCGCTGAGTAATTTTTCTCAGCCCCAATCAAAGTCCGACTGGCATAGGCGATAGCTCGCTCCCCCTCTTTAGTTGCCTGGTTGAGGACCGCACCGACGCCGTAGTCGCTGGTGTTCGTTTGCTCCTTACCCCTGTCGCGCCGCACATATTGCAGAACAACTCTCATCGGTTCCTACACCCGCTCGCCCAATGGCGCATGCCACCGAATCTGTTCCATGCTTGCTCTGGGCTCTCCACAGGACTTTACCTTGGCCTTGGTGTCCACTGCCGTCCGCTTGTTGCTGAACCGATCTGTGCTGGCCCTCGGACTGCCATCTGGGCACCCATCCTTGTCCTGGGGTGCTCTGCTACTCCGTTGGGTTTTGGCGCATTTCCTTTCTCTGCCTTTCCTTTCTCTGGTTTCACTCTCTGCCACCTTTCGTCTACGGCTGGTTGATTGTGGCTCCATTGTAGTTCTGTGGCGACTTGCCTGTTAAAGGCCATTTCTTCCTGTGCCAACTCCAGGAACTCTTCTGCCAGGCCCATCACCTCCTCTAAGGATCCGCAGGCCTATCGCTTTATAAACATTTTCATTCTTGGCATGCAGTTTTTAACGAGCCTCTCGATTATCTCTTTCGTGGTTTTTCCTAGTGCTTCATTAGGGACTGAAGGTCCACCATGTAATCTTTGAACGACTCTCCACGTCGCTGCTTCCGTTGACGAACCTGATCCGCCAACTTTTCGAAGTATTCTTTCGGCAGGAAAATGTTTTCAAAGCTTGCCTTAATCATGGCCCTCGGGATCGTGTTTATGTCCAATCCATACTTTTTTCGGACCACGTCACTTGGTCGGAACTCCAACGGGTCTCCTGATCCGTCGGACCGAAACGACCATTCCTGTCTAGTCTAGTAGTCTACCGGACATATTTCCTTGACTGTGGCTTAATGCTCCTATTCTTGGCTCCGGTAGAGCCAAGCTTTCTATGAGCCTTTCGGTTTTGCTGGTCGCTCTCTGCCTGGGGGTGGACCTTTGCAGGAACCTCTCCTCGAACCCGCGCGTGACCGCTAGTAATTTGACGTCCTTGGATTCGTCGACCCTTTTCGACACCAGGGATCTCATGGTTTCCACGGTTCCGTCCGCGGGAAGGGAGTTCTCTGCAAAATTCGCTCAGCTCCTCCTTGCAATCACGGGCGCCAGGTGTCTTCTCGCATCGATGTGCTTACGTCAGGTTAGTCGTCTATCAAGGTGGACGCAAAGATACATTATTTCGTTAGCTTGAGGGATCTGTTTACCGTTTAGTGAAAGCAAGGGCATGTTTGTCTATTTAGAGTGAACCTTACATATTTACAGAGCGTGTGAAATCGGAGAGCATGTTTGTCTATTAAGAGTAAACCTTACATGTTTACACTTTTGTTCGTTTATTTTAATGCGCCAGTCGGACAGCCACCTTTCATCTACTCTAAGATAATTAGCGAGTTGGTTTGTTGCTTGGGTTGAGCATCTGAAGCGACTAAGGATAGCGGTATCGGCGGCGAACGTTGACGTTGTAAGTTGTTCGTTCGTAAGAATATCCGCAGTATACAAAAAATATAGACAAGGGCGCATTTGCGCTTCCTTGTGGAACTCTAGCATCCATGAAGTAATCGCTCAAAGTAGCTGCGTTGCATCTCACTGAGAATACCCTATTGTAGAAGTTTGATTACAGAAGCTTGCGTGTGCATGATTGCAAATACGTTTTAATTCTGTGCCAAACCCGGTCGAAAGCTAGAGATACGTCGAGAAAAATAGCGCTACAGTATTTTCGTATTTATATTTTTTTACAGTAGTTAGAAGGCTGAGCGTATTGCGGATGCTAATCTGTTCATTTGCTCCATGATTTCATTAGAAGCCAAATTGTTGTGCCGGGATAATATTGCAAGTTCCAGATATGGTATTATGCGAGGTAAGAACCATTTTTTTTTTTAAATTTAGACAAACAAGCTTGTTGGTCTGTACGATGTCGGAACTGGAGGGCTTTTCAGGCTTCAGTATCATTTTATTTCTGGATTGGATTGGATTTCTTTCATGGATTTCCTCCACTTTTTTGGGAAAAAGCCAAGATGAATTATCCCATTAAATAGTTTAAGTTCAATTTACATCTTTGGCGTCAGTCACTTCCAGGAGCCTTACTTGGTTTTAGCTCATAAGGGGACTTTTTCGATTTCGGTTGGCCGAAATAAAGCTTTAGTAAACAGCGGGGTAACTTTTTGCTGAATAAGTGGCAGAAGAAATGAATTTGAGGCAGGATTCGGCTGGAGAGGTTAAGCGACCCAACATCCCGAGAAGTTTCTTATTATGGTATTTGTTTGGGTCTTCTTCCATCCCTTGAGGAGTCCAGATTTTACCTGCCGCAATGAGTGGTAGTGATGCCCGATCCCGTATTAAGCTCCCGGGCGATGTTCGATGTGGGAACTCACGAACTTTTTGTATTTAAGCCAGTTAGTTTTTGGCGTGATCTGTGCGGTAGATCGTATATGGGCATTTCCTGGGGTCGAGAACGTACGTTCGTACGTAATAAGTGCCAAAAAATTAGAGAAAAAAACATTTTCTGATACTCATTTTTTGTTTCCGATAGCATTTGGTTAGTTTTTTTCTTAGTGTAAATTATGGTTCTAATGGATTTTTCATTTTCATAATATTGGCAAAAACATGAGGTCGCGAACGTACGCGAAACGGATAACGGTTTTGGCTTGCTCTGGCAAAATTAATAAATCAGCGAATTGGATTGGAATATTTTAATGCAATAACTTAACTTTTAAAAAAGAGGCATGTAGCTTTCTATCGAGTCTATTCCCAATTAAATATCTCCATTAGTTTTTATACCCTTGCAGAGGGTATTATAATTTTGGTCAAAAGTGTGCAACGCAATGAAGGACACATCTCCGACCCTATAAAGTATATATATTCTTGATCAGGAACACCTCCTGAGTTGATATGAGCATGTCCGTCTGTCCGTCTGTCTGTCCGTCTGTGTGTCCGACTGTCTGTCTGTTTCTACGCGAACTAGTCTCTCAGTTTTAAAGCTATCGTCTTGAAACTTTGCACACACCCTTCTTTCCTTTGCACGCAGTATATAAGTCGGAACGGCCGGGATCGGAAATGTTTTTTGGTAGAAATAGAAACTTTGGTATTTTTGAAGATAGAAGTTTGGGACTTTTTTTAGATTTTTTATTGTAATTAATTGGTTTTATTATTATGCAATCATAAGGATCGGCCAACTATATCCGAAGTTTGCGATATATATCCGGTTTTAACTGCAAGGGTATATCAACTTCGGCTCCGCCCGAAGTTAGCTTTCCTTTCTTGTTTTGTACTAAATCTCTTAATAACAATCTAATAAGACGAGAAAAATTCAAAGAGAGCGAAAAAATGTTCAATTACCCCTTAATTTGTACTTTGATTCTTATCTATGTTCTAACCGTACGTTCGCATGTTCTAATGTAAAATTTGAACTCTCTCACTCTAAAAACACCGGAGTTATACCATTTCCGATCAATCAGTTATATGGCAGCTAAGTTTCCAGACGATAGCTTTAAAACTGAGAGACTAGTTTGCGTAGAAACAGACAGACGGACAGACAGACGGACAGTCAGACGGACAGACGGACATGCTCATATCAACGCATGAGGTGATCCTGATCAAGAATATATATACTTTATAGGGTCGGAGATGTCTCCTTCACTGCGTTGCACACTTTTGACCAAAATTATAATACCCTCTGCAAGGGTATAACAACATCTCATAACTCGGTTAATACCGCTATACACTCTTCAGTAGCCAAAACATCAAATCAACGTAGCAAAAACGCAAACCAAAACAAAAATGACAAAATTAAAATTGCTTCCACCGAAGAAGCCCCGAAAAAAACCCTTCCCCCTCCTCTTTCCACTCCACACCTCCTTATCAGCCAAAGCAATCCACTTCACTTGCTCATAACAAGTATAACTTATCTCCTGCATCACATGCATACTTACAAGAAATCCACGCTGATTACGAAAGTAGCAGCCGAGCACATCTTCAAATCAAAATAAACAAACTACACACAATATTAATTTAAATGCCCACGAATCTGACGATGCTATGAGTGATTCATACTAGCTTTATGAATCCAAACCAAACCAAATAGCATCCTCTCACTCTTCCCACTTATGTCCATTACACTAGTACAATGGAACATGAATGGTTACTTTAACAATTACCACGAGCTACAACTTTTGATAAACGATAGCAACCCTGATGTTATTTACCTAACGAACATAGCTTACCCCACGCAATTTATTGGATATTTCTATAACTTTAGCTCTAATACCTATGCCAAACAAGGTGTTAGCATACTTGTACGTTAAGACATTCCTCACAAGCCCATACCAATTAACAGTAATACTTGTTCTTTAGGTATTGAACATATCCCAAAATATGTATTTTTAATATTCCTCCAACTCAATTTGTAGCAGCCAACGAAATTCTTAAAATAGTAGATCTTTCTAACAAGCCAATCTTATATGTCGGAGATTTTATTGCCAGGAGTCCATTGTGGGGATCATCTTCGCATAACTCTAGAGGGTTAAAAATAGAAGAAGTCATAAACAAATCAACCTTAACTCTCCTCAATGACGTCTCCGCTACCTATCATTCCACTCACAACTCTTTCACGGCTATTGATCTAACATTAGCCTCCGCATCGTTGTTCCCTTTCTGTAAGTGGTCCGTACAAGACTCCTCTTTACGGAAGCGATCACTATCCTTTAAAGACAAAGATTCAATTTCGAACTAATGCCATAAACATACCGCCATCCCCTAAATTTAAATTAGATAAAGCCAATTGGGATCTGTATCGTGCCAAATGCAGAGATAACCTTAATTTCCCTGCAACACACGACTTAAATCTGTTTGCCTCCAAAATTATAAAAGGAATCAAAGCCTCAGCCAATTTAGCAATCCCTCAAACCAAACCCTCTCTACATCAGAAAAATGTTCTTTGGTGGAGCAAAACTCTGCAGGATTTAAGGCAACAAAAGCAATCTCTTTGGCACGCATACAAACAAACTTTGAGCACCGCTGCTCTAATTTCTTACAGAAAATCTAATACAAATACAAATATCTGTTCTGATACAATTCAAAAAAAGCAAAAGGGGAATCCTATGAAAATCCTATTCACTTCTAATATAACCCCTCTATCATCGACCAAGAAAACTTGGGCTGACCTAAATCGCTTGATAGGTAATTTTCGAAATAGCCTCAGGACAATAAACTTTAACAACGAGAATCTCCACCACTCCGTAGACATTGGCGATGCATTTGGGAACTTTTGGTCGGACTACTCTAAGGACGGCAATTTCTCCCACCAATACAAGACCCGTAAAAAAGTAACTCTTTCTCAGGAATAGACACCCACCAAATTGTCGACCGCCTCTACAGACCTTGACTCAAATTTTTCCCTTAGTTAGCTTGAATATGCACTTCAGCATGCGAAAGGGAAAACACCCGGTATAGACCGAATTTTATACACAATGCTGAAACAGTTGCCCTCCGAGGCCAAAAACCGCCTATTAGAGATGTTTAACGCTATGCTCGCTAGGGGTACCTACCCTCATGTGTGGAAATCCGCCGTAATTATCCCATGTTTGAGCAAGACCTTAGAAAAATTCTTGCCAAAAGGTTAATGTGGTACATTACGAAACATAAACTTATTAGCCCCCACCAAACGGCTTTTAAGCAACAGCATAGCACTATTGATTCCCTCCTGCATCTCTACCATTACGCATCGGATGCCCTTTCTACCAAAAATCATGTTACCATATTGGCAACTGATTTTGAAAGGGCTTTCGATCGCGTAGGAGTGCATACAGTATTGGATCAACTTTCCCGGTGGGGGGTAGGTCAAAAGACCTTCAACTTAGCGAAGGCTTTCATGATCAACCGTTCTATCCGAGTAAGAGTTAACAACATTCTTTCTAAATTCTATACTCTCCACAATGGGATCCCACAAGGATCGCCCCTCTCTGCGGTACTGTTCATGATCGCTTTCCAGTCCTTAAACAACAGAATATTAAGACATAAACAAATTAAACTGGCAATTTTTAGAAAATGTAAGAATACTACTGCACTAAATAATAAGTTTAAAGAAGTCCTTAATGAAATCCAAACCTGTGGTAACACCTCCGTAAATAAATGTAAAGTTTTTAAAAAAAAACAGCGCTGTACATACCCACCATTATTGCACAATGACATAGATATAGAAAGCGTTTCTTTTCCTTAAATACTTGGCCTGACATTTGATAAACGACTCACATTTAAACAACACTGTAGCGAACTTAGGATTAAACTTATTAAGAGACTAAACATTATAAAATTCTTAGCATCTAAGCAATCTCTCATCCACTGGACCACACTTATACAAGTGACAAGAGCTCTGTTGTTGTCCATTATTGATTATGGACTCCCCATCTACGGCTGGTGCGCGCCATCGAACTTAAGAAAAATCTTACCTCCTTACCATGCGGCCGTCAGGCGTAGCATTGGCGCATTTCCAATGACCAAAACTAAGTGCATCCTAGCCGAAGCAGGATTGCCGGACATTATAACCAGAGTCACGCAAACTACCTTTAAATTAATACCAAAACTCATGTGCTCAACCAAATCTATTCTGCTGAAGGACTATAAAGTTGCCTCAAAGCACCGTAGGAAATTCAAAGTCCCATCTACGGTTCAAAGATGTATAACCTTTACCAAGAGAAACAACATAGGATCGCCTTATCGTTGGAACAAAGTCATTCCATCCCCTCCGTGGAAAATACGCTCCACCGCCATTGACACTACACTTCATGATTTTCAAAAATCAAGGATCACAACGTTTAAGCAGCTATTCGAAGAAGTTACCCATAAATACTCCGATAGGAAATGGCTTTACACCGATGGTTCAAAGTCCGATGCCACAACCACCTTTGCAGTGGTTGACCAACACAGATTAATTGTTTCTTGGGGTCGACTACCTCACCACTTCTCAGTTTTTGCTGCGGAAACTATAATTAAGGCAATTAAATTTGCTCTTGAACTTAAAGGAAGTTATATCATCTGCAGTGATAGTCTGTCCACCCTGCAAGGAGTACAAAACTTTTAAAATAAAAATAACCTTTTATCCGAAATTCGTCACCTCTGCATAAAAAACAGTAGCAAAATTAAACTGTTATGGGTCCCGGCTCATATAAGAACAACTGGGAACGAGATTGCCGACAATGCTGCAAAATTAGCCGGACAGGCTCCGTGCCATACAATCATACCTGGAGTACAACAGGACATCTGGAAAAACATCAAAAACATTTTGCGGGACATCGAACTGGAAGACTGGTCGTCGTTTAACCACTGGTATAAACAATTTAACCCTGACAAGAAATACATCAAGTTCCCTACTTCGCTCAACGGAAGGGAATGCGCCATTCTCACACGATTAAAAACCGGACACACAAATCTCACGCATAGGCACATCCTTAATGGGGAAAGTCGGTTTAACTGCCCTAATTGCGGAGAAGAACTATCAGTAAAACATCTACTGGATTCCTGTGGACACTACCAAAACAGCTGAACAAACCTATTCGGTCTCACCCCGCCATCAAATCTATTATCTGACTTCACAGCTGCCATCTCCAAACTATTATTATCTTTCCTACGGAATTGTAAAATTACACACCTAATTTAAACTCCCCTTTTAATTACACAGCCACACAAAAAAATATATTTTTCGGTTCTGGAGGTCAGACCATGTTTATTATATGTTTTCGGGGTCGCTGAATCTAAATCCGAGGTCCAAAAAACCCTAGCACGTCAGGGTTCTGACATAACCTCAAAAAACCTCATAAAAAATTATATTCGAGTCCGGGGTCAGACCATGTTTATTATATGTTTTTGGGATCGCTGAATCCAGCGATGATTTATTTAGCGATGAATGATTTAGATTCAGCGACCCCGAAAACATATAGTAAACATGGTCTGACCTCCAGACCCGAAACAATATTTTTTTTTGAGTGGCTGTGTTATCTAATATCCATTTCTTCAAATTTTAAATTTCAATAACAAATGAAAACAAATTGTTATCAATTGTCGAGTCGATGGCCATAGTAGCTATTTACTCCTTCCTCTAAATTAGTTATTATATGTATTGTAAATTCGATTTATGTATTTTAGCTAATACTAAAATAAAAAAAAAAATTAATAAATAAACAGGGCGTTAAAATTGAGATTTAAGTCTAATAGGACACCAAGATCATTACCCTGAATTATTATTTCTAAAGAATTCCCATAATAAAAATACATAGCCTGGAGATGACTAGTACGATAAAAAGACAAAAGTTTACATTTTGATCAATTAGATTATTTTTCAGAATTTCAGAAACTCTATACGAACGTTAACAACGAGGATGAATAGAAACGAATCCAATGAAGAGTAACTTCTGAATCCAACCAAAAAACAATTCGTTTGATCGGAACTTTGATAAGAGGCTTTATCTTGCGGCAGAGATCTGCGAGAAGGCGGGCGGCACATTATTCAAGACGGGGGAGCTTTTTTGTCCTAAGCGGCGCTACTTTAGATTTTGCCGTCAACAACGAAACTTTAACACCTTCGGCAGATTCGCAACGAATATAGACGTAGGCTCCATAGGCTCTCATCGATGCGCCAGAAAAGGAATAAATTTGAATAGATGACATCGGATCGGTGAAAACGAATCTCGGAATGGAGATTTCATCTAATTGCGAAAAGGCAACTTGTATTTTGTTCCACGATGTTTCCAAGTGCAGTGGAATTGTCTCATCCCAATCTAGCTTATTTAGCCAAAGTTCCTGCAATGGGATTTTTTATAGTATGGTACTTTTATAAGTATGGGGCTTAATAAGCCAAGGGGGTCAAACAACTTCGATGTCACCGAAAAAAAGTTCCGCTTTGTCGCCATGACAATATATCATCTTTAGGAACCTAAGTGATTCCTAATGCTTTAGTCAGTTCTGAATCTGAAAGTGTTATTAACTTATCGGTACTCTCGGATGCAGTAACTTCAGGCGAGTTTAAAAACCACTTGCTCAACTTAAGCCCAGCGTTTTGAAGAACCTGAGTTACTTCAAACTTAATTTTCTTTAGCTCTTTAATGCAACCAGCACCCCTTAACATTTCGTCGACGTAAAAATCGGAGCCAGTAACAGACTCACTCAACCTCTTCAAACACCTTATGGCCAGGAATGGGGCTGGCGCAGTGCCATATGTAACGGTGTTGAGCTTGCACAGTTTTAAGGACTCTGATGGATGTTTCCTCCACACTATCAACTGGTATCGCCTATCGGTTTCATTTACCATTGCTAGGCGATACATCTTTTTTATGTTTTTTATCAGAACGAATCTGTTTAGCCGGAACCGACGAAGAATTGAATAAAACTCTTCGTGGGTTGTAGAACTAGTGTAAATCAATAGATCGTATAGGCACTTCTGATGGGTTATGACATAGTGTGGAGTAGCAAAAACATCATTGCCTGTAAGGGACATTTGACCTAAGGATTTGTATTATTCCACAAATTCGAAATACATTTTCTTTAAATTCGGATCTCAAGATAAACTTCTCTCGAGCGACAAAAAAAGGGCGTTTGGCTACCCCGAGCGAGTTTCCCAAAACGCTTGGATGCGATTTAAATGGAAGTCTGAGTTCGAATCGACCTGAAGGCAGTACAACAGTATTTTTTTGATAATGTTCCTCACATAACTCTTTTTCAGGTGACAAAACTTTTAAGAAGTTCGTGCTTCTTCCAACGACCAGAATTTTTTCAAATTGCTATCTATTAACTCGAGTAATTCTTTTTGGCAATTTCAGGCTAGAGACAGGGTGTTAAGGAGTTGAGGAATAAGTCTTATATTTTCCAGTTACTATCCAACCAAGGATAGGAGAGTTTTTTTGGAGGATGGGATGGTTCGGACCTTTTTTTATTTGGCTAACGGACAACAGTTTGAAATATGACTCTGCTCCAATTAACATGTCTATCCCCTGAGGCTCATAAAAGTTTGGGTCTACTAAAGGTAAGTTCTTTGATAGGTCGCAATCTTTCACGTTCACTGACTGGTCAAAGTGATAACCTGCAAATCAAAATCAAAAATTCAAACGAAAACTTACTACCACTAATTCTTCACAACAGTGTGTATCTTTTTTAGCTTGTGAATTAGCTTGACCAATTCCAAGTTGATTCAAAAGCAAATTGATACACGATTCTTCTCTACGGATCTGTAAGCGTTGAGCAAGATCATCAGTAATAAAGTTCATTTGTGACCCAGAGTCATGCAATGCTCGGGCCAATATGTGCTCGCCATTTTTAGTTCGAACGCTTACAATCGATGTTGCTAACAAAACCCTTTCTAGGGATCATGCACGCAAAGCATGTAACGTTAAAAGACCATAAAAAGTTGCCGCTGCAGGGGGATTTTTATTCGGTGGTGGTAACACTAAGCTACTTTTGACACGGTAAATCGGTGCAGAAGCTTATGGTGCGATCTTGCACAAATTTAACACCTAGTCGATTTACATTTCGCAACCGTGTGACCTTTTCGCAGACGATTCAAACATAGTGAGGCTGACTTCACAAGCTCAAACCGTTGCATTACAGTTACGAGCGAACATATTACACTGGGCAAGACTATGGTATTGTTCGTTACAATAACTGCAAGCTTGTTTATTGGAAGCGGAGCAAGCCGAAGAATTTCTATTGTGGTGCTTGCTGCCCCAGTTTTTTCCTATTTTGGCTTGCCAGTCTCTTTAGCGGACAGGTGCTGGTCCACAGCGTTACCACCGGTCCACAGCGTTACTTCCTAATAATCCAGTGATTCTTCCCATTTTTCTCTAGTCACTGGATCAACTCAACTCAAAACTAAATATATAATGATTGAGTTTGCAATTTTAGTGTCATCTCCTATGGATAATAATGACCCAAACATCGATGAGACCTCTCAACGACGACGCAGACGGCTGAAAACTTTCGAAAGGCTGAATAATTTGCATATTTGGTTCGCAAAGATGAGACTTTCGTTATCGTCAACTCTTTTTAGACTAGCGATGGCTTTGTCAGAATTACTCTCGGTGACTTGAAATGCCTTGATTTTTCCTAAGGCTTTACCAGAGAGGCAAGATATTAAATGATTCAATTTTTCGAAAACAGCAATGTTCACATCTTTGTCTACTAATGCATCGAAGGGACTCATAAAATTTTAAACTCCGAATAGTTTCCACTGAATTTTAGCAATGCCAAACTGGGAAGTCGAGCTCGAGATGGGGCTGCAGAAATTGCAGTTGCTTGTGGTAAATCTTCAGCTACATTGAAGGAATTTAATAAAGACATTACCCTTGCCTAAGTCGTTATTTCTAATTCTTCTAACTCGGCTCCAAATACATCTTCCCCATCTAATTGCTCGATCTGAGATGCAACTCATTTGCCTTACAAACTGTCTCATTTAAATTCTGTAGCCTGCGCTATAGCTCGGTCTTTACTAAAGGAACTGACCCAGCTTCCAAACGTTCCTCTAACCGGCGAATGCTTTTTACTCTGACGTTTAATCTTCATCATAAGACATCAAGAGTCGTGGATTTAATTTCTGTTTGGTATTATCCATTTTTTGATTTTATTTATTTTTTAATAGACCGACAACGATAAAATCTTAAAATGTATTATTTTTATTTATAAATAAAATTTTATTTTATTTAATTTTGTTCATTAGTTAAAAATAAAAATTTTTAATAATATAAAATATTTTTTTTTTTGTAAATATTGTTTAATTTTTTTGTAATAAAATAATTAAGGCAAAATTTGCTTTCCAAATTTTCTCTTCTTCTACAAATTTCCTTTCCTCCAATTTTCTCTTCAAGCTATTAAAAAATATTTATAACGTTAAATTTAATAATTCTACGTGATGTTAAAAGTGATACATTTTTTTTTTGTTTTAAACGTTGCTTTTATTTCTTGAATTCTCTTGCGAGACTAACAAGCGATGTATCAAATCTTATATTTTTATACCCTTGCAGAGGGTATTATAATTTTGTCCCAAAGTGTGCAACGCAGTGAAGGAGACATCTCCGACCCTATAAAGTATATATATTCTTGATCAGGATCACCTCCTGAGTTGATATGAGCATGTCCGTCTGTCCGTCTGTCCGTCTGTCTGTCCGTCTGTCTGTCCGTCTGTCTGTCCGTTTCTACGCGAACTAGTCTCTCAGTTTTGAAGCTATCGTCTTGAAACTTTGCACACACCCTTCTTTCCTTTGCACGCAGTATATAAGTCGGAACGGCCCGGATCGGCCGACTATATCCTATAGCTGCCATATAACTGATTGATCGGAACTGGTATATCTTTGGTGTTTTTAGAGTTAGAGAGTTAAAATTTGACACGAAAGCTATTTTTGGCAAACCATTACGACATACCAAATTTTATAACGACCGGCTGACTATATCTTATAGCTGCCATATAACTGAACGATCGGAAATGGTACTTGGTAGAAATATCAACTTTTGTGTTTTTGAAGATAGAAGCTTGGGACATTTTTTTAGATTTTTTATTTTAGTTAATTAGTTTTATTATGATGTAATCATAAGGATCGGCCAACTATATCCGATGTTTGCGATATATATCCGGTTTTAACTGCAAGGGTATATAAACTTCGGCTCCGCCCGAAGTTAGCTTTGCTTTCTTGTTAATTTAACTAACAGTCATATTGACTGATACAGACTTTGACGGCCCTGAAAATCGATTGCTGAGTTTGGAGGTCGTTGCGTCGCAGGCGGGATACGCTAGAAACCCGAGTCAACCCCCGAGCGAGAAAATTTGGGTGCGAAGACAGTTTTTCTTTGCTTCTGGATTTCGTCTTTCACTGCGAGGATGCCCAGATCCCGGTGGATGTTTTCGTAGCGAACATACCAAGGTGCCCCAGTGATAGTTCTCAAGATTTTTGATTGTGCGCGCTGTATGCTGTCTATGTTGCTGCTGCTCGCGTTCCCCCACACCTGGGAGCCATACGTTCAGATTGGCTTTAGGACTGAATTATAGAATAGTAACTTGTAGTCCAGGCACAGTGGCGATCGTGTGTTCATGATCCAGTGGAGAATGGATCATGAATGTCAGGGTTACGACATAACCTCAAAAACTAGATAAAATTTTTCTTTTCCGAGTTCCATGGGCTTAAACCATCTTTACCACATGTTTTTGGGGTAAGGGTTTTTCGGACCTCGAATTTGGATTCAGCGACCGCAAAAACATATAGTAATCATGGTCTGACCGCCAGACCCGAAAAATTTCTTACCTCCTTACCATGCGGCCGTCAGGCGTAGCATTGGCGCATTTCCAATGACCAAAACTAAGTGCATCCTAGCCGAAGCAGGATTGCCGGACATTATAACCAGAGTCACGCAAACTACCTTTAAATTAATACCAAAACTCATGTGCTCAACCAAATCTATTCTGCTGAAGGACTATAAAGTTGCCTCAAAGCACCGTAGGAAATTCAAAGTCCCATCTACGGTTCAAAGATGTATAACCTTTACCAAGAGAAACAACATAGGATCGCCTTATCGTTGGAACAAAGTCATTCCATCCCCTCCGTGGAAAATACGCTCCACCGCCATTGACACTACACTTCATGATTTTCAAAAATCAAGGATCACAACGTTTAAGCAGCTATTCGAAGAAGTTACCCATAAATACTCCGATAGGAAATGGCTTTACACCGATGGTTCAAAGTCCGATGCCACAACCACCTTTGCAGTGGTTGACCAACACAGATTAATTGTTTCTTGGGGTCGACTACCTCACCACTTCTCAGTTTTTGCTGCGGAAACTATAATTAAGGCAATTAAATTTGCTCTTGAACTTAAAGGAAGTTATATCATCTGCAGTGATAGTCTGTCCACCCTGCAAGGAGTACAAAACTTTTAAAATAAAAATAACCTTTTATCCGAAATTCGTCACCTCTGCATAAAAAACAGTAGCAAAATTAAACTGTTATGGTCCCGGCTCATATAAGAACAACTGGGAACGAGATTGCCGACAATGCTGCAAAATTAGCCGGACAGGCTCCGTGCCATACAATCATACCTGGAGTACAACAGGACATCTGGAAAAACATCAAAAACATTTTGCGGGACATCGAACTGGAAGACTGGTCGTCGTTTAACCACTGGTATAAACAATTTAACCCTGACAAGAAATACATCAAGTTCCCTACTTCGCTCAACGGAAGGGAATGCGCCATTCTCACACGATTAAAAACCGGACACACAAATCTCACGCATAGGCACATCCTTAATGGGGAAAGTCGGTTTAACTGCCCTAATTGCGGAGAAGAACTATCAGTAAAACATCTACTGGATTCCTGTGGACACTACCAAAACAGCTGAACAAACCTATTCGGTCTCACCCCGCCATCAAATCTATTATCTGACTTCACAGCTGCCATCTCCAAACTATTATTATCTTTCCTACGGAATTGTAAAATTACACACCTAATTTAAACTCCCCTTTTAATTACACAGCCACACAAAAAAAATATTTTTTTCGGTTCTGGAGGTCAGACCATGTTTATTATATGTTTTCGGGGTCGCTGAATCTAAATCCGAGGTTTAAAAAACCCTAGCACGTCAGGGTTCTGTCATAATCTCAAAAAGCCTCATACAAAATTATATTTGAGTCCGGGGGTCAGACCATGTTTATTATATGTTTTTGGGATCGCTGAATCCAGCGATGATTTATTTAGCGATGAATGATTTAGATTCAGCGACCCCGAAAACATATAGTAAACATGGTCTGACCTCCAGACCCGAAACAATATTTTTTTTGAGTGGCTGTGTTATCTAATATCCATTTCTTCAAATTTTAAATTTCAATAACAAATGAAAACAAATTGTTATCAATTGTCGAGTCGATGGCCATAGTAGCTATTTACTCCTTCCTCTAAATTAGTTATTATATGTATTGTAAATTCGATTTATGTATTTTAGCTAATACTAAAAAAAAAAAAAAAATTAATAAATAAACAGGGCGTTAAAATTGAGATTTAAGTCTAATAGGACACCAAGATCATTACCCTGAATTATTATTTCTAAAGAATTCCCATAATAAAAATACATAGCCTGGAGATGACTAGTACGATAAAAAGACAAAAGTTTACATTTTGATCAATTAGATTATTTTTCAGAATTTCAGAAACTCTATACGAACGTTAACAACGAGGATGAATAGAAACGAATCCAATGAAGAGTAACTTCTGAATCCAACCAAAAACAATTCGTTTGATCGGAACTTTGATAAGAGGCTTTATCTTGCGGCAGAGATCTGCGAGAAGGCGGGCGGCACATTATTCAAGACGGGGGAGCTTTTTTGTCCTAAGCGGCGCTACTTTAGATTTTGCCGTCAACAACGAAACTTTAACACCTTCGGCAGATTCGCAACGAATATAGACGTAGGCTCCATAGGCTCTCATCGATGCGCCAGAAAAGGAATAAATTTGAATAGATGACATCGGATCGGTGAAAACGAATCTCGGAATGGAGATTTCATCTAATTGCGAAAAGGCAACTTGTATTTTGTTCCACGATGTTTCCAAGTGCAGTGGAATTGTCTCATCCCAATCTAGCTTATTTAGCCAAAGTTCCTGCAATGGGATTTTTTATAGTATGGTACTTTTATAAGTATGGGGCTTAATAAGCCAAGGGGGTCAAACAACTTCGATGTCACCGAAAAAAAGTTCCGCTTTGTCGCCATGACAATATATCATCTTTAGGAACCTAAGTGATTCCTAATGCTTTAGTCAGTTCTGAATCTGAAAGTGTTATTAACTTATCGGTACTCTCGGATGCAGTAACTTCAGGCGAGTTTAAAAACCACTTGCTCAACTTAAGCCCAGCGTTTTGAAGAACCTGAGTTACTTCAAACTTAATTTTCTTTAGCTCTTTAATGCAACCAGCACCCCTTAACATTTCGTCGACGTAAAAATCGGAGCCAGTAACAGACTCACTCAACCTCTTCAAACACCTTATGGCCAGGAATGGGGCTGGCGCAGTGCCATATGTAACGGTGTTGAGCTTGCACAGTTTTAAGGACTCTGATGGATGTTTCCTCCACACTATCAACTGGTATCGCCTATCGGTTTCATTTACCATTGCTAGGCGATACATCTTTTTTATGTTTTTTTATCAGAACGAATCTGTTTAGCCGGAACCGACGAAGAATTGAATAAAACTCTTCGTGGGTTGTAGAACTATTGTAAATCAATAGATCGTATAGGCACTTCTGATGGGTTATGACATAGTGTGGAGTAGCAAAAACATCATTGCCTGTAAGGGACATTTGACCTAAGGATTTGTATTATTCCACAAATTCGAAATACATTTTCTTTAAATTCGGATCTCAAGATAAACTTCTCTCGAGCGACAAAAAAAG
Organism: Drosophila malerkotliana malerkotliana; assembly: GCA_018153235.1. Taxonomy (NCBI): domain Eukaryota; kingdom Metazoa; phylum Arthropoda; class Insecta; order Diptera; family Drosophilidae; genus Drosophila; species Drosophila malerkotliana. Next base: position 940,153 of record JAECXV010000105.1, read on the forward strand.
GGCGTTTGGCTACCCCGAGCGAGTTTCCCAAAACGCTTGGATGCGATTTAAATGGAAGTCTGAGTTCGAATCGACCTGAAGGCAGTACAACAGTATTTTTTGATAATGTTCCTCACATAACTCTTTTTCAGGTGACAAAGCTTTTAAGAAGTTCGTGCTTCTTCCAACGACCAGAATTTTTTCAAATTGCTATCTATTAACTCGAGTAATTCTTTTTGGCAATTTCAGGCTAGAGACAGGGTGTTAAGGAGTTGAGGAATAAGTCTTATATTTTCCAGTTACTATCCAACCAAGGATAGGAGAGTTTTTTTGGAGGATGGGATGGTTCGGACCTTTTTTTATTTGGCTAACGGACAACAGTTTGAAATATGACTCTGCTCCAATTAACATGTCTATCCCCTGAGGCTCATAAAAGTTTGGGTCTACTAAAGGTAAGTTCTTTGATAGGTCGCAATCTTTCACGTTCACTGACTGGTCAAAGTGATAACCTGCAAATCAAAATCAAAAATTCAAACGAAAACTTACTACCACTAATTCTTCACAACAGTGTGTATCTTTTTTTAGCTTGTGAATTAGCTTGACCAATTCCAAGTTGATTCAAAAGCAAATTGATACACGATTCTTCTCTACGGATCTGTAAGCGTTGAGCAAGATCATCAGTAATAAAGTTCATTTGTGACCCAGAGTCATGCAATGCTCGGGCCAATATGTGCTCGCCATTTTTAGTTCGAACGCTTACAATCGATGTTGCTAACAAAACCCTTTCTAGGGATCATGCACGCAAAGCATGTAACGTTAAAAGACCATAAAAAGTTGCCGCTGCAGGGGGATTTTTATTCGGTGGTGGTAACACTAAGCTACTTTTTGACACGGTAAATCGGTGCAGAAGCTTATGGTGCGATCTTGCACAAATTTAACACCTAGTCGATTTACATTTCGCAACCGTGTGACCTTTTCGCAGACGATTCAAACATAGTGAGGCTGACTTCACAAGCTCAAACCGTTGCATTACAGTTACGAGCGAACATATTACACTGGGCAAGACTATGGTATTGTTCGTTACAATAACTGCAAGCTTGTTTATTGGAAGCGGAGCAAGCCGAAGAATTTGTGGTGCTTGCTGCCCCAGTTTTTTCCTATTTTGGCTTGCCAGTCTCTTTAGCGGACAGGTGCTGGTCCACAGCGTTACCACCGGTCCACAGCGTTACTTCCTAATAATCCAGTGATTCTTCCCATTTTTCTCTAGTCACTGGATCAACTCAACTCAAAACTAAATATATAATGATTGAGTTTGCAATTTTAGTGTCATCTCCTATGGATAATAATGACCCAAACATCGATGAGACCTCTCAACGACGACGCAGACGGCTGGAAAACTTTCGAAAGGCTGAATAATTTGCATATTTGGTTCGCAAAGATGAGACTTTCGTTATCGTCAACTCTTTTTAGACTAGCGATGGCTTTGTCAGAATTACTCTCGGTGACTTGAAATGCCTTGATTGTTCCTAAGGCTTTACCAGAGAGGCAAGATATTAAATGATTCAATTTTTCGAAAACAGCAATGTTCACATCTTTGTCTACTAATGCATCGAAGGGACTCATAAAATTTTAACTCCGAATAGTTTCCACTGAATTTTAGCAATGCCAAACTGGGAAGTCGAGCTCGAGATGGGGCTCCAGAAATTGCAGTTGCTTGTGGTAAATCTTCAGCTACATTGAAGGCATTTAATAAAGACATTACCCTTGCCTAAGTCGTTATTTCTAATTCTTCTAACTCGGCTCCAAATACATCTTCCCCATCTAATTGCTCGATCTGAGATGCAACTCATTTGCCTTACAAACTGTCTCATTTAAATTCTGTAGCCTGCGCTATAGCTCGGTCTTTACTAAAGGAACTGACCCAGCTTCCAAACGTTCCTCTAACCGGCGAATGCTTTTTACTCTGACGTTTAATCTTCATCATAAGACATCAAGAGTCGTGGATTTAATTTCTGTTTGGTATTATCCATTTTTTGATTTTATTTATTTTTTAATAGACCGACAACGATAAAATCTTAAAATGTATTATTTTTATTTATAAATAAAATAAAATAAAATAAAATAAAATAATATAAAATATTTTTTTTTGTAAATATTGTTTAATTTTTTTTTTAATAAAATAATTAAGGCAAAATTTGCTTTCCAAATTTTCTCTTCTTCTACAAATTTCCTTTCCTCCAATTTTCTCTTCAAGCTATTAAAAAATATTTATAACGTTAAATTTAATAATTCTACGCGATGTTAAAAGTGATACATTTTTTTTTGTTTTAAACGTTGCTTTTATTTCTTGAATTCTCTTGCGAGACTAACAAGCGATGTATCAAATCTTATATTTTTATACCCTTGCAGAGGGTATTATAATTTTGTCCAAAAGTGTGCAACGCAGTGAAGGAGACATCTCCGACCCTATAAAGTATATATATTCTTGATCAGGATCACACCCTTCTTTCCTTTGCACGCAGTATATAAGTCGGAACGGCCCGGATCGGCCGACTATATCCTATAGCTGCCATATAACTGATTGATCGGAACTGGTATATCTTTGGTGTTTTTAGAGTTAGAGAGTTAAAATTTGACACGAAAGCTATTTTTGGCAAACCATTACGACATACCAAATTTTATAACGACCGGCTGACTATATCTTATAGCTGCCATATAACTGAACGATCGGAAATGGTACTTGGTAGAAATATCAACTTTTGTGTTTTTGAAGATAGAAGCTTGGGACATTTTTTTAGATTTTTTATTTTAGTTAATTAGTTTTATTATGATGTAATCATAAGGATCGGCCAACTATATCCGATGTTTGCGATATATATCCGGTTTTAACTGCAAGGGTATATAAACTTCGGCTCCGCCCGAAGTTAGCTTTGCTTTCTTGTTAATTTAACTAACAGTCATATTGACTGATACAGACTTTGACGGCCCTGAAAATCGATTGCTGAGTTTGGAGGTCGTTGCGTCGCAGGCGGGATACGCTAGAAACCCGAGTCAACCCCGAGCGAGAAAATTTGGGTGCGAAGACAGTTTTTCTTTGCTTCTGGATTTCGTCTTTCACTGCGAGGATGCCCAGATCCCGGTGGATGTTTTCGTAGCGAACATACCAAGGTGCCCCAGTGATAGTTCTCAAGATTTTTGATTGTGCGCGCTGTATGCTGTCTATGTTGCTGCTGCTCGCGTTCCCCCACACCTGGGAGCCATACGTTCAGATTGGCTTTAGGACTGAATTGTAGAATAGTAACTTGTAGTCCAGGCACAGTGGCGATCGTGTGTTCATGATCCAGTGGAGAATGGATCATGAATGTCAGGGTTACGACATAACCTCAAAAACTAGATAAAATTTTTCTTTTCCGAGTTCCATGGGCTTAAACCATCTTTACCACATGTTTTTGGGGTAAGGGTTTTTCGGACCTCGAATTTGGATTCAGCGACCGCAAAAACATATAGTAATCATGGTCTGACCGCCGGACCCGAAAATTTTTTTTTTTGTGTGGCTGTGTTATCTTTCTTTAAGACCAAATATCTAAATCAGGCCTGAGCATCCTTGGGGACTCGGGAAATTAGAATTTTCGGCGTTAGTTTGGCAAATAAGCGTAAAAAAACCTAAAATGTTATATAAGTGCAAAATATTTAGAAGCATATCGTTGTCAGTCCCAGCTTCATCCGATGGCTTAATAGCTTAGAGGCATGCATATCAATCCAATAAAAAATAGCACGGTTGGATTCCGGTTGAATTAAATTTAAGAAACTTGGTAAATTATATTCGCTAAGTATCTATAAAAAAAAAAACTGAATTTCTACCCTGCAACAAGTGGAATTGAAATTTTTTTTTAAATGATTCTTGGCCATGAATAAAGCATTATTAAATAGCCCAAAATATTATGAAAATACCCTTTTCTGCTGTCTACTGCTACTTTAGAATATACAAACCAAACATGCCGAATTGAAGGTACTAAAATAAGCCATTTAGTTTCAATTGTAAATTTGTTAGAGGCATTTAAAAATGTTTCAAAAAAACTCGAAGCTTCCAAACGTCCAAGAATTCATCTTATACTACCAAACGTCAATAATCTGAAAAAAGTTTGACAAATTGAAGATAATGACATATCGAGTCCTATTTGCGAAAATAACGTTAGTGCAATTCTTCAGGAAAAATTTTTTTTACGTAAATTTGTACATAATTAAGTACATAATAACCAACCGCATTGGCTCCCAAAATATTAAAAACTAATGGCATATATTTATTGAGATTTCGGCCTGTCAAGGGACAACGCCTATGTATGTATCCGTGAAAAAACGAATTGGCTTTTTGGCGCTTACCTTATTTATACAAATAGGGTTCGATATATATTTTAAAGTTGCTAATGTCCCAACTACGAACAGCAATTTCATCAACATTACTTCCTAATTTGTCTAAATAGCTATATTTATTTTTCAACCAACCAATCAGATGGTTCAATTTTTACCTTCAGAAAGAGAGAAAGTAACGCCAGACTGTATGTTATTAATGTAAGAATTTAATTTCATGTCGAATGATAATAGTACCTTCAACCCAAATTTAATAGACGGTGAATTCTAACGGTGAATTGGCTGGTTTTGTTGAAATTCCCAAAGTTGAAACTGAAAAGGACAACGTGAAACAAGAAATTCCAGGATGTTCCATTTTAATGTTCTATACAAAATGGAATTTGAAGTTTTGGCTTTTACCCACTTTTGCATAAATCAATCTGAAAAATTTATTTTTCATTATTGATTGCAGCGCATATTCGCGAACGCTTAAATTTAATAAAAGATAAGCGTTGTTTTATTTCTACCAATTTTATGTTATTAAGCTCATACATAAATCAAATATTAATTTGAAATATGAAATTTGAAATATTAATTTTGAATATAAAAACTTTTATCTTTAAAAATTAAAGTTATATATTAAATAAATTGTTCGATATTTTTATAACTAGTGAAATTATAAATTATGTATCACGAGCGCATACTCACTCTAACCGAAATGGCTATGCAGTAAATTTACTCAATTCTATTTGTATAGTCAATACGAATGTAGGTTCTTTGGCATTCATGCAGATGCTTTGGAGGTCCAATTATATATTGACAGGTTTTATATATATTGAGACACGTACATAGCGAAACCCATTCCCGTTCCCACTTTTATTGAGTACATTTTTGTCACCCCGTCGCTTTGGTTATGCGTGTTTTCGTGTAGACTAACTAAATGGGTCAAACGTGGTAATTAACACTCATTACCCACCTGCCTGTCTTTTGAAAAGAGGTTTGTTTTGTGTGCTTCAGGGCTGATCACTTTTCCCGTGGATATAACTCGACCCACTACGATATTTTTCGACCATGGTATAAAATTACTCTGCATTCCCTCTCTTCATTCTGCAGTCTCTCTACATATTGAATGGAACTAACCCGACAGTCAAAAACGGACGAAAATTCGATTGATTTTTTCTACAGTTGCGACATTTGGATTCTTCCGAATTCCTGATGAGATAACTGAGTTTAAGTCATATGTCATTGGTTATGGTAGCTCTGAAAAGCTGTTCTCGGTACATTCTACGTTATCATTACGTTTGGAAGGAGAAGTTTACTACGACAAAGCTCAAAGCTGTATTCGACAGTTCGGTTGCAAGTGTCTTTGGATACTCTTTTAACGACAGGTTAATGACCAGCCGGTTCATACAGTCCAAGCTATTCCAAGCATAACGTACCGGTGTATAAAAGTCTCTTGTGATACCGAATCTATTTCTCTTTCCCGTAGAGGCCCTCACGGTATGGCAATTTCCCTACTGCTGAAAGTTCTTTCAGCTGTGCAGTAGTCTCTGTGGGGTGAATTCATTCGCCTAGCATGTGATCACTTTTGCTAGTGGCCCGTGATGACTCTTAAAGCCGTGCTGATCGGAAATTTCAACATATACCAGCTAAGCTTGATTTTTCTTTTGTTCCCTAAGTTGGAGTTTATAAGATGCTATTGGTATACCTATACCCTCTATTTCTCTCCTTGACTTACATTCCAAGTGTTCGGTTGTCTTGCATACGTAGATCTCGTTTATCTTTCGTTACTACGATCAGCACATCGTGCTAACTAAATAAAGAATTACAAGTTTTGTCGATTAAAAGTTCTTATTATCATAAACATTAAACGTCAAAAGACAATCACTGGCGATGCTGTAGCATCAGCCGCAATGAAAAAAAATGCCACGTCAAAGGAAAAATATTACTGTAAACAAAGCTCTTCATGACGAGTTCACAAATTACTTTCGTCCGGTTTAAACTATTGAGGACAACAACAACATTGATGACGTAGAAGAGAAACCAGAAGTTGTCCCAAAAGAGGTTAGTAAACTGCCACCTATTACCACCACCTATTAACAGACTGCCAAGTTCCTACATGATGTTCTCATCTGCATCAAAATAAGTTACTACTATGTCAAAAACATATCTATTGGTATTAAAATATTCACGACACGACACGAATATTCACGACAAGTGAAGAAAATTACAATAAAATTTGCACTCAGCTGCGTGATCTCAAATGCGAATTCTATTCGTACAATTCCAAAAAGACCAAACCGTACAAGGCGGTACTTCCTGGTCTTGACAAACTACCCAATGCTGACTTCAAAACTTTGCTTAATAAAATAGGCCTAAAATGCATTGATGTTAAAACATTAAAAAAAAAAAAAAAATGACAGAAAGCTTTTGCTCTATGTAGTCTATTTCGCTAATAAAAGCATCATTCTGCACCAGCTACGCAAAGATTACATATATCCACACAGTGGATAAAAAATTCCACAGTGGATAAAAAATTCCACAGTGGATAAAAAATATAATCAGATATATAAACCATACCAAAGGTCGATGGAAGTACAAATAAAAATTAAGCAGTAAATTGACACAATGCTACAATTACCAGCTTTATGGACATGGGTCCATGAATTGCGCTGCAAAAACCTTTTGCGCCTACTGCGTCAGCCCACACAAGACCATTGAGTACCCCGAAAACACCAAACTAAAATGCGCAAGCTGCAAAGGGAATCACCCCTCCTCCGACCCTCAGTGCCTTTACCGACTCACTTATCAGTCGCTTCTCCAACGACGATCGTCCAGCGGTAATCGTTTCATCAAACCGAGTTACGAGAACCAAACAACTCGTCGAGCAAACCGAAATATGCTCAAATCAGTTGTACCAAGACAGCACTCAACTCCGATTCGGCCGACAGAGCTACAGAAATGCAGTCGTAAACAACGACTCAAACCCACCAAGTTCTCCCGACCTTTTTACCATCGATGAAATCACAGCTCTTAGGACTGAGCTCATCAATAAATTGAGTGCCTGTACCTCAAAAAGTGAGCAGTTCAATATAATAACTCAACTTGCTATTAAATATGTGTACTGAAATAAGTAAATCACTCACTCATATTAATATCATGGCATGGAACGCTCGTGCCGTCAGTAGTAAACGTCCTGAGGTAGTTAACTTCCTCATTTAATCCCAAATTCATGGTAGCGAAACATGGCCAAATTATAAAGTTTATCGAAATGATCTGGGTACTACAAAAGGTGGAGGTGTTGCGAATATAGTAGAGAACAGTAATTACCATGAACAAATCAAAAGTATAAACACCCATCTTGTTGAAAACATTGCTATAAAGCGGTGGTCGGCACGGCCCTATCCTGAGGGCATAGGAAATTTCTCTGCCCGAGCTCTGCCACACACACACAGTATAAATGTGTGAAACGTCATGCTCACAGCCTATTTTCTGCTATTCGTTACTAATACTAATGCGTTAAAATCATATCAATGTATTTGGGTGCCGACCACTGCTCTAAAGATAAGCATTGAGTCCAATCATTCTCTTAAAATATATTCAGCCTATTTTCCTGGTGCTGCAACTAAATGCCTAAACAATCCATGCAACTTTCCTTTATCAAAAAAAACACATAAAAACAATGTTCAGGGCCGACCTAGTAAAATTTTCACAAATTGATGGCCATTACATATTGGGTGGTGACTTGAACTGCAGAAATCGATTATGGAATTGTGCCAGGGGAATCTCGTTTGGAAATTGCCTTCATGAGCTTATGTCAACAGGAAAATTTTCGCTTTTTTTATACACCAATTTTCGCCATCCACTTTTGGCATTTTCCTTACAAATACACCGATTAATTTCTCTGAGCCAATTGTGCAAGTTAAATTGATTGTAGTTAGGTGAATTAAAAAAATGTAAATTTTATTTTTTAATTATACAACTTGGTGTTAAACCTTTATTTATTAAACTTAATTATTACAAGACACTTTCGGTTTTTAATTATTTTCCGTCAACCGTTCGCGGTCTCGGTCAAAAAAGGACTGACTTCTTAATTCTAAATCTGATCCAATAAACCTCGGCCATCAGTTGTGTTTAGATTAGAGGCTTAAGATGAAACTGTCGCATCTTATTGTGAAATTCGATTAAGCTGAGGCGTAATTGATTGGGCTTCAGAGTCAAAGACAAAGCCGAAGGCAAATGCAGAGTTTGAAAATATTGTTTATAAAATTCATCAGTGGAAAGCCATAAGTAGCCTGGATTTATGGATTGGATAATTGAGCCAAAGACAAAGCCAGAGGCAAATGCAGAGATTGAAAATATTGCTTATAAAAGCCATAAATGGCCTGTATTTACGGGTTGGGTAACTTACATATATAGCAGCGGACAACGGACAACGGCGAAAAGTAAAATTTTACCGCTGCATATATTTGTATGTGCCCCAACATCTTATTCTCCGCCTAAATTGACAGATCAGCCTTACGCATACAACATGCAAGCAGCAAATCTTATTTTCTGCCCGTTTTTTTCTGAGAACAACTTATTATCGAGTCTTTTAAGGGTAAAACCCTATTATTCGCCAGGCCCCGACGGAGTACCTGGCTGTGTGCTAAAATACTGCGCCAGGGCTCTTTGGAAACCTCTTCTAAGACTTTTCAACTTATCTTTGGAAACCTCGATTTTTCCCCGAATTGGAAGGAATCATTCATAATTCCCCTACATAAAAAAGGGAAAAAGTCCGAGGCTGCCAACTACAGAGGCATCTTCAAGTTGTCGACAATTCCCACGTTATTTGAAAAATTAATTACCCCTCATTTGCAACACCTTTGCTCTTCAATTATCACTCCTTGTCAGCATGGCTTTATTAAGCGTCGCTCCACCACCACAAACTTATTGGAGTTGACATCCTTTGTCATAGATGGCTTTTGTAAGGGATATCAAACCGATGTAATTTACACAGACTTCAGCAAAGCATTTGATTCAGTTAATCACTCACTCTTGTTGAGTAAACTGAATATGCTGGGTTTTCCTAAAGACCTCTTAACCTCCAGCTACCTAGATGGAAGGACACAAAGAGTTTTATTTAAAAACATTCAGTCCCGTCTGGTCCGTGCTACATCTGGCGTCCCTCAAGGTAGTCATCTTGGCCAGTTATTATTTACGCTTTTTATAAACGACTTGCCCCCTGCTTCAACGAACTTTCTAGTTCTTATGTATGCAGATGATGTAAAGCTTTGTCTTCAGTAAGAATCCATCTGTGCCCAATGCAGTCTTCAGTCTGACCTTGATAACTTTCAAAAATGGTGTTTAGCTAATGATCTAATACTTAATGGATCAAAATGCAGGCTAATGTCTTTTTATCGTTCTTAAAGAACTTTTTAATATTTGCACTTAGAGGTCTATACTGGGATGCAAATCTTCAGCTTCAATCCTACAGTAGCAGACTTTTACTTATAAACTTACATAGCTTAACAAATCGTAGGACAATGCTCGGTGTAGTTTTTCTGCATAACCTTATTAACGGGGATGTAGATAGCCAGCATTTACTAACACGCTTAAATTTCAACATTCCTAATAGAAGGACTCGAAACTTTAGTCCTCTGTTCCTTAGCCGTTGTAGTTCGACATATGCACTGCATGACCCTTTTAGGGTATTATGTTCGAACTACAATGGTCTCTACTCTATTACATCTCTTTCCTGTCCCTCTAATTTAAAATATAGAATTTTAAATTTCCTTACTAACTCCTCTTAGCTTAACAAATTTCAATTAGCTTAATATGTACTAACAAATCGTTTCTGGAGCGCCCCTCGGTCGTCTGGGCCTCTAAGCTTTATGATGAATACAGGAATGCTAGCTGATGCTCTTATTGATGCACAAGCCATTTCCAAATTCTGAAAGACCGCGAAAAAAAAAAAAAAAAAAAAAAAGAAGCAGAGCTGAGCTCTTTCATCCAATCCCAGTCCGCATCAATACTAATGCTAGGGTGTACAGCAAGGAACTCTTTCGTATTCTTCTTGCATTACGGCTTTGTCGGGAAAGATTCGATCGTCTTGCTCGACTGTAGAAATTCGATTGCTGACTGTAGAAACATATATAAATACATAATATTGTACATAAATTTATGATACGTTACGCTCATAGCCTACTTACTGTTCTTCATTACTACAAATGCACCCGTTTCGGTAGAGTATACGTAATTCGCTCTGTCGAACGGGATAAAAAGTATCCTATGTCCGTCGCCTGGCTCTAAGCTACCTCCCTACCAATTTTCACTCAAATCTGTTCTGCCGTTCTTGATTTAGAGGTGATCTAACATAACACGACTTTCTTTTATATATATAGATCTGGGAGTGCCCAAGCTCAGCATACGGCAGAGCAAACTCCAATACCAATGCAAAAAATGACCAATACAAGTCATATAGTACCATTTTCAATGGGAAAAAAGTAATAAAAAAAATATTATAAATATATAATATTGCAGCGAAGCAATGGGGCTGGGCACCCCTGATATAGATTGTGTATAATTCGGAACTTAAATTATGGTAGTCAGTGTAAAAGGTAACAATTCTCGTATGTGACATCTAACGGTTGTTTGTTAGTACACTTTGTTCCATCTATTCGCCAGATGGTCAGGACAGTTCGATGCGAATATGGGAGAGAGTTTTTGCGAGAGGTTTGAGGTTTGAAAGAGAGATACGCACTACGATTGTTGTGCGTGTATGCTTAAACCACTGCGAGAGACAGAGATACAAGTATGTTATTTGCAGCTTTTCTGGAGAACATTTTCGGTAAGCTGGGGGAGTCTCAGATTGGCAGTGGCGCGATCAATTATATTCGCAGTGTACAATCTGTTAAAATAAATATAGAATCATAACCATAACCCGACATCAGAAGTGGGATCAGTGTCTTCAGTGCGTTTTCTGAAGATAAGTGGCGTACTATTATAGAACTACAAAATCGCAATTTTGTCGAAATGTTTAAAGCTATGGAAGCGTCTGTGCGTCCACAAAATCAAGTGGTTTTGCCAAAATTTAACCCAGATGTTACTGGAGCTGATGTGACTCAAGCATTATTATGGACGAACAGCAGATTGATGGCAGCGCACTCATCATGATGTTGAGTAGTGCTTCAGCATTGCTTGCACTGATCTGCTATCCCGGCATTAATTGGGAGCAGTTTAAAGAACTATTTATACAGCGCTTCGAGATTAAGGAAACGCCGGCAGCTATGTTCCCGAATCTGCTGAACAGCCGTCCAGGACCCAATGTGTGCCCTGCAGTGTACGCAAGCCGTCTGGTGACGTCATTGACTACAAAATGGCGCAAAATGAACGCCGAGGAAATAGCTGTATCCACGCATATGGCCAATTTTGCACCGTTTGCAGCGTATGGTGTTTTCGTCAAATGTACAAACTAGAAGTCAACCCCAGATGGAACTGAAAGCATTTACATTTGGAAAAAAGCGGAGTGCTGGAAGTACTGATGGTAATAGCGACGACTGCAAGCAAGCCAAAATTGTGTGCCACTTATGCAAGAAACCAGGACATAAAATGGCGGAGTGTAAATTAACGCGGTCTCGATCAGAGAATAAACAGCATTGCGATTTGCACAAAGTGACCTGTTACTAGTGTGGACAACTTGGAGATCTTGCGAATCGGTGCACGAACAATGCAGCTAGATCTGGAGCAGTTACTGAGGAGAAATGTAATCAATGTTTTGTGGCTGAGCCAAAAGGAGTTTTGTCACACCAGGGTGAGATCTTTCTTATATGTTTTGACTCTGGAGCAGAATGCTTACTAGTTCGAAATAGTGTTGCCGATAAATTTTATGACAAACTTATTGTCATAATACGAGGTATTGGCGACGCAGGCATTTCCAGTAAGCTACGAAAACTATCTAAATGTACTATGAATGGAAATATTGTAGAAATACTGTTTCACGTCATAACAGATAAGCTTCTCACAAATGATATTGTAATTGGTAAAGAAATCCTTAGTCAAGGATACGAAATCATCTTGACACCTGAGAAATTTTAATTGGCTAAGTCTAAATCTGTAAACGTCTGTAAAGTATCTGAGTCATCTGCCTCTGAATGCCATCTGAATGTTGATACTGAAATGATTGGTAATGACAAAGAAAATTTAATTAAATTACTTAAAGATAATTCAGCTGCATTTATTGATGAAATTCCTTGACCAATGGTTAATACGGGTGAAATGACTATTAGATTAATTGATCCAAACAAAACTGTGCCGCGGCGTCCATATCGTTTGAGTCCAAATGAAAAAGAAATTGTACGTGAAAGGATAATGGAGTTGTAAAACTGTAACATTATTCGACCTAGTTGTTCTCCCTATACTCTTGGTTTAAAAGAAGAACGGATCCGATCGAATCTGCGTTGACTATCGTGAACTGAACATCAGTATTGTTTCTGACAGATATCCCTTAGCACTAATCAACGATCAGATTGCTAGACTTTCGGGTGCAAAAATATTTTATTTGTCTGGATATAGCTAGTGGATACCATCAGATACCCATTCATTCCGATTCTGTTGAATATACTGCGTTTGTTACACCTGATGGGCACTACGAGTATCTGACAATGCCATTTGGCCTCAAGAACGCCCGGTCTGTTTTCCAGCGAGCCATTATAAACGCATTGGGAAATCTTGCATATTATTATGTAATAGTTCTATGGTGTCATATACCATAGAATCAGGTATGGAAAGATTGAGGATTGTTTTGGATGTATTGACTGCAGCGGAATTTTCTTTTAACATAGCAAAATGTTGATTTTTATAAACTACTGTACAACACTTGGGGTATGAGGTACGAGCTGGAGAGTTAAGGCCCAATCCGCGTCTTATTTTCAAAAATTCGTGCCTCGGTTATCACATATTATGAAACCGATATATTCCTTAACTTCGAGAAAAAGTGTGTTTAATTGGAATAATGAGTTGGAAGATATTAGAAAAAACCTTATTTCTATTCTTGTAAATGAGCCTGTACTTGTTATTTTTGATCCACAACATCCAATAGAGTTACACACAGATGCAAGCTTTTACGGTTATGGAGCAATTTTATTGCATCGAATCAATGGTAGTCCTAATGTAATAGAGTATTTTAGTAAAACTACTTCCCCTACAGAGTCTAGATATAATTCATACGAATTAGAAGTCTTGAAGTACTTTAAATTTTACTGTACTTTAAATACATTTTTTGACTCCTGTGTGCCATGGAAATATCCGTCCGCTTCAACAAATCCTCACTAACCTAAAAAATATTAAAAATAGGCTCTTACTAAAATATAAAAAAACCTGCAGTAGTGTTGATTTTTCAAGATACCTACTCGGTCGAATTTTATTGTGCATAAAGCGGAATGTTGTAGGAATTTTATTGACCGCTGCCGGATTAAATTTACTCAGGTTCCAAAGCAGTTTTATAATTTTGTAAACACTAAGCGTAAAAACGTATCTTTTTCACCCCTGCTTACGATTGAAAATTTTTCGGCGACCTCTCATCAGGCCATTGCCGATCTATTCGCAGAATTTTTTCAAAACAACTTATTCTCCGCCTTAATTGACAGATCATCCTTTCACATACAACATTTAAGCAGCAAATCATATTTTCTGTCCGTTTTTTTCTGAGAACAACTTATTATCTGGTCTTTTAAGGGTAAGACCCATTTATTCGCCAGGCCCCGACGGAGTACCTGGCTGTGTGCTAAAATACTGCGCCAGGGCTCTGTGCAAACCTCTTCTAAGACTTTTCAACTTATCTTTGGAAACCTCGATTTTTCCCCGAATTGGAAGGAATCATTCATAATTCCGCTACTTAAAAAAGGGAAAAAATCCGATGCTGCCAACTACATACTACTACAAAGTGCCACTCATTTGCCACACATTTGCTCTTCGATTATCTCTCCCTGTCAGCATGGCTTTGTTAAGCGTCGCTCCACCACCACAAATTTAATGAAGTTGACATCCTTTGTCACAGATGGCTTTTGTAAGGGATATCAAACCGATGTAATTTACACAGACTTCAGCAAAGCATTTGATTCAGTTAATCACTCACTCTTGTTGAGTAAACTGAATATGCTGGGTTTTCCTAAAGACCTCTTAACGTGGATCTCCAGCTACCTCGATGGAAGGACACAAAGAGTCTTATTTAAAAACATTCAGTCCCGTCTGGTCATCTTGGAAGTCATATTGGCCCGCTATTATTTACGCTTTTTATAAATGACTTGCCCCCTGCTTTTACGAACTCTCTAGTTCTTATGTATGCAGATGATGTAAAGCTTTGTCTTCAGAACAAATCCATCTCTGCCCAATGCAGTCTTCAGTCTGACCTTGATAACGTTCAAAAATGGTGTTTAGCTAATGATCTAATACTTAATGGATCAAAATGCGAGCATATGTCTTTTTATCGTTCTTGCCCTCTGCAAGCTACTTATTCTTTAATGGGATTGCCTTAGAAAAATTTACCCAGGTTAATGATCTCGGCATCCTATTAGACATCAAACTTAAATTTGCCGACCATATTTCCTTAATGGTTAATAAGGCTAAAGGAGTCCTTGCTTTTATTAAAAGGACTATTATTAACTTTTTTAAAAAAGTCCTTGCTTTTTTATTATTAAATTATTAAATATAACCAAAACACTATTCATTTCTTTGGTCCGTCCTATACTAGAGTACGGTTCATGTGTCTGGAGTCCCCAATACGGAGTACATAAGGACCGCATAGAATCCGTACAAAAGAACTTTTTAATATTTGCACTAAGAGGTCTATACTGGGATGCAAATCTTCAGCTTCCATCCTACAGTAGCAGACTTTTACTTATAAACTTACCTAGCTTAACAAATCGTAGGACAATGCTCGGTGTAGTTTTTCTGCATAACCTTATTAACGGGGATGTAGATAGCCAGCATTTACTAACACGCTTAAAACTTAACATTCCTAATAGAAAGACTCGAAATTTTAGTCCTCTGTTCTTTAGCCATTGTGGTTCGACATATGCACTGCATGACCCTTTTAGGGTTTTATGTTCGAACTACAATGGTCTCTACTCTATAAAATCTCTTTCCTGACCCTCAAACTTAAAAATAGAGTTTTAAATTTTCCACTTCGTTATCGCGGGATAAAAAGTAAGAGTTCTTTTGATCGTTGCTTAATGAGCTCATTGCGTGGCACTTATTTTTTTAAAACACTGTACTAGTTTTTGTTTAGCACAGCACAACTGTTATAAACAGCTTCTCTATTGCTTTTAATAAATTGTGCTTCAGCGTCTTTTCGCTTATATTGGGTTGCCCCAGATTTTTTTTGGTAACTGTTTTATGTTGCAGTTTTCCCGGAGCTCGGGCAAAGCACGTCCGCTCAGTTCGGTAGTTTGACTTCATGTTCATTTTTAGCAATTAAGAAATCTTATTTTTGTTGTCAGCTGAAGTTTCTTCACATAGCGCCATAGATTTGACGATTTCAGCAAGCTTTTATTTCGTCGGCAGCCGTAGATCTTGGAATTACTAGCAGTATTTGGCGGAAATCGGCAGACAGTAAAATCAGTGCTCCTCCAAAAAATCTTGGTCATTGTGTAAATCTTTTTATGTTCCGTTAAGTGCTTCTAATGCACGTTTATGCGCCATCGTGCATTCGTCCCAGATGATGATTTTTGGCCATTGCTGAGCCAAAACAATATTGTTTTGCAATATCATATTACAAGTTGGTTTTTCAATAGTATATAGATTAGTATGAACGTATATATGAATATATTTTTAAAAATGTGTATCTTCTGAAGGTAGTAATGGTCCAATTCGATGGTGAATTGTATCCTTGTATCTACAAAATAAAAACCAGACAGCATTAACTGGGTTATAAACACTTCGGTGTTTCACATTTTCGGTGAAACAACGGCAATTTCACTTTACGATTAAGGCAGCATACAATACTCTACAATACTCACAAACAACGCTAGAATGCAAGCTGTAATCCTTGCTGCAACCGTATCGAAACGCTGCTCCATTCAAATCAGCACTTGATTAATATCTTGTTCTGCGCAGTAAATTATATGTTCGGCACGAATTCGAGTATTTCGTATTCTTCTTGCATTACGGCTTTGTCGGGAAAGATTCGATCGTCTTGCTCGACTGTAGAAATTCGATTGCTGACTGTAGAAACATATATAAATACATAATATTGTACATAAATTTATGATACGTTACGCTCATAGCCTACTTACTGTTCTTCATTACTACAAATGCACCCGTTTCGGTAGAGTATACGTAATTCGCTCTGTCGAACGGGATAAAAAGTATCCTATGTCCGTCGCCTGGCTCTAAGCTACCTCCCTACCAATTTTCACTCAAATCTGTTCTGCCGTTCTTGATTTAGAGGTGATCTAACATAACACGACTTTCTTTTATATATATAGATCTGGGAGTGCCCAAGCTCAGCATACGGCAGAGCAAACTCCAATACCAATGCAAAAAATGACCAATACAAGTCATATAGTACCATTTTCAATGGGAAAAAAGTAATAAAAAAAATATTATAAATATATAATATTGCAGCGAAGCAATGGGGCTGGGCACCCCTGATATAGATTGTGTATAATTCGGAACTTAAATTATGGTAGTCAGTGTAAAAGGTAACAATTCTCGTATGTGACATCTAACGGTTGTTTGTTAGTACACTTTGTTCCATCTATTCGCCAGATGGTCAGGACAGTTCGATGCGAATATGGGAGAGAGTTTTTGCGAGAGGTTTGAGGTTTGAAAGAGAGATACGCACTACGATTGTTGTGCGTGTATGCTTAAACCACTGCGAGAGACAGAGATACAAGTATTTTATTTGCAGCTTTTCTGGAGAACATTTTCGGTAAGCTGGGGGAGTCTCAGATTGGCAGTGGCGCGATCAATTATATTCGCAGTGTACAATCTGTTAAAATAAATATAGAATCATAACCATAACCCGACATCAGAAGTGGGATCAGTGTCTTCAGTGCGTTTTCTGAAGATCAGTGGCGTACTATTATAGAACTACAAAATCGCAATTTTGTCGAAATGTTTAAAGCTATGGAAGCGTCTGTGCGTCCACAAAATCAAGTGGTTTTGCCAAAATTTAACCCAGATGTTACTGGAGCTGATGTGACTCAAGCATTATTATGGACGAACAGCAGATTGATGGCAGCGCACTCATCATGATGTTGAGTAGTGCTTCAGCATTGCTTGCACTGATCTGCTATCCCGGCATTAATTGGGAGCAGTTTAAAGAACTATTTATACAGCGCTTCGAGATTAAGGAAACGCCGGCAGCTATGTTCCCGAATCTGCTGAACAGCCGTCCAGGACCCAATGTGTGCCCTGCAGTGTACGCAAGCCGTCTGGTGACGTCATTGACTACAAAATGGCGCAAAATGAACGCCGAGGAAATAGCTGTATCCACGCATATGGCCAATTTTGCACCGTTTGCAGCGTATGGTGTTTTCGTCAAATGTACAAACAAGAAGTCAACTCCAAATGGAACTGAAAGCATTTACATTTGGAAAAAGCGGAGTGCTGGAAGTACTGATGGTAATAGCGACGACTGCAAGCAAGCCAAAATTGTGTGCCACTTATGCAAGAAACCAGGACATAAAATGGCGGAGTGTAAATTAACGCGGTCTCGATCAGAGAATAAACAGCATTGCGATTTGCACAAAGTGACCTGTTACTAGTGTGGACAACTTGGAGATCTTGCGAATCGGTGCACGAACAATGCAGCTAGATCTGGAGCAGTTACTGAGGAGAAATGTAATCAATGTTTTGTGGCTGAGCCAAAAGGAGTTTTGTCACACCAGGGTGAGATCTTTCTTATATGTTTTGACTCTGGAGCAGAATGCTTACTAGTTCGAAATAGTGTTGCCGATAAATTTTATGACAAACTTATTGTCATAATACGAGGTATTGGCGACGCAGGCATTTCCAGTAAGCTACGAAAACTATCTAAATGTACTATGAATGGAAATATTGTAGAAATACTGTTTCACGTCATAACAGATAAGCTTCTCACAAATGATATTGTAATTGGTAAAGAAATCCTTAGTCAAGGATACGAAATCATCTTGACACCTGAGAAATTTTAATTGGCTAAGTCTAAATCTGTAAACGTCTGTAAAGTATCTGAGTCATCTGCCTCTGAATGCCATCTGAATGTTGATACTGAAATGATTGGTAATGACAAAGAAAATTTAATTAAATTACTTAAAGATAATTCAGCTGCATTTATTGATGAAATTCCTTGACCAATGGTTAATACGGGTGAAATGACTATTAGATTAATTGATCCAAACAAAACTGTGCCGCGGCGTCCATATCGTTTGAGTCCAAATGAAAAAGAAATTGTACGTGAAAGGATAATGGAGTTGTAAAACTGTAACATTATTCGACCTAGTTGTTCTCCCTATACTCTTGGTTTAAAAGAATAACGGATCCGATCGAATCTGCGTTGACTATCGTGAACTGAACATCAGTATTGTTTCTGACAGATATCCCTTAGCACTAATCAACGATCAGATTGCTAGACTTTCGGGTGCAAAAATATTTTATTTGTCTGGATATAGCTAGTGGATACCATCAGATACCCATTCATTCCGATTCTGTTGAATATACTGCGTTTGTTACACCTGATGGGCACTACGAGTATCTGACAATGCCATTTGGCCTCAAGAACGCCCGGTCTGTTTTCCAGCGAGCCATTATAAACGCATTGGGAAATCTTGCATATTATTATGTAATAGTTCTATGGTGTCATATACCATAGAATCAGGTATGGAAAGATTGAGGATTGTTTTGGATGTATTGACTGCAGCGGAATTTTCTTTTAACATAGCAAAATGTTGATTTTTATAAACTACTGTACAACACTTGGGGTATGAGGTACGAGCTGGAGAGTTAAGGCCCAATCCGCGTCTTATTTTCAAAAATTCGTGCCTCGGTTATCACATATTATGAAACCGATATATTCCTTAACTTCGAGAAAAAGTGTGTTTAATTGGAATAATGAGTTGGAAGATATTAGAAAAACCTTATTTCTATTCTTGTAAATGAGCCTGTACTTGTTATTTTTGATCCACAACATCCAATAGAGTTACACACAGATGCAAGCTTTTACGGTTATGGAGCAATTTTATTGCATCGAATCAATGGTAGTCCTAATGTAATAGAGTATTTTAGTAAAACTACTTCCCCTACAGAGTCTAGATATAATTCATACGAATTAGAAGTCTTGGCAGTGGTAGAATCCGTTAAACAGTTCCGTCATTATTTAGTTGGTTGTACGTTTGTAGTGTATACTGATTGCAATTCTCTTAAATCATCGCGAACAAAGATTGATCTAACACCAAGAGTGCATCGTTGGTGGGCGTATTTGCAGTCATTTGAATTTAAAATAGAATATAGAGAAGGAAAGAGCAAGGCGCATGTGGATTTTTTATCGAGAAATCATATTCAGGAAGCCAGCAAAGTTAAAAAGTCTTTCGTCCCTGAAAAGCGTGTAAACTTGGCAAAAATCTCAAGTGACTGGCTTGCTGCTGAACAGCGCCAGGAATCTGAAATTACTGATATCATTTGCTAAGATGAATAAATAAGTTAGGAATTTTGTCGATAGTTCCATTACATGTTCAACTGTTAAGGGTTCATCTGGGAAAATACAAGCCGAGTTACATCCAATTCCAAAAGTGCCATGGCACACGGTGCATATCGACATAACTGGAAAATTAAGTGGGAAGAATGATTTTAAGGAATACGTGATAGTACAAAGTGATGCCTTAACAAAATTTGTTTATTTGTTCCATACTTTAAGATTAGATTGTGACAGTTGTATTCAGGCAATGAAATCAGCTATTTCTTTGTTTGGTATACCGCAGCGTATAATAGCTTATCAGGGTAGATGTTTTACTAGTAGGAAATTTTTAGAATTTTGTACATCACAGAAGGTTAAGCTTCATCTTATAGCTACAGGAGGAACACGTGCAAACGGTCAAGTTGAACGTGTGTTGAGTAAACTTAAGAATCTACTGACAACGGTTGATTTGAGTCACCGATCTTGGCAGGATGCTTTACGTGAGATACAACTTGCCTTGAATGGCACAGTTAGTAGTGCAACCTAAGCAAGTCTCCTAGAGTTATTTGTCGGCAAGGAGGCTCGTTCTTTGGGTTTGATTCCACCGTATGATACAGAGATGGAGTTAGATAAAGTTAATGCTAGAGATAGAGCCATTGAAAATGGCTCCCCCTCCCTCTCTTTCTCTAAAGCGAAGGGTCGTGTTTTTTTTTTGCGCACTGCGTTTATGTTAAATATTGGCAAACCGGTGTTTACTTACTTGTGAATCGAATTTAATGAGAATCTTAAAAATCTTAAGCTTAAGCCGTATCGCTTCGCGAGTGCTGTGGTATATTTGGAGGCGCATTAATAATTTGTCTAAATTCAATTCCAAGCATAGCTCAGCTCTGCTTCTTCCCCGTCTTATCTCTATTTCTGCATTTTTCTGTTGCACTCTCAAAAGCTCCCGCTTCGGCTTCCTATTTGGCACAGTGGTTCAAGGTATAGTGTTTTTTAACTTTTTATTTGTTTTAGAATAATTTTGTTTTATTTATTAAAAAAAAAGGAATTTAAACTTGTCTGCGCTATGAAGTCTTGTAATAAGACAATTTCCTCATCCGAGCCTACCATCCATTGCTGGCTATGTGAAAACGTCTGTCACGCCAAGTGTGCCGGGTTCACTGCCTCAGTTTCGGATGCCTTTTCCCGTAGGTCTGGTATACACTATTGTTGTGAAAATTGTCGTGCTGTCCAAGGCGAAATGAGGTCGTTCATGAGACAGACCAAAAATGGATTTAAAGAGTTGATCACTGGTTTTCGTAAAGTCAAGTACCAACTCTGTGCGCTTAAAAAACTCAGTTTAGCAGCCTTCAGCTACTAACGGAGTTTCCTAAGCGTAAGAAATCCGCTGTTTGTGATCCGCCTCAGTCTACTCATCCGTCAATAACGCAGCCGCTCATATCTTGGGCCACCCCAAGGGCTAGAACTGAGAACAATTCGCCGTCCGAATTTCTCAAGGAAAACGAGCAATTGTCTGAGCAAATGTCCTCTGTGGTATCCCTTCAAGTGATACCACAGGTCCTAGTAAATGAAACCCCCGTCAGAGTCACCCAAAAGGGTATTCCACAGTTCGGACCACCGGAACCGACTGATGCTTACAGGTGATTCCTCCATCGAAACATATATTTGTTTCTCGGCTTGCCCCTGATACTTCAGAGATTGATATCTCGGCGTATATCAAAGCCAAAACAAAAGCCGATATACAGGTGGAGGACATAACTAAACTTAAATATAATTATACACGGCGCACGTCTTATTTCAAGATTCGTGTGCCCGCGCTGATGTTCAAGACGATTTGTTCTTCCAGTTTTTGGCCAGAGAATATTTACGTCCAAGAACATCAGCCTAGTTCCATAAAGAAAAAAGTTATAAAACCAGTGGGAGTGAGACTTCCCCATATCGGAACCACTGACCAACCTTCCACCTCTTCCTTGTCCACTAACCCAAAAAAATAGTATCGTCACTAACACTTACCTATTAGAACACTAGGGGAAACTTGGTTAAAGCCGGAGATCTTTAGCTCCGAAGTTTTTCCATTTAAGGAAAGTTAAACCATTTTTAGACGTTATCGACCTCAGCGAAGGGGGGGTGGAGTCCTCATTTCGGTAGAGTCCCAACTTGCTTCTGAAGAGGTGAAATCCCACGAGTTTGGTGACATAGAATTTATTTGCGTTAAAATCACTACGTCCGTGAAATCTCTATACATTACATGTTCATATATACTGCCTTCGTCTGAACCGCCCACATATTGGCAGTATTTGTCCGCTATGCGATACGTCTTTAATTTTATGACGGATCGTGACCAACTCGTAGCAGTGGGCGACTTTAATATCCCAGATTTAAAGTGGTCCAACGTCGATAACTCACCATCTTTGTCACCATGACTTCATCGCGGGCATTTTTGACATGTCCCTAGGTCAGATTAACCATGTTAGAAATTTGTTAGGTCGACTTTTTGACTTACGTTTTGTATCTGATCCTGATGGTACCGCTCTCTCCAGAGCCTTTCCCCTTTCAACCTCAGAAGATCCATATAACCCCCTTCTGGAAGTCTCTATCGAAACTATTCCTGGTATCGATAAGATGTCAAGATGGCGTGGCAAATAAGATTCGCTGCTTCCGTAAAGCTGATTTTCAGAAACTTAATAGCCTTATCGATACATATGATTGGTCCGATATTCTGGCATGCACTGATCTTAACGACACTTTAGAAAAATTTTACTGTACTTTAAATACATTTTTTGACTCCTGTGTGCCATGGAAATATCCGTCCGCTTCAACAAATCCTCACTAACCTAAAAAATATTAAAAATAGGCTCTTACTAAAATATAAAAAAACCTGCAGTAGTGTTGATTTTTCAAGATACCTACTCGGTCGAATTTTATTGTGCATAAAGCGGAATGTTGTAGGAATTTTATTGACCGCTGCCGGATTAAATTTACTCAGGTTCCAAAGCAGTTTTATAATTTTGTAAACACTAAGCGTAAAAACGTATCTTTTTCACCCCTGCTTACGATTGAAAATTTTTCTGCGACCTCTCATCAGGCCATTGCCGATCTATTCGCAGAATTTTTTCAAAACAACTTATTCTCCGCCTTAATTGACAGATCATCCTTTCACATACAACATTTAAGCAGCAAATCATATTTTCTGTCCGTTTTTTTCTGAGAACAACTTATTATCTGGTCTTTTAAGGGTAAGACCCATTTATTCGCCAGGCCCCGACGGAGTACCTGGCTGTGTGCTAAAATACTGCGCCAGGGCTCTGTGCAAACCTCTTCTAAGACTTTTCAACTTATCTTTGGAAACCTCGATTTTTCCCCGAATTGGAAGGAATCATTCATAATTCCCCTACATAAAAAAGGGAAAAAGTCCGAGGCTGCCAACTACAGAGGCATCTTCAAGTTGTCGACAATTCCCAAGTTATTTGAAAAATTAATTACCCTTCATTTGCAACACCTTTGCTCTTCGATTATCACTCCTTGTCAACATGGCTTTATTAAGCGTCGCTCCACAACCACAAATTTATTGGAGTTGACATCCTTTGTCATAGATGGCTTTTGTAAGGGCTATCAAACCGAAACAGACTTCAGCAAAGCATTTGATTCAGTTCTTGCCCTCTGCAAGCTACTTATTCTATTAATGGGATTGCCTTAGAAAAATTAACCCAGGTTAATGATCTCGGCATCCTATTAGACATCAAACATAAATTTGCCGATAATATTTCCTTAATGGTTAATAAGGCTAAAGGAGTCCTTGGTTTTATTAAAAGGTGGTCAAAAGAATTTAATGACCCCTATATTACCAAAAAATTATTCATTTCTTTGGTCCGTCCTATACTGAAGTACGGTTCATGTGTCTGGAGTCCCCAATATGGAGTACATAAGGACCGCATAGAATCCGTACAAAAGAACTTTTTAATATTTGCCCTTAGAATTCTATACTGGGATGCAAATCTTCAGCTTCCATCCTACAGTAGCAGACTTTTACTTATAAACTTACCTAGCTTAACAGCTCGTAGGACAATGCTCGGTGTAGTTTTTCTGCATAACCTTATTAACGGGGATGTAGATAGCCAGCATTTACTAACACGTTTAAAATTTAACATTCCTAATAGAAGGAGTCGAAACTTTAGTCCTCTGTTTCTTAGCCATTGTAGTTCGACATATGCACTGCATGACCCTTTTAGGGTATTATGTTCGAACTACAATGGTCTCTACTCTATTACATCTCTGTCCCTCTAATTTAAAATATAGAATTTTAAACTATCTAACTAACTCCCCTTAGCTAAACAAATTTCAAATAGCAATATGTACTAACAAATCGTTTCTCGAGCGCCCCTCGGTCGTCTGGGCCTCTAAGCTTTATGATGAATACAGGAATGCTAGCTGATACTCTTATTGATGCACAAGCCATTTCCAAATTCCGAAAGACCGCTAAAAAAAAAAAAAAAAATATGAACAATCAAGATAGTTACGACAAAATAAGGTTCGATGAATATAAAGCAGCAGTTAAACGACTTAAAATTGGAGATTTTATGTTACTGAAAAATGAAAAACGACATCAAACTAAATTGGAGGTAAAGTTTAATGGGCCATTTTTGGTTAGTGAAGTTCTAGAAGGAGATAGATATATCCTGAAGTCATTGCATAATAAGAGAACTTATAGATATTGTCATGAAGATTTGAGAAAGATGCCATATGGTTATGTTCCGAGTGAATTTGAGTGCCCGCCTGAGACTTGTTGAAATGGTTATAATATATCTGTGTGAGAGGATATGTTATATAAAACCAAATGTTCATATAGAGAAGTTGGGGGCAAAACGCACACATGTTTAAAAATTGAGTGTAACCGTAGCAGAGAAAAACAATGAGAGCAAAGCATTCACTGAGCGAAGAAAACGTAGTTTTTTATTTCATTATTCGTTAAGTCGAAAGTTGGAATGGGCACTAAAATAGTTTTTTTTTTTTTTTTAAAGAAAGCTTTGCTAGCAACTGTTCCTAAACAAATTAAAAACTACGCTTCCCTATCTATATTTTTTATGGAGAAAACTTTTTTCAACCCAATTTCTGAGAAAATTTTTCTCAGTTTAATCATTTTGATTTTTAAGTTTGGGCTGTCAAATGAGAGAGCTTCTAAAAAAAAGTTGAGCAGAAAAAAAACTTCTAGTTGAAATAAAGGCTTGACACTTGGCACAATACATTTTTCTTTTTATTCTAAAATAATATGTTAAAATCAGCCAGATCGGACTATATCATATAGCTGTCATATAACTGATTGATCGGAAATGTTATAACTTTGGTGAAAGCCATTTTGTGATCGGAAATGTTATAACATTTTACATGACAGCCATTTTTGGCAAAATAAAACGACCCACCAAATTTCATAAGGATAGGCCGACTATATCCTATAGCTGCCATATAACTTGCCATACAACTACAAAGCAAAATAGCTGCATCGACCCTGAGAAAAAAAGAGACGATGTTAGTATATTGTTGATTATGCACACATCCGCAAATATCTGCAGCTAGCTTTGCCTTTTTTATACCTTAATAAATTAACAAATACACAGAATAAAAAATGAATCGGGGAATTTTGGAGGATAACAATTAAAACTTTACGTAAACATAAAAAGGACGAATAAAAAGATACTAAAAATATAACAAAGTGAAAAATTAATTTTATAATAACGACAACACAAGTTAGCTTTTAATAATATTGAATCTTAAAAATAATGCCTTTTACTTCAAAACACAAACATAAAAAATGACGAATGCAAAAGAACTATCACAAAAACAAACGAATAACAGAAGTCCGCGTCAAAAATTTGATCTTGAAAACAGTAGGAGATTGTAGGCAGCTGAAATTAACATTTTTATTACCTGAAAACATTGACAAATACACTGATATCTGTCATAAAGGGGGAATCGGGGGGCAACATATCTAAAAGTCTAATTAACCCCTTGCCGTATCTGTAAGCGTGAATAAATTTTTTCCCAAACGTTTCGCACAAAATTGCACGAAACAAAATGACTTCGATGCTGACAAACGGCTGCAAAACGAAACGAAATGTAATAAAACTATTTATTTTTGTTGTTTTAGATGTTTTTCGTTTACATTATTACCTGTACATAACGGGAAACTTTTAATTCTCTTTTCGTCGAATGTATCCTTCTACACACCACGAGTCAGACTCGTGATAATCATGTTTGGCACAAGTGAGACTCGTAGTAATACGTCAAGGGGTTAAAGAGACTATATGACGTTCACAATACACAAAAAACAAGTATTATTTAAAAATACACAATATCAAATAATTTCAGTAGAAGAACTTATTAAATTAAATACCTTCCACTTTAAAATCCATTCTAGATATCTAAAATCGGATATAATATGCGTACGTTTGTCCACTTTAAAGTGCAGCTTTGATGTGACGCATAACCACTTTAATTTCGATGTGTTGTGAAATTAAACACGTGTTAACGCATTCTATTCTATTTTTAGAAAGTCCCGTTAGAATTCCGGACAAAACCGGTTTGCCAATGCAAAATT
Organism: Drosophila malerkotliana malerkotliana; assembly: GCA_018153235.1. Classification (NCBI taxonomy): domain Eukaryota; kingdom Metazoa; phylum Arthropoda; class Insecta; order Diptera; family Drosophilidae; genus Drosophila; species Drosophila malerkotliana. The sequence continues at coordinate 966,705 of JAECXV010000105.1, forward strand.
TGGACAATTTGGAGCTGATTGCTTACATTTTGATTTAATATTTAGATTTAATAATAACGAAAGTTGGAACATGGCGTGTGGTGCCTTTTACGGGACTATGCTCTTAATCAAGAGGAAATCATAGTGACAATAACTAGAGTCGAATTCTAAATTGCTGAGAAACAAATGGAATGAATTAAACGTTAAAATGAATTTTATTATTAATTGAGAATAAGAAATGAAATTTGTTTATAATGTTGTGTAGAATGTAAAAAATTGAAAGATTATGAATCAAGTGAAAATGTTAAGCGTAAGGAAATATATCGAATAAATAAATGGTATTTGAAATTGATGAGTTGAATATTTGAATTGAATTGAACACCAAAGTTATAGCATTTCCGATCGTTCAGTTATATGGCAGCTATAGGATATACATAGTTGGCCGATCCTTATGAAATAAGGTAGGTAGGATTATCTGACCAAAAAGAAAATCTCTACAAAGTTTCAGTTTTCTATCTTCAAAAACACGAAAGTTGGGTTATTTCCGATCGTTCAGTTATATGGCAGCTACAGGATATAGTCGGCCGATCCTTATAAAATTTGGCATGTCGTAATATTTTGCCAAAATTAGCTCTCATGTAAAATTTGAACAATGTTTCTACGCGAACTAGTCTCTTAGTTTTAAAGCTATCGACTTGAAACTTTGCACCCTCCCTTCTTTTCTTTGCACGCAGTATATAAGTCGGAACGATGGTCGTGATTGGCCGACTATATCCTATAGCTGCCATATAACTGATTGATCGGAAATGCTATAACTTTGGTGTTTTTGGATGAGAGCTGCCATATAACTCCTATAGCTGCCATATAACTTAACAATCGGAAATGACCCAACTTTCGTGTTTTTGAAGATAGAAAGCTGGAACTTCGTACAGATTGTTTAGTTGACCCAACCTACCAAATTTCATAAGGATCGGCCGACTATATACTATACCTGCCATATAACTGAACGATCGGAAATAGTATTTGGTATAAATACCAACTTTGGTGTTCTTGAAGATAGGTATATAAATGGTGATAGGTATATAAATATATAAATGGTGTTCTTGAAGGTATAAATACCAACTTTGGTGTTCTTGAAGATAGAAGTTTGGGACTTTTTTAAATTTTGTTTTGTAATGAATTGATTATATTATGATATTCTCATAGGGATCGGCCAACTATATCCGATGTTTGCGATATATATCCAGTTTTAGCTGCAAGGGTTTATCAACTTCGGCTCCGCCCGAAGTAAGCTTTCCTTTCTTTTTGTTTAAAAAAGTAGAAAACGATTATGTTTTCGAAAGCTATTTCCAACATATAACTATTGGAAAACGCGGGCAATTTAGTTTAAAATTATGCATTTAGGAATTTTTTAGGGCAAAGAAGTCCGAAAAAACTTTGTTTTAAATAAATCAAAATTTTTTGGGTTGAGAATTTAGAGAGTTTATTTGACCAGATAAACCATTCCTACAATGTTACTATAAAATCTCAGAATCACTTCAGAATTATACTGTGCTATTTTTATTTAGCCAAAATATGAGTAAAAGCTTTTAGAAAACCTGAGATTAATATTTAAAAAAAAAATTTAAAAATTAAATATTACCTTTTAGTTTCGTCTCTAATATATACATATATATATATTTTTTATATGCTTAAAAGCATTTTTTATTAAAATCAAATACATTGTTTATTTTTCTTTCAATTAAGGTTCTGGATTGTGTGGAATAACAAAATTCAAAATGGAAAAACGTTCAGATGGAAATGCAGAACTTGCTAAAATTTCTTTTGATCAGTTTGATGTAAATAAAGGTACAAAACTGCAATCAGGTGGTAATTTTGAACACTTCAAAAGTTTTAATGATTCGGATGATCACCAGTTACTAAATCTCCTTCGAAAAATGTCGTCTAAGTTTAACAAGAATCCAAAAGTGTCATCTTATCATAAAGAATTAAGTCGTACGGTTCCTATCGATCCAACCATGTTAACTAAAACCATAAGCCCAGATGGTATGAATCAATATGAAATTCCAAAATTTCGTAATATTGGCGCCCAAAAGAGCCTTATTGAGAATACGGACTTGAAGGATATTGGTCGTTTTAGTACACGAGGGGATGATGGATTTATTGCGGTTAGCACCAATAACCAGATGCCTTTTAAAGTAAATTTAGCTGTCCTGGTTCAGGATGATCCGAGTCTATCTGGTCAAACCTACACAAATTGTCCCAGCCAAAATGAGTCCAACGTGAATGCTTGCAAAAAAATCGAAGACATTATGCCTAAGCTACAAAAAGATTGCGAAAAAATGGGATCACATGTTATGTGTCCCCGAACATTCCGTTGTATTAGTAAGTATTGGTTGTGCGACGGTGATGATGACTGTGGAGATTATTCGGATGAAACACATTGTGGGATTCGAACCAATTGTACAGATGATCAATTTGAATGTCTAAATGGATTTTGCATTCCAAGTACGTGGCAATGTGATGGTGAAAATGACTGCAAAGACTTTTCTGATGAAGCACATTGTAACAAAACTAGTTGTACTGATGAACATTTCACATGCCTTGATGGATTTTGCATATCCTTGGCTTTTAGATGCGACGGTGAGCCCGATTGCATTGACAACTCAGATGAAAATAAGTGTGCTGCGGTGATGAATAGCTGTCCAGACGGTGAATTTAAATGCCGTGGGGGGCTTGGTGGTTCTGGCGGTCCTAGTGGACACTGCATTCTAAACCGTTTCCGGTGTGATGGGGATAACGATTGCGGAGACTGGAGTGATGAGGAAAACTGTTCTCGAAAGCCATCGCTATGTACGTCGAATGAATACAAATGTTCAGATGGAACTTGTATTCCGAAACGCTGGAAATGTGATAAGGAACAGGATTGCGATGGTGGTGAAGATGAGAATGACTGTGGTACCGTAAATTCAGGTCACTCGTTATCGTGCGGAAATGATGAATTTACTTGTAACAATGGACGTTGCATTTTGGTAAGCTTATTTCGTTGCAACCGTAACTTTGAACAAATTTTTATTTTTAAATAAAGAGAACATGGCTTTGTGATGGATATCCAGATTGTATATCCGGCGAAGATGAGGTGGAGTGTCACTTACAGTGCGACTTAGGTCAGTTTTTATGCCCGACAAAAAAAAATGAAACCAATCACAAGTAAGTAATAAATTTACAATTCTATTTAAGCCATTATCATTTTTATGTATTTTTAGAATATGTGTTCATCAAAAACATATCTGTGATGGCTATAAAGATTGTCCCTCTGGTGAGGATGAATCAAACTGTCCTAAGCAACAAAAGTGCTTAGAGCCTATGCAATGTGAACAAATATGTATAAAAACCAGTTTGGGGATTGATGAGTGTGCTTGTCGACTAGGATATCTCATGGATCAAAATCGAGTTAAGTAAGTATATTTAATCATAAAATCCCAATAATTAATCAAAATCTTAATTTAACAGCTGTACCGATATAGATGAGTGTCAGTACCTAACTAGTCCAGTTTGTTCTCAAAAATGCCATAATACTATAGGCTCTTTTATATGCTCATGCGAAACGGGGTATATCCTTCGACCAGATCTCCGATCTTGCAAAGCGTTGGGTGGTGCCATGACTTTGTTAGTAGCTAACAGATGGGATATTCGCAGAGTTGCACTTAGCAATAATCGTTATTCAGCTGTAGTCAAAGGCTTACACAATGCCATTGCATTAGACTTTCATTATCGCAAGGGTCTTATATTTTGGTCCGATGTATCCACCGATATTATAAAAATGGTATACATAAATGGCACCCGTGTTCGTGACATTATTAAATGGGGATTAGAGTCTCCAGGAGGCATTGCCATTGATTGGATTCATGATTTACTCTTTTGGACCGATTCTGGAACAAGACGGGTTGAGGTATCCAATTTTCAAGGAAATTTTCGGACTGTTATTGCATCTTACGATTTAGATAAACCTCGTGCTGTTGTTGTACACCCAGGCGAAGCCTTAGCCTTCTGGAGTGATTGGGGACCATACCCAAAAATAGAACGTGCTCACATGGATGGAACGGAAAGAAAAATTATAATTTCAAAAGGTGTTACTTGGCCAAACGGCCTTGCAATAGACTACCCAAGTAGCAAAATTTATTGGGCTGATGCCAAACAGCATGCCATAGAATTTTCAAATTTAGATGGATCCGATCGAAATAAAATACTTAGCACCCATTTACCACATCCATTCGCCATGACTATATTTGAGGATACAATGTATTGGACGGATTGGAACACAAAGACGGTGTCTGCAGCTAATAAAATATCAGGAAAAGAATTTAGAGCGATAGATGAAATTTTTCGTTTTCCTATGGATATTCATGCGTATCATCCGGCACGTCAGCCTGATTATGTAGACCGTTGCCCAAAAGATCGGAGAGGTTTGCGTGGAGGGTGTTCACACTTGTGTTTACCAAACAAAACATCTCGCCTATGTAGCTGTCCAATTGGTTTATCCCTGAAGGAAGATGGAAAAACTTGCAAAAAAACAGGCGATAAACTTATATTAGTCGCTCGTCGCAAAGACATCCGGTTACGACAACTTAAGAATAGTGAGGAAGATCCCTCGAATGTTGATATGATTATTCCATTAGATAATTTAAAACATGCGGTTGCCCTAGATTGGAGCAGCGATTCTGACTTTATCTATTGGACTGATGTGGAGCGAAGTACTATTAATAAAGCACGTCTTAATGGCAGTGACCAGCAGCGTGTGGTCCACTCAAATTTAATCTCACCTGTTGGTTTAGCATTGGATTGGATTACTGATAAGCTGTATTGGACGGATCCATCTACAAATCGAATTGAAGTCGCTACAACAAACGGAAAGCTACGAACTTTGTTAATATGGGAAAAACTCTACAAGCCCAGGGATATTGTTGTCAGCCCAATTGGTTAGTTGAACCTATTTTTATATGTACATTTAATATATATTAAAAAGCAAGAAAGGAAAGCTAACTTCGGGCGGAGCCGAAGTTGATATACCCTTGCAGTTAAAACCGGATATATATCGCAAACATCGGATATAGTTGGCCGATCCTTATGATTACATCATAATAAAACTAATTAACTAAAATAAAAAATCTAAAAAAATGTCCCAAGCTTCTATCTTCAAAAACACAAAAGTTGATATTTCTACCAAGTACCATTTCTGATCGTTCAGTTATATGGCAGCTATAAGATATAGTCAGCCGGTCGTTATAAAATTTGGTAGGTCGGATTAACTGTTCAAAAATATAATCTGTACCAAGTTCCAGCTTTCTATATTCAAAAACACAAAAGTTGGGTCAATTCCGATCGTTCAGTTATATGGCAGCTATACGATATAGTCGGCCAATCCTTATGAAATTTGGCATGTCGTAATGTTTTGCCAAAAATAGCTTTCCTGTAGAATTTAAACTCTCTAACTCTAAAAACTCTGTCTGTTTCTACGCGAACTAGTCTCTCAGTTTTAAAGCTAGCGACTCGAAACTTTGCACACACCCTTCTTTCCTTTGCACGCAGTATATAAGTCGGAACGGCCCGGATCGGCCGACTATATCCTATAGCTGCCATATAACTGATTGATCGGAAATGGTATAACTTCGGTGTTTTTAGAGTTAGAGAGTTTAAATTTTACACGAGCGCTATTTTTGGCAAAATAATACGACATGCCAAATTTCGTAAGGATCGGCCGACTATATCTTATAGCTGCCATATAACTGAACGATCGGAAATGGTTTTTGGTAGAAATACCAACTTTGGTACTTTTGAAGATAGAAGCTTGAGACTTTTTTTAGATTTTGTATTGTAATAAATTAGATTATATATTCATATTCCCAAAGGATCGGCCAACTATATCCGATGTTTGCGACATATATCCGGTTTAAACTGCAAGGGTATATAAACTTCGGCTCCGCCCGAAGTTAGCTTTCCTTTCTTGTTTTACATGAATTAAAAAAAAAAAACAGGAAAGGAAAGCTAACTTCTGGTGATGCCGAAGTTGATATACCATTAAAGTGAAGATCGAATATAGCAAATATTGGATATAGTAAACAGATACATTTTTTAAAAATAAAAAAAAAGTCCCAACTTTCATATTTATTTAATAAAATTTGATATATTATAAAAACAAAAATATTTCTTTGGTGAGTTCCAGAGCTGAGACACGCTTGAAAGTGCGTGTTTCACAGTGTGATTTCACAGACAGATAGGCCACTTAGTGCCTATGTGAAACCAGTCAAAATCAAAATTAGCTTAGACTAGGGGTGCCCAGTCCCATTGCTCTCGGTGCTCCTTTGTTTTTGGAATTGCTCTTTCATATGGGAAACGAAATTTCATATACGTGTGTTGCTCCCAGTATAGGCAAGGGAAATTACAATAACAATTTTTCGTGTTTTCCCCATTCTCCTCAATCGTGCTAATCCGAACGCATTTTGCAGCTGGAGTGCCGAACACTTTTCACTGCAAGAAATTCATTGTTGTTTTTGTTTCTGCCAAAATGGTCGACCTGAAACGATACATTTCTTCGTCGCAGGACATTTTTTAAAGCCGTTGTGAATGTTAATTTTAATTTTCAGTGCACTCACATGGATGGGAAAAAAAATTCTCGCACCAAAGTATTAGTGATTTTTTGCATTGGTATGGGAGTTTGCTCTCCCATATGCAGAGCTTGGGCACCCTTGGCTTAGACCCTTTACCTTCAATTTTATTTTTTAATTTTTGTTCACGTTTGTATTTTTCTTTATTACTATTAAACAATTTATTACTATTATTCAGAGCTTGTAAATAACTGTCAATAACTGTGTTTTCTGTTGAGCGCTTTTCGTTGAGCCTTTTTATTTCGGTCGTTTAATGAGCAGTGCGTGAAGAGCGGAACGAGAAACGCTCGCACAAAGAGAGTCAGCAAAAGACCGATTGACCGAAAAACTCAATCCAAACGGTCTTTTCATTTACTTTCGTAATTTTTATGTTTTTACTGCAAAAGGAATGCAAAAAAAGTTTCAGACAATGTTGTTTTTAGATTTTTTTTTTTATTTTATATCTTATATTCATATTTTTTGTAAAATTTTTTTTTATTTATGTGTTAAGCTTAACAACTAGTAAGGAGTTTAAATTTTCTGCGCTAATCGAACTTCTTCGTTCACTTAAAATAAAATGTAGGGCTGAGAATGCCCGTTCGACGGAGACTTGCGTTGCAGGTGTAGCCAGCACAACCTGCGCTAGTGCACTTATATTCGGCATCCTAAGTTTCAAATCATTGAAAAAATCCAATATGTTGCAATTTAATGGCAAGCGACCAAATGTTACGTCGAAGTTTTCAATGTCAGCATAAATTTTGGATAGTTTTGTAGAAACTGGATCTTCTTTGTTTTCCGAAACTGTCTGAAAATCGTCCAAAAATGCCGAGAACCGGGACTTCTCTTCAGATGAGGATGCGGTTGAAATTGACGAGGCAGTGGAAGCAAACATCTCTTCATGCACAGGAGTTTCGAGCGCTGCAACATTTCGTGTTTGTGCCTTAAATAACAAAGCGATAATAAGTATAAAATGTATTTTGGATTTTAGTTTAGTACAAGTATTAGTTTTTGACGAAGACAATTTTAATTAGAGTCTCAAACCTTAAACATAAACAAAACAGGACCCACATTTCAAACATTCTACGACATACGGCTTACTTCTTTCAACTCATGTAAACGAAAAGCAGTTTTTTTTAAATTAGCCTTTGCTAAGGATTTTTGATTGGTCGACAACATACAATTTACACGAGGATCCAAGTAAATCGCTGCCAACAATGCATCATTTTCTAATAATTTGGTTTCCCTTATTTTGATTTGTGCCGATAGTTTTTTAAAATTAAATTGTAGCTATTGTCGCATTTCAATTTGAGTTCCATCCATACTACGAAGAACTCACTATAAACTAAATCTTTGTTTTGTAGCTTTAGGGTTGCCTGGTATGTGTCACTGAATGCGTCAATGTACGTCTCGATCCAATCCCAATCGGCCTCTACACAAATATTTGGCCGCGTTGCCAGGAAATCCTTTAAGTCCAATAGTTTCTTTAGCATTAAATACGTCGAATTCCACCTTGTAGCAACGTCGAGCGATGGTATGTTTTTTTCATTCTCAACTAAAATACGTCTGCATAGATTTTATAAATATGAAGTATTTATAATACGTAAAATTTATATATTAATATATAATTATATATACATATACATATATATAATTATATATCTTTTTCAAAATAAGATTAAAAAAATATATTTTTTTTGAGTTCCGGTTTTGATACAGTGTGATTCTTTCAAATTGCTTAGAATTTCAGAACAGCTGCTTAGGATGTTAGAATTTTAGAACTAACTTATCTTTAGGGCTCTAGGTCCTTTTTATAGCTACCCTTGCTGAAGCTTATTGCAGATCAAAGCTCGAAAGAGAGGCTCTCTGAGAGAATAGATTGGGTCGGAACCTTTTACTTGAGGTGTCAGTTGACATGGAAGGCTTTGGGTCTCAATTAATCGAGGTGACAAGAAAATGTGAAGTGGGTTCCCATTTAAGAATGTTTTGATCTGTTTAGTTTTAATTCACTTAAAAGGAGTGAGAAAGATTTGAGTCGGGATTTCTGTTTATCCAAATATTGTTTTGGTTTTCAATCTGAAGTGACTCTTAGAAATTGGAAATCTGAAATGAGGCTGTTTTCAGCCGAATTGAAATAATTAAATATTTATGTTTTTACAAAAATTGGAATGAGGCTATTTGCAGCTGCGTTACGAATCTCAATACAAAAGGCTTCAGCTTCGGTTTACAAAATTTACTGATATGCACTTAAAGAAATTTTGTTGATATGTTACTATATATATTTATTTATTATTTTCCCCGATTTATCCCGATTGGAATATAAATTTATATATTTGTACTTCTATAACTTATAACTTACCTATATGTTTCTGTGCGCAGCGATTTGCATAATGTGCGACAGGCACTTATTCTATCGGCGATCTCCTTTGTTTTGTTTACATCAAATACGCACAGTTGCAGAGTGTGTGCTGCACATCTCACTAGGTGTATATTAACCAGTTCAATAGAATCCAGTTCTTTCAGAAGATTCTCACTTTCTATGTCTTCTTCAAAAGGGATTCCTCTGTCGCATCATTTAATACCTGGACGGCTTTTATCATGTTTCGTCCATTATCAGACGTAATGCTGTGTACGAGAATATGAAATTAAAACAACAAAAAATCACATATTTTTGTACATACAAAATTGTATGGAATTCAATTTTTACCTGTAAATCTGATCAAGGGATATGCCATAATCATCTAAGATTTGAAGAATTTTTGTTTTCATATATACTCCAGTGTGAGATTCCCCGAGCTCAATCATGCCCAAGGTCTTCACAACAATCTCGGTTTTAGCCAGGCTTGCGTGGATCACTTGCAAATTGATTTTTAGAATGGCTTTATTCATTCTGGTGGCAACGTCGATTTTCAACGACACCATCTTTCCCTTCGCAAGTGCCCTTATATTTTCTTTAACAAACTGTTCTTTGATTGACACAAAATTCATAATATTTCTAGACGTTACAGGGTTCATGCCAAGTGCATTATATATTGGATCCATTATTTCGTTGAACCCTTCACTGTCTAGAAATTTGAATGGTTTTCCGTCTGTGGTTACAATTTTTATCAAGGAAGAAACAATTGCTTGTTCACTCGTTTGATACGATATTTTCGTTTTTCTTCGCTGTCTGTTAACTTTGTAGATCCAGAATTATTCCACTCGTTGAAAATGTCCATATGCTTCGTTGTTAGATGGCGTCTTAAATTTGTGGAATGATTCCCGGACAATTTAATTCCGCAAACATTACACATCGATTTCTTTTCGACCGAATTGAATTTAAAAAATTGGTGCACATTTTTGTTACTGTCTCTTCCCATTTTACAAAAATAATTTGTTAATACAGTTAAACAACGCAACGTAACACACTCAATACACGATCGCAATTAAACATCTAACGATTTGCTTGCCTATGCGTGTAAATGTATACCAATACATACGCAAAAGACTTTTTGCTTCACTGAAAACGACAAAAAGGTCTTGCAACAACCGAAACAAAACAGAATACAAAAAAACGGTTTCGCTCTGAGCGCGAGCGAGCACATTAAAGAACCCATGAAACGGTTGCTCTCTGAGTCTTTTCGTAAAGAGTCAGAAAGAGATACTTATTTGCAGACAACGAGAAACGGTCGACAGTTATTTGCAAGCTCTGCTATTATTACCTTCGCTCTTATTTTCTTTAACCATTATTCTAGTCTCGTCATTGTTTTTGACTTCATATACGTTGGGCCACTAACCATACAGCATATAGACAACCCATTTTAAACAACGAAAATGGACGAAAAAATTTTTTGCGACAGGCCCCAGAGCGAAGTCTTTCTCGCTTTCTTACGCTCACCGTTCGTTCATCTTATGCTCATATTCTCATTGAATGCTTTCTGTTTCTCAGTCGCTGAAAGGAGCGCGTCGAAGAAGGTTGGTCTGCGCTTGGATTGTTTTTTGTATGTATGCGTGTCACACATTCACATACACGGGGGCATGTGTGCGTGCGTTTTCGTTTTGAAGCCAGCTCATAAAATTATGATTTTTTTAACTTTTCAGGCTGTCTACCCTAACAAAATTCGGGTATTCGTTATTTGGTGAAATGAGGAAAGAATTAATATTATTTTTTAAATAAAATTTGTAATATTTCGGCATAAGTTTTAAATTTATTTCAACATCAGATATAGTTGGCTGATCCTTATAAGAATATCATAATAAAACCAATTTATTAAAATGGAAAATGTAAAAAAGAGTCCCAAGCTTCTATCTTCCAAAGTTGGTATTTTTCAAATACCAAATACGATTTTCGATCGTTCAGTGGCCGATCGTTAAAAAATTTGCTATGTCGTCAAAAACAGCATTTGTGCAAAAACCAAACTCTCTTATTCGAAAAACACCGAAGTTATAGCATTTCCGATCAATCAGTTATATTTTAGCTATAGGATATAGTCAGCCGATCCCGGCCGTTCCGACTTAAAGTATATACTGCGTGCAAAGGAACCGTGCATGCAAAGTTTCAAGTCCAAAGCTTAAAAACTGAGAGACTTATTCGAGTAGCGCTGCGTTGCACACTTTTGGATTATAATACCGATTATAATAAAATTATAATACCGCGGATTTTGAATGAGTTCTTCTTTTGGCAAAACAATACGACCCACCAAATTTGATAAAGATCGGCCGATTTTATCCTATAGCTGCCATATAACTGAATAATCGGAAATGACATTTGGTCGGAAATGGCATTTGGTCAAATTTTTATTGTAATAAATTGGTTATATTATGATATTCTCATAAAGGTCGACCAACCGTTGTTTGCGATACATATCCGGTTTTAACTGCAGGGGTATATCAACTTCCGCTCCGTCCTTTCTTGTTTTTAATAATAATTGAAAAATGTCACAAAACGTATTGCGCTGACCGCATTTTGCGGCAAAGGGTAATTCATAATGAATTCATATTTCTTGTCGTTTGAAAGTATTCCTTTATCTGTGCATTTGTGACTGAGAAAAGTCACCTCATGCATAAAAAATGAAAATTTTTCTGTATAAAATTTTAGATTGTATGTCCCATTTGTAAGGGACTTTTCTCAAAAATGTTAAGTTCTTAATCATATGTTTTTCGGAACAAACTATAACTATTTAGCATAGCTTGCAAATAAATGTTAACCGATTGCTGGGCTCTCAAAGTGTTGAAAAGACTTTTTGAATTGACTTTTTTGGTCAATCGGTTTTTTAAAACACTCAACGGAAGACTAAAATCAAAAGAAAGTAAGTCTCCTGCTCTGAGAGAGAGTGGTTGTGAACTTTTTTGTCGGTTGTTCGCATAAACTGAACATAAGGAAAGAAAGGTTAACAGTTATTTGCGAGCTATGCTACTAAGTCGTCCATATAAAATAATGCTTGTTTGACTACTTTGTAGTTCGGAAATGATTCATATGCTAAATTATTTGTACTGACGACTTGATATTTATTTTTTGTATTTGCTATGTAAATTTGCCCTTAATTTCTTGATTTGGAATCAATAACCTGTCTTCTTTTGAATAAAGTTGAATTTTTCTAATAACTTTAGATTTTCTGGCAGAAGTATTAAGTTGTTGCCAAAACTGTATGTTATTGGAACATAAATTGTAATTATTTTAACGTATTAGGTCTAATTATAAGCCAATCTTTACACGGCTTGCAGTCTAATTGACAGTTCTATTTTTTAATAAAATCGATTTATTATATTCTATCACAAGGACCGGCGAATTTTAAATCCACGATATGAAAGTCGTTTTGGATTATGTACTTAGTGGTCTGTATCTCAATAGACGTTTACCCCTTGGGTTTGGTTACCTCTTGATTTATAACTTTTATGTCTATAATATAATCAAATTTTGTGTCATAAAAGGCATCAGAATTTTTACACTATTGAAATGTCTGCTCCTGTGTCTACTAAAAAGACAAGTTCTTTTCCTTTAACCATGGTTCAATGATACCAATATTTTCTGACTGAGATTAATGGTATGAACCCTTGCATGTTTACTGTTTGAATTGAATTGGGTATCAATGTTACCTCAATGTTACCTCAAATCAATGTTTTTGTTACCTCTATAAGTTCCAAGTCCGCGGTTTCCGCCGCGCTGTGGATAATTTATGTATATTTATACCCTTGCAGAGGGTATTATAATTTGGTCAAAAGTGTGCAACGCAGTGAAGGAGACATCTCCGACCCTATAATGTATATATATTCTTGATCAGGATCACCTCCTGAGTTGATATGATCATGTATGAGCATATGAGCTGTTCGTCTGTCCGTCTGTCTGTTTCTACGCGAACTAGCCTTTCAGTTTTAAAGCTATCGACTTGAAACTTTGCACACACCCTTCTTTTCTTTGCACGCAGTATATAAGTAGGAACGGCCGTGACCGGCCGACTATATCCTATAGCTGCCATAAAACTGATAAATCGGAAATGGTATAACTTCGGTTTTTTAAGGATAAGAGAGTTCAAATTTTACATGAGAGCTATATTTGGCAAAATAATACGACATGCCAAATTTTATAAGGATCGGATGTGAAGGATGGTTTTAAAGATACAAAGCTGGAACTTAGTAGAGATTCTATTTTTGGTCAGATAATCTGACCTACCAAATTTCATAACGATCGGCCGATTATATCTTGTAGCTGCTATATAACTGAACGATCGGAAATGGTTTTTGGTAAAAATACCAAATTTTTTATTTTTTAGGATAGAAGCTTGGTACTTTGTTTAAGCTTTATTTTTTATAAATTGGTTATATTATAATATTTTCATAAGGATCGGACAACTATATCCGAAGTTTGCGATATATATCCGGTTTTAACTGCAAAGGTATATCAACTTCGGCTCCGCCCGAAGTTACCTTTCCTTTTTTGTTTTTTGTTGCTTCTGTGCAATTATTTTGCGAATTTTGATACGGCATCATACATAATATTGAAAGTACCAGCTTGCATGCTATTTTTGTCATCTGCTCAACCTCTAATGCTTACTAGGTAGCAGCTTTATTGGGTTGCTGCAGGTTTTTTCGTTGTTGTTCTACCTTGTATTGCATGATCATTTAGGTGTTGTATTAATGAAGAAGCACCTAAATTTAAGGTTTCATTATATAAGTTTACTAATGCATATATGCTTACTGGAGTCGTTGAGAGCAGTTATTAAACTACGGCTCCCAATAATGTATTTTTTTTAAATTTAAATTTTGTCCAAATCATTTGCTTGGCTCTTATATTTCTTTTTTAAAAATTTGTTATAGAACTTATTTAGTTTATTGAATTTAAAACAAAACAAACATTTTTTATAAAAAAAAAAAAATTTTATAAATTCTAAGTCAATATTATTTGACTGTACTTTATTAATGACATTATCAGTGGAATACACCGACTTAACGTCTACTAGTCCCATCTTGGGTATACACATATGTATATGTTTTAAGAAGATTGTATTGGAAAATCTTTTGAATATTTCCTAATGGAATTATTGTTCATTCGTTTTTCGTCATTTTGGTGCATTAAATAAGTTTCATTTCGAATTTAAATAAGTTTAATTTCAAATTTACATTGATTGAATTATTTTTTTTATTATTAAATAAATTGGTTCCGCTCCATATTACATTCAGAGTCGTTTATAACTATAATGCAACGCAGTACAAAATTCATGTAACTTATTGAATCAATTAAAATATGGAAAAAATTATAATATTCGTTATAGTTGTGCGTCCTTAGAGCTGCTGATGTGAGTTCTTAGAGCTGCTGATGTCTGTGGCCTCTTGGCTTGGCACCGACCCATCCGGTGCCGGTCTTCCCACTGGTCTTTATTTTTTTGCATATGAATTTGTATGCTGGAACGTATAGTGGTCCAGGGCAGTCGTTCGGGCAGTCATCAGGACGTCAGCAAAGGCTTTAGAGATGGTGGTTTTTTAACTAATATTTCATTGAGTTGTGGTATTTGGAGGCTTTTGTACTTATATTTGGATCATTAGTTGGTCCTTTGTGGTCTTCAGATCCTCTGTCACGGTTCTCTTTCTTGTAGGAAAGAAGAAAGATGTTCTTTTCTTTCCATCCTATTTATTTTATCTAGAGCATCAAAGACGTTCTTGAAAACGTTCTTTGAAAATATTCCAACGTCATCTCGAAAAGTTACTAGCATGGTGTCACGCTCGGGTCAATATGTACTCACCATTTTTTACATATGTGCTCTGTGTCTCGCCGTCGTGAGTTCAGGACGGCCTCGACTCAAACAAGGACGGTCTGCAGTTTCTTCGCGGTCAGCTTGCGTTCCCTACCGTAGGTGCTTGGCAGACTTGACATCTGTCTTCCTTAGTCCGGCCATGTGCGGAGCACGCGGCGGTATGAACGCAAATACGCATCCGTTTGTTGATGCATATTGTTTGACCGTCCTCGATTCTCCGATTTAGCTCCGAGAAGTCGCGACTCGCTCCAACGATGAAGAATGTGGCGGAGAGCACGAATTCTGTCTAAGGGTAAATCTCCCATTATTTGAGTCATCAGACGAGGCTTGCATTTAAAGCATCGTATCCATATTATTATGATCCATATGCGCTGTCGCAAAAGACTCGCAAGTGCTCGTTGACCCACATAAAAATTCGACTCGTGCAAGTATCGGACGTAGCTCTAAGCAAATTGAGAGCGCTTTGTCAACAGTACTGGAAACTTGGAATCGTACGATTTAAGAGCATTAGCATTAGTCGCCCCCCGACCCGTTACAATGAAAAGGTAAGCGCAGAAGATTCATTGAAAAACGGATTTAGCTTTTGTAGACTAGGGCAAACTATTAACCTTTCTTGGATATTTTCTATTTCTTCTTGATACCCGTGCTCTTAGTCTATTTCGACAATTTTCTTAAAGGATTCATTATATTCGATAGGGGATTGCGGTTAATCCGACCGCATTCTTTTTTGCTTCCATCTGTAAAAGTTCTGGTGACAGATTAAACCAGGGGGCTCGTCGGCCACTTATCTTCCGATTCCTTTAAAAACGGTTGACCTGTACACAAGATCGATTCTAAAGTCTCCTTTACGTCTCCACTTCTGGACACTAAAAATGCCGGTTTCTGTTTAGTTGGTAAATGCCGCCACGTGCTATCATCTGACCACTCTTGAATTTTAAAAAGTCTATTCGATACGAACGTTGACAACGACGGCGGATTGGAACGAATCCAATGAAGAGTAACTTTTAAATCCGACCAAAATACACTTCGTTTGATCGGAACTTTGATAGGAGGCTTTATCTTGCGGCAGAGATCTGCAAGAAGGTGAGCGGCACACAACTCAAGACGGGGGAGCGTCTTTATCTTAAGCGGGGCAACTTTAGACTTTGCAGTCAGCAAACAAAACTTAATACCTTCAGCTGATTCGCAACGAATATAGATGCATCGATAGGTATAGCCTATCGGCATCATTTACCATTACTTGGCAATACATCTTCTTTATGTCGGCTATCAGAGCGAATCGGTTTAACCGGAACCGAAGAATACAACTCCTCCTGAATTGTACCAACCAACCAACCAAGACCAACAATCAACAAATCGTTTAGGCACGTTTAGGTTTACAAGACGCGTAATAAACGACTCGTAGTTGCTCGATGTACTTTGAGGCCGTAAATAGTGTGGAGTAGGAAAAACAGCATTGATTGTATGGGACATATAACATAAGGATTCGTATTCTTTCATAAATTCCAAATACAATTTTTTTAATTTCTTTACCAAATACTCTTTCTCAGGTGACAAAAGATTTTAGGAATTTGGTGCTCCTTCCAATGACCAGCATTTTTTCAAATTCTTATCTATCGATTTGAGCAATTAAGGAGTTGAGGAAAGAGTTAGCCATATATTTTCCTAATACTATCCATCCGTGGAAAGTTTTTTTTTAGAATGGGATAGTTCGTATCTTGTTTTATTTGGCCAACGGACAACAGTTCGAAAAATGACTCAGCTCCAAAACACACGTTTATCCTCTGGGGCTCATAAAAGTATGGGTCTACTAAAGGTAAGTTCTTTCGTAGGTTCATTTGTGACATGAAGGATGACGCATGCAAAGCATGTGACGTAAAAAGGCCATCAAAATTTGGCGCTGCAGGGAAATTTCAATTCGTTGGTGGTAACCCTAAGTTATTTTCTGTCACAGTAAATCGGTGCAGAAGTTTATGGTGCGATCTTGCACAAATTTGACACCTATTCGATTTACACTTCGCAACCGTGTGACCTTTTCGCAGACAATTTAAACATAGTTTTTTTTTATTTTATTAAATTTTTATTGTTGTTGCCGGAATTATTCAGAACCATTGGAACATAACCAGGCGCTTAGAAGATGGGGTGAGGATGGTATATATGGGATATAGGCCTAAACTATATACAATAATTTACAATTATTTATGCAGGAATTTAAACATAGTGAGTCTGACTTTACAAACTCAAACACTGGGCACTGGGAAAGACTATGGTCTTGTGCGTTACAATAACTTCAAGATTGTTTATTGGAAGCGGAGCAAGCCAACGAACTTCTTTTGTGGTGTTTGCTGAACCCACTTTTTTCCTGTTTTGGCTTGCCAGTCTCTTCAGCGCACAGTATCTACAGTGCTGGTATCTACGATTTAATATTTTTTCAAAATCGGAGCACAGCAGCAATTCCTCATAATGCAGTGATTCTTCCCCTTTTTCTCTGCTCACTGCATCTACTCTACTCAAAACTAAATAAATAATCATTTTCAAAGTTAATTTATTTTTTAGTTAAACAGATAAAAACGATAATAAATAGTTTATTTCCAAAAAAATAGTTGGTACCCAATGACACCGAAAATCAATTAAACTGAACCAATTTGTAGGGTAGCGTGTTCCGTTCCGTTACAATCAAATAATCCGCCAACCTAATGCATAAAGATACATAAATATATTAAGCAGCGGGAAAAGGTAAAAGCGAAAACGATAAGTTTACCCTGCATTTATTGCATAATTTATGCTGCATATAATTTATGCGCGTAAATAAATTATACTGCATATAATTTATGCGCGTAAATATGAATTATCTATGTAAATATATTTTTATATAAGTAAATGTTTGGCAACAGTGATGTGTATATATTTTTTTTTTCTAGATTTTCAATTTTTTGCATACATTTTTCAAGCATAAATATATGCGGGTCTGCCTTAGGATCATTAAATCCTGCTGCCACATTCCTCTTGCAATCGATTCCTCTTTCGATGGTAATAAGATGATCCTGGATCCTGGTTTTTTCCGAGTTTCACAACGCGGTGAATTTTTTTTCAATGCGTTTACCACTTAACACCCACGTCGTGAGCAACATTTTTTTTTGTTTTGTTTATGTATGTTTTTTGTGTAAAAGCATCGTGTAACTGTCACCATTATTTTCAACATTTTTTTTTAATTTTTAGCACAAAGTGAACTTAGGGGCGCCAAAATGTTTATCGAGACTTTGTCTTTCACACAATTAAAAAATAAAAAATAATTGGTGGCTGCTAAATATTACGAAAAATAAAAACGGTAAATAAAAATAAAAGAAAAAGCATCGTCTTGGAGTTGGTGAGCATTGGATTGGTGTCGTACCAATTCAACCTCATTTACTGGAAAGGGCAATACACTCTCGCGTTACGAGAGTGTAAGTAGTCACGACTACGTGTCAGACTCACTGCAAATGGATCCGGAGAATGCATAGGCTCATCAACACCCCCAAAAATTCCCCGACTACGCCTGGGAACGCGGATACCTTTACAAAATACTGGACTGGCCCACGGATATGGGAGAGTCCCGTTTCTGGGAACTTTGCGTATGTAAGGAGCAGCACCAGAGAGTACTAGAAGAAAGCAACGTTAATCCCTTTGCGGGCCATCTGGGGATCCCGAAGACATTGCGATGGATCACCCAGCGCTATTTTTGGTCCGGAATGCATCGAGGCGTTGTAAGGGACGTCACCAGCTTTTTGACCTGACAACGAAGCCCGGGGCAAAGCTGTGGGTGGAAATTAACCCCATTGAAAAGGCCACACCCGTCCAACTTGACCTGGGATTTCGCTCATGTCGGATCATGTCGAAGATTGGGACGCCCAGAACAGGACAGGACAGGTACTATAAGGACGATGATACCGAAATATTTCAACAAGACCATCATACGCAAGTTGTGCTACTTCCCGAGCTCTTGTTGGCTATCAACACGCGTTTCTCGGATAGCCCTGGGCTTGGCCAGCCTACTTAGTTCTGGGACGCCAGAGACATTATAGCATTAGACGAACGGATTTGTCCTCCGTCACTGGACAAATTGGAACGGGAACGAGGACCTGAAGAAAACCCATCAATGAGAGGTCGCCACAGCGATCCTGAAGACTCTGAGGAAGACGACGGCAATGATCAACCACCAACCAAGCCATGTAAAAAGTGTACCCATAAGTTCGAACCTATGCACTATGGTCCAGACGACCCCTTTTGTTGGCATATATCTTTTCTTCTCTTCAAGATCTAATCTTTCTTCTTCTTAAGCGAACGGTCTTGTTTTTTTTCTTCGCATTGCGTTTATAATAAATCATGCTGAAAACCGGTGTTAACTTACTAGAGAATTGAATTTGGAGAAACTTCACTTTTAACTTAACCCGTTTCGCTTCGCGTGTGCTGTGGTACATATGGAGGCGAATTAACAATTTGTTTAATTTCAATTCCAAGCATAGCTCGGCTCTGCTTTTTCTTCCTTTTTCCGTTATTTTCTGGTGCAAAAGATGTAGTTATGTATCTCTATTTCTGCAATTTTTCTTTATCCACTAAAATCGCTCTACCCAAAGCCCCAGCCTCGACGCTTATTTATTTATTTATTGTACTCTGCACTCAAAAGTTGCAAACTTTAGGTACAGACGGGGATTGGCCATAGCTGCGGTGGCTTTCGGCCGGAAGGTGTTACATATTTGCTTATAAATTAAACTTATACCAAATAATGATTATTTACACGTGTGGTAACAAGTTATTTACATAAAAATTATTTATAAATTTAATAACATATAAAGTTATATGAGATGCAGAAGGTTAGCTGATTTAAGGAAGTTTAGAATTAGCTGGAGGTTTGCAGGATTAGGGTCAATTAATAGTTCCAAGATTTTAAAATTTGGAAAATTTGTTCTATGTGTTTGTAGGGCGGGGCAGTCGTCAAGAATATGGGAGATTGATATGGAGTCCGTGGTGCAGAATTGGCATTGATAGTTTGATATTTGGTAAAGCTGGAATTGTTTATGTTGGCTATTGCTTCCAATGTGGATAGGAAATATGAGCAGATGCAGAATTTCCCTCTAATCTTGACTGCTATTTTAATGGCTTCAAGAATAGCAATCGCCTCTGCCGTGTAGACTGTTGAGTAGCTTGGGAGGACAGCTTGTTTAAGGGTATCATCTTCTGTCGTTACCGCAAAGCCAATTATTTCCTTGTTCAAGGATCCTTCTGTGAACAGGAGCGTGAAGTTCTTCCTCATGAGCTGGTGTTGCATTTCTAGAAATTGTTGGACAAATATGTCCTTGTTTGTATCAGATTTTTTTAGACGGCTTAGTCGGGTATCTATTAGATTGATATCGAGAAACCAGGGCGGTAATATTGGTTTAGGCTTATAAGGAAGAGAGGTTGGGAGCTCTAGCTTGCGACTTAGGGAAATGCACCGGTCGACCGTTGAGGTTCGATATTTTTTGTGTTATTTTTGGTTATCTGTTGGATAATTTTTCTTAGAGGTGTATCGTTTGCGTGCATGATAGTGTTAATTGTTTTTATTTGTAAGTGTTCGATTCTGATTTCTAATGGATCGATGTTAGATTCCAGGTATAGATTGAAAGTGGGTGTAGAGCAGAAGGCTCCCAGAGATGTTCGCAAGATTGAGTTAATTAACGTTTTAATTGGTTTTATAAGTGACTTAGAGGAGTTACCGTATATCGGTAAAGCGTAATCAATTTTGGAAATACATAGGCTTTTGACGATTTGAACAAGGGTGTTGGGGTGGCTGTTGTATTTTCTGCTGGAAAGGCATTTTATTATATTTGATGATTTCTGTAGTGATTTGTGTAATTTATTGAAGTGGGGATTGAATTTGTATTTTGTGTTGAAGGACAGATCTAGAATAGTTAGTTCGTTAAATATGTTTATAATTGCGGATTGTGTAGAGACCTGGCATGAACATTGTTTTTTCCGGAAAATGTGGATGTGTTTGCATTTTGAAATTGAAAGCATTGCGCCGGATTTTTGGCACCATTCATTGATTTCAGTAAACAGCCTGTCGAGGTTGATAGAAATGTTTTTTTCTTTTTTCAACGGTATTAAGATGTTTAATCATCCGCATAAGCTGTGTGTTGAAGTTCCTTTTTGACATGAAGTTCATCACATATTTGATAATTAATGGGCCGCAGCCCCATACTGATAGTTGATTTGTGATGGTATGCAATCCTATTTTTATACCCTTGCAGAGGGTATTATAATTTTGGTCAAAAGTGTGCAACCCAGTGAAGGAGACATCTCCGACCCTATAAAGAATATATATTCTTGATCAGGATCACCTTCTGAGTTGATATGATCATGTCCGGCTGTCCGTCTGTCTGTCCGTCTTTCTGTCCGTCTGTCTGTTTCTACGCAAACTAGTCTCTCAGTTTTAAAGCTATCGACTTGAAACTATGCACACCCCCTTTTTCCTTTGCACGCAGTATATAAGTCGGAACGGCCGGTATCGGCCCACTGTATCCTATAGCTGCCATATAACTGATTGATCGGAAATGGTATAACTTTGGTGTTTTTGGAGTTAGAGAGTTCAAGTTAGAGTTCGAGATTTTACACGAGCGCTATTTTTGGCAAAATAATACGAAATGCCAAATTTCATAAGGATAAGCCAACTATATCCTATAGCTGTCATATAACTTAACGATCGGAAGTGACCCAACCTTTGTGTTTTTGAAGATAGAAAGCTGGAGCTTGGTACAGATTCTATTTTTGGTCAGTTGATCCAACCTACCAAATTTCATAAGGATCGGCCGACTATAACTTATAGCAGCCATATAACTGAACGATCGGAAATGGTTTTTGGTAGAATTACCAACTACAAGACAAGAATTTGGTATTTTTGAAAAACGAAGTTTAGGATTTTTTTTAGATTTTGTATTATAAAAAATTGGGTTATATTATCTTATTATCATATCCGATTTTTGCGATATATATCTGGTTTCAACTGCAAGGGTATATCAACTTTGGCTCCGCCCGAAGTTAGATTTCCTTTCTTGTTTTTCTGTGGAAATGATTGAAATGAAATGATCTTCCAATTGTATCTAGAAGGAAAATGTAGAAAAAGATGTAGGCGGTGTTTCTTGTAAAGAGGATATACATATTTTAGACGTTATTTGGCAGGTAAGCAATTGATCAAAGATTTCGACCCAATGATTATCTACCCCAAGGGCAAATAGGGCTGCTGTTATAGTGTTTGGGAACATACAGTTAAAATTTATGTCTAAAAAAAATAGAGGGTGTGTCTGTGTAGGATCTAGTAATGTTTGCATCCAGTAGCGTAAGTAATGATTCTTCACTTGTACTTGTCCAGATTCCATCTTTTTTTTATTATATCGTAGGGTTGTGGCTAATTGGGATAGGCATTCCTTATGCCTTGTAGCTTGAGCTGTGTTTTGTCTCAGCAGAAAGAGTTCCAAAAGGAGCGTTTCTATTTTCAGATGGATTTTATGTATCACCACCAGGGTCTTTTCGCATTAATTCGCTTTATTTTTTTTTCCTTAATGAGGACAGTAGCAAATATGAGGTTCAGACTTTTCATACCCATGTAGAGCGAGAGTTCCCGGATTGGAAACTCCTGAAGCTCTACTCTCTCCACAAGAATATTTTTAAGTGCTGAGAAGCTTCTTCGGATAAAGCTTGTGCATTTTGGCAGATTACTTTTATATATATATATGGGCTATACTCTACTGTCGAACGCGGCAATCGTCGCGTTTCAACGCATTTCAGCTAAAAAAACCAAGTGCTAACACTTTTTTTATTTTTAAGAAACGTAAACCTCATAGCTTTTCATAAGCACAAAACTACGCCTGTTACAAGCGACAAAAAAATAAGTTACTTTTTCAAAAACCAGTTCAAACACTGATTTGTAAACGCAATCTATTTGTTTGGTCATTGAGTGTTTTCAATGACGTTAGTCCGCTCCAAAATCTAAACACCGAATTTAATAATTGAACGTTGTATGTTATTTATTCTACATATAGGCAGATGAAACCGGATGACCAAAAATTGATAGATCATGTTCCTGACCCGACAATTTTACAATTTTTTAAAGTATTTTTTTTTATACCCTTAAGGAGGGTATTATAATTTTGTCTAAAAGTGTGCAACGCAGTGAAGGAGACATCTCCGACCCTATAAAGTATATATATTCTTGATCAGGATCACCTCCTGAGTTGATATGAGCATGTCCGTCTGTCTGTCTGTCTGTATCTACGCAAACTAGTCTCTCAGTTTTAAAGCTATCGATTTGAAACTTTGCACACACCCTTATTTCCTTTGCACGCTGGATATAAGTCGGACTATATCCTATAGCTGATTGATCGGAAATGGTATAGCTTCGGTGTTTTTATAGTTAGAGAGTTACATAGGAGCTACTTTTAACAATATACTACAACATGTTAAATTTAGGCCGGATAAGGATCGGCGATAAGGAGCTAAGCCAACCAAATATCATAAGGATCGGTCGACTATATCTTATATCTGCCATATGACTGAACGATCTGAAATGGTTTTTGGTAGAAATACCAACTTTGGTGTTCTTGAAGATAAAAGTTTGGGACTTTTTTTAGATTTTGTTTTGTAGTGAATTGGTTATATTATGTTGGTGTTCTTGAAGATAGAAGTTTGGGACTTTTTTTAGATTTTGTTTGGTATGAATTGGTTATATTATGATACTCTCATAGGGATGTTAACTATATCCGATGTTTGCGATATATATCCGTTTTTAACTGCAAGGGTATATCAACTTCGGCTCCGCCCAAAGTTTGCTTTCCGTTCTTGTTTTTAACTCAAATTTTATATCTGTCACACTTTTAAGGTAACTAGAAGTTTTTTAAGAAGTTTTTTTATACAATATTTTGTATTTTTATTTGAAAATGAACTTTGTCTGAAGGTCATTTTTTTAAATTTTTTTGAACATTTTTATTTTTTTAAACATTTTTAGATTTACCATGTCACACGCGACCAACTTTCAATACGTTTTAAATACAGCTTATATTAATTTAAACTAAACTTTAAACTCAACATTCATTGGACAACTACCGTGGACGTTATGATAAAAAATATTAATTTATATGTCACACGCATATTATGTCAGTTTTAGAATGGAAATTTCATATTGTAAATTTGGCGGATTTATAAGACGTACCGTTTTATTTAAAATTTGTGTACGTTCTTTGAACATAAACCAATAATAAAACAAGAAATGACGGCTTTAGCAGAGTTTCCTGACTATATTATACCCGGTACTCACCTCTTCCACCCACAGTTTAACTAACCTTTAAAGTTTAAACATGAATACTTCTAGGTGTGCTTTCACCAAAAATCTAGAAAAATATTAAAAATTTATAATAAATATACAATAATAAAAAAAAATACCAAATCGTACCACTATATCTTATAGCTTCCATAGAAACGATTGCATCAGTGGTCGCTCATTTATGAGAGAGCACTCATAAAATCAATTCTAATGGTCAGATCAGGCTAATATTTTTACTATAAGTTACTTACATATACAAAACTGAAATAAAAAATATTGGAGTGATTGCTTAATTACACTCTCACGCCAACCTCCTCAAAAATGTATGATAACAAAAGAATAGTTTAATAGTAGAATATTAGAAGTAATAGTAGAAGTAGAATACGAACAATATTATAAAATCATATACATAATTGTTTTATGTAGTAAAGAAATGGTTGTCTCTAGTAGCGGTAATTTTTGGGTAAAAGTAATTTTTTTTTGCCCACGAATAAATGTGTCAGAGCTTAAAAGCAATCTGTTAAGAAAATCTGTATTTCAGTCTACTTGTAAAATTTGTAAAATCTTTTCTCAGCGGCTTCTTCAGAAAGCTCTCCAATCGATAATCGATTCAGCAGCATGAAGTACAACTTTATGAAATGATGGTGGGAGAGGCTCATATCCCTTATTTTGTATGTCCTTAATTAACACATCCAGCACATTTCTAGTTCTTTGGGCAAGTGTACCGCATTCCTTAAGCCAAATGTTAAAACTTTAACGTTAAAACTGGAGAAGAATTAACTAATAAAACGAAAAATAATCTTAAAACAAAAACACAAAGCGAACAACGAAAGTACAGACTAGCTATATTTACCAAAATAATACGACATGCGAAATTTCAAAGGGATAGGCCGACTATATCCTATAGCTGCCATATAACTGAACGATTGGAAATGACCCAACTTTCGTGTTTTTAAAGATAGAAAGCTAGAACTTAGTACAGATTATATTTGGTCAGTTAACCCGACCTACCAAATTTCATAACGATCGGCCGACTATATCTTATATCTTATAGCTGTTTGTGTGGGAAATTGTATATATATGTACTATATGGGTATATTTCCTCCACAAATCGGCCGATTTGATTGAAATGTGATTTTAGATATAGAACTATAGGAGTCAGGGACCGTAAATAATGATTATTGTTATGATTTTTATTTTAAAAATTACAAAATAGATACTATTCTCTAATCGAATAAATAAATATAATCATTATTCTTTGATGGAAAAAATAAAAACACAAAATAATCATTATTTTATGATCGAAAAATAAAAGTCACAAAAAATCATTATTCTATGATCGAAAAATAGAAATTGTACTGGCGAATGAAGCATTAAATCAATTTTTATTTAAATATTAAATAAAATATAATTTAAAATACATTAAATATTAAAAAAAAAAAAAAATAATAATAATAATCTGGAAAGCTTTTACATGCCATCATGGCGAAAGGCTCAGCCGGCTTGGATTTCCGCTTGGGACCTTAAAGTTCTTTTCGATCTAACCGGCGAGGCAGACAGACGTTTCCAAGTAAGTCTCTTGCTTTGGGCAAGCCAGTTAACCCCTTACTTAGGAACACCTTGGTATTATTTTTTTGTCCAGAAGCACCAGCCAAATCAAAGCCGCCTGGCCATCCGCCTGAATCCCGGACAGAAACCGTCGAAAAGGATTTCTTGCGAGTTTTTGCCCAAATTGGGGCACAGCCTCTGCCTCCGGGAAGATCCCCAAGTGGATCACGTGGATCAACGTCCCAGCTAGCCAAAGGAGCTAAGGTGGAACTAATCCCCTAGAGCCGTGGACACCACGGGAATCAACGGTTCAGCCGCTTTGGATCGCAGTCATCTGTCCCTGGGAGCACCCTCGACACGTGGACTGGCGAATCCGGGAATTTTACGCCCAAAGGGGAGCCCATCGATCGTCAACAGGAGCGACCCCCAAGTGCCGTGAACCCGCTTGTGTCTCGCTGAGCACCTTGCCTTCGATCCCAATTGGGAATCGGCTGCTCCGCAAGTTAATCGCCAAAGTTGGAGACAAATTGGAGAAGGAAAAATGCTCGAAAAGTCTTAAAAACGTGAAAAATGAAATAAGTGAAAAATGAAATAACAAGAAAGGAAAGCTAACTTCCGGCGGAGCCGAAGTTGATATACCCTTGCAGTTAAAACCGGATATATATCGCAAACATCGGATATAGTTGGCCGATCCTTATGATTACATCATAATAAAACAAATTAATTACAATAAAAAATCTAAAAACAAAGTCCCAAGCTTCTATCTTTAACAATACCAAAGTTGGTATTTCTACCAAAAATCATTTCCGATCGTTCAGTTATATGGCAGCTATAGGATATAGTCGCCTGATCCTAATAAAATTTGGTAGGTTGGATCAACTGACCAAAAATAGAATCTGTACCAAGTTCCAGCTTTCTATATTCAAAAACACAAAAGTTGGGTCATTTTCGATCGTTCAGTTATATGGCAGCTATAGGATATAGTCGACCGATCTTTATGAAATTTGGCATGTCGTAATATTTTGCCAAAAATAGCTCTTGTGTCAAATTTGAATTTGTGTCTCTCTAACTCTAAAAACACCAAAGTTATACCATTTCCGATCAATCAGTTATATGGCAGCTATAGGATATAGTAGGCCGATCCGAGCAGTTCCGACTTATATACTGCGTGCAAAGGAAAGAAGGGTATGTGCAAAGTTTCAAGACGATAGCTTTAAAACTGAGAGACTAGTTCGCGTAGGTTTCTACGCCAGACGGGACAGACAGACGGACAGACAGACGGACAGACGGACATGATCATATCAACTCAGGAGGTGATCCTGATCAAGAATATATATACTTTATAGGGTCGGAGATGTCTCCTTCACTGCGTTGCACACTTTTTGACAAAATTATAATACAATAGTTTAAATAACTAAAATAAAAAATGTTCTAAATAATCAAACAAGATCAAAAGCCATTTAAGCTTAAAACGAAACAAAAGAAAAAAAAAAAGAATAAATAATGTGTCAGTTCCGAAAAACCAATGTCGTGCAAGTGGTGATCTTATCTTTTTCCGGGATAACTTCCGGTCTTGGGACAAGCCCCATGTTTTGTTCCAGCGAACCTGCGCCGAGAGATCGATCTTTCGCCGAGGAGAGCATGTAATTTTGGCACCTGTTCATTTTTCTTATCGCCGTATACCCACACCGAAAACGCTAAACGCGTGCACTTTCGTAATCAGTGCATTTTTTCTACACTGAGATAATTTTTCGGAACTAAAACATTAAACGGAAAATGCAAATAAAAAAAATATATATAAAATTATAATATAAGATTCTCTCACGGAAAAGAAACAAGAACAAAAAATATAAATATATATACATTTGTTTTTTTTTCATTTTTTTTTCACTAAGAAAAATTAAAAAAAATTTTGTTTTTTCCTTCAATAAATTTTTTTTATGAAAATTTTTAATCTTTACTTATAAATTACACTACAACCTAAAGTAAACAAATAGCTAAAAATTAGATATATTTTAAAAAACTCGCCATTACAAAATTTATAGCTAGCTTAAAAATCACTCTTATTTCCGCCTCCATATTATATATTATATTTAACATTTACCATATTTACCTTTATTTACCCTATTGTTATAAAATTGATGAAATTAACTATATTTAAACAATGTTTACTCTAATTAGAAACTACTTTACTGTTATTTAGGGATAAAAATTGAATTAAAAATGAATTGTTAAAACTTTAAACTGAACCAGCTGATGTTTCTTCAGTCCTAGGGTGCAACAAGGGATCATCGGAGTCGTACTCTAGCGGAGATGGTCATAGGTAGGGTAGGGCTTCTAGCGAACACAACACCAGTGTCTCGCAAACTCTAATTTCTCAGTTCCTATTTTCTTGCCTTCTTCTGTCCGTCTGGAATTGTGCCCTTAGTTCTTCCGGTTTTTATAGCTCATTTATAACATTTTTTTTTTGTTGTCGCAAGCACGGTAAATTCTATTCTAATTAATAATAATGTGTGGCTAGTGTTAGGTTCTACATAGACGCAAGACCACCACCCCCAAAGCCGACGAGCTAGAGCCGGATAATAAAGCGAATCTAAAGATACGTCCGATCACGGCTACCCGTGACCCGTTACACGCTACAGATAATTAATTATTATTAATAAAAGAAAAGTGGCGCCCAACGTGTGGGGCCTTAGTGAATAAAATTAAGTTCATTAAGACTCCCGAAGGACACAATCCTAGATACATTTCCATTCCATTCTTCTTTACTTCACGTTTCTAAAATTTTCGACTTGCGAGAGGTGCAGTATCCTAGCTTCCTAGCTAAAATCCTTAATATTCTTTCTACTCGGAGAAAATTTTTTTTTGCTGGAATACGTGTGTAAGATTACACCGGCCATAACCTATTTAATAGGACAAACATTGTCTTTTGAATACGTTTCAAGCTTAATAAACAGATTTTCTTCCCACACCTATATACCTTTTGAGAAATTTGAAATTATAAAATTCAAGACATCCTTGGACAGGAGAACATCAAGCTAAGGGTTCAGTTATTGTTGATTTATTATCGATTTATTTTTTATTTTTATTTGGTTATTTTTTTTTTTTTTTTTTTTTTTAAGTTTTTTATTGCAAAACTTTTAAAACCTTTCGAGCATGATGGGGTTAGATCAATCGCCGAACCGAGGAGTCGGAAGTGCTGCAAATCCTGTCTGTCCGCTATGTCAAACCGAAATAAATTCGTCTGACTGTTTTACAACAACATGAAGGCACGAATTTCATAGATAATGTGTCGAAGATCATTTTAAGAGCAGTGACACATGTCCTGTGTGCGAATCATTGTGTTGAACGGCAGCCTCTAAACCTACCGTAGCTCGCGAAACTCGTAATAGAACCAAAGCTACTCAGCCTCAGAGCAACAATCTATTAGAAGAGGGACCTTCTACCTCAGCACGTAGTAACACTAATGCAAACGCAAGTATGATCAGCGCCAATGCAGTACAATTGTTAGCCATGGAGCGAAGGATGTTAGCCACTCTCTCTGAGAAGATTTCTGAACTGATACAGAATGCCATCTCAGAAAGCGTGAGTAGAGTAACGGTCACCCCAAGCCCGGATTTGGAAAATACCGGAAGTGCGGGATTTTCTCAAGAACAAGTCCCAAGAGGTTTTGATAGAGGTGAGACTCCACATTCTCCCACTTCTCAAAGAATGGTTGCTTCAGAGTTATTAACTCGACCAGATAAAGTGGTTCACATTCTCAACGGATGGAAAATAAAATATTCTGCCGAAGATATGTCCGTCGACAATTTTATATATAGGGTCGAGGCCCTGTCGAAGCAAACATTAGACGGAAATTTTGCCGTGTTGTGTAGGAACGCTAGTGTTCTATTCGAAGGAAAGGCTTTACTCTCGGTACCACAAGGCGTATGGCGAAATACTCTGGAAAGATTTTTGTGCAGCTTTACGACTCCAATTTAGACCAAGTAGAGACGATGGAGACATAAAGGAGTTAATTAGAATGACGAAACAGAAACCTAATGAGTCATTCGATAGCTTCTACGAGACCATATCGGGGCTAATAGATCAATTAGACCAACCATGAAATGCAGCTAAACTTGTCCGAGTGTTGAAAAGCAATCTCCGTCCAGAAATACGGCACGAAATCCTTAATTTAATTAAGGAAGGGCCGAATTAAGGGAAATTTCGAAGATTTTCTCGCCGATGTTAAGCGTTGCAGTGGTTATGCTAGAGTCTCTCCTTTTAAGCGTGAAGTCGCTGAGCTTAGAGAGGAAACAGTAGACCCACAAGGAACGGAACTCGGGAGCGACGCAGATATCGAAGCATTTTTCTTAATATGCCAAAACGAAGGACATAGATACCAGGATTGCCTTTCAGAAAGGCGGGTATTTTGTTACGGTTACGGAGCTGCTAACACGTACAAACCCAGTTGTAACAAATGTGCAAAAAACTCCAAGCCCGGCATATCGAAGTCGCAATTCAAACAGAAGACTTCATATGCCAGTCGAAATCAGTCAACGATGACCGACCATTAGAGAACACCCATGAAAGTGTATCTCTCCCATCCCCAGACGAACAAAAATATCCAGATGGTTCCCTACTTCACAGCAAAATTTCGAAGTTAAGGGACATGACTATTCCAAAAACCCAAAACATGGGAAGCTTACCTAAGCGAAATTCAAAGAGGTTGAGGCGTTTTGGAAAAACGTAAAAAAATGTAGAGACGGCCTGAAACATATAAGTTCCATACCGGCAGGACCAAGAGATCCTCGACCATTTTTACCGATTCGATTACTTGATCGGGTCGTATACGGTTTGTTAGATTCGGGTGCTTCAATTAGTTGCATAGGAGGGGAGTTGGCTAACGAGGCAATAAAGAGCGAGGAATTCCGAGCAATAAAAGGCAATGCTGGACTTCTAAACAGCGACATAGAATATGGCAAGGTCAAGAAGCCTTTAAGAATTTACGTGGTACCTTCCCTCAAGCAGAATCTATATTTGGGCATAGATTTCTGGAAGATGTATGATCTCCTTTCTACGCATTTAAGAGTAGCGGAAATAGAATCGACTAAAGTAGATCTTAAGAACGAATTAGACAAACACACATTGTTCGAAGGAGAAAGGGAAAAGTTGACTAACGTTATAAATTGCGTTCCCTCTTTCACTCAGGAAGGGTTAGGCAGGACAAATTTAATAACCCATTCTATTGACGTAGGAATGGAAAAATAGCGCCATTTCCCCGTATCTCCCGCAGTCGAAAAGGCAATGTTTGCCGAAATCGATCGAGTGTTACAATTGGGAGTGATAGAGTGCGTGGTTCTGAGCCGATTACCAAAGGCCGAATACATAACAATTTTAGACCTCAAAGATGCCTACTGGCAAGTGCTTTTAGATGCTCAGTCGCGCGAATAGACAGCATTCACGGTTCCTGGTAGACCATTATATCAATTCAAGGTCATGCCGTTTGGATTATGCAACGCGACTAGCACCATGTCCCGTCTAATGGACAAAGTAGTGCCAGCTCACTTGAGGAATGAAGTCTTCATATACTTCGACGATCTTCTGATAGTATCTTCCAGTTTTGAAGGGCACCTGGAAGTCCTCAGGGAATTAGCTCTTCATATAAGGCGTGCAGGCTTGACGATCAATATTGGCAAAAGTCATTTCTGCATGCGGCGTGTGCGCTATCTGAGTCATATAATAGGTGACGGGGGAATCCGAAGTTCCTGTTCTATGCAGTCCAGACTTCGAAAAACCTTTCGCTATTTATTGCGATGCCAGCAAAACAGGCGTAGGAGCCGTATTGATACAGGTTTCCGACGAAGGTAACGAACGGCCGATTGCGTTTGTTTCAAAGAAATTGAACAAAGCACAGCGAAACTACACAGTCACTGAACAAGAGTGTTCGGCTGCTATCGTTGCTTTAAAGAATTTCAGAGCGTATGTAGAGGGGTTAAAATTCAAAATAATTACGGATCATGCCTCTCTAAAATGGTTGATGTCGAACCACGATTTAAGTTCCCGTTTAGCTCGGTGGTCTTCAGCGCTGCAAAGATACGTTTTTGAGATAGAGCATCGCAAGGGTACTCTAAACGTCGTCCCCGATGTTTTGTCGCGTGTTGACGAAGAGACAGTTGCAGGCATACACTTGATGGAAGGGCTTATATTATTGACCTTAATTCAGGAGAATTTAAATCGCATGAGCACCTCAAATTGATTAAGGATGTGGAAGAAAATAAACAAAATTTTCCAGACCTTAAGGTGGAAAGTGGTTATTTGTACCGTAAAGCGGAGCACTTGACTGGAGAACAAATGCACGATGAGTATGCGTGGAAACTTTGGTTACCCAAAGAGTTAGTGCCCAAAGTTCTTTCACTGGCTTATGACAGTTCCTTGGCCGCTCATGGAGGCGTACACAAAACCATCGAGCGGATAAGGCGATACTATTTCTGGCCTGGTCGCGTTTCAGACGTAAGGGCCTACATAAGTGATTGTGAGATTTGCAAGTGTAGGCACCGAATTTCATCTTCAGACCTCCTTTAGGAAAGGCGCCTGAGACTCAGCGGTTCTTTCAACGTCTTTTCGTGGATTTTCTCGGACTTTATCCCAGGTCGCGAAGTGGGAATGTGGGCATCTTCAGTGTCCTCGATCATTTTTCGAAGTATGTCTTTCTTAAGCCTGTAAGAAAAATTGATTCTAGCGTAGTTGTCAAATATTTAGATAGCGAGCTGTTTATGACTTTTGGGGTCCCAGAAACGGTGGTGTCGGACAACGGGTCCCAATTTCGATCAAAAGTTTTTCAGAGCTAATTCAAGAATATGGCATTAATCATATTTTGACTGCCGTATATTCGCCACAGGCTAACGCCTCGAAACGTGTGAACAGATCGGTCATATCTGCAATCAGAGCTTATCTGCGCCCTGACCAGAAAGATTGGGATGAAGCCCTAAACAGGATATGCTGCGCGCTGAGATCTTCGGTGCATTCAAGCCTTGGAACGAGTCCATACTACATGGCATTTGGGCAGCATATGGTGACCTCTGGGGCGACATATTCACTACTCAGTCGCTTAAATCTTTTGGACGATCGCTCACTAAGATTCGACAGGCAGGATTCGTTTGATATAGTCCGCAAACAAGCGTGCGAGAAAATGTTTAAGAAGCACGAGGAAAACAAGAAACGCTATAACCTTCGTTCTCGTGAGGTTAGCTACACTGAAGGGCAAGAAGTTTATTGGCGTAACTTTAAACAAATTTGCTTCCAAACCAGGTATAACGCCAAATTCGGACCAATCTTTGTAAAATCTCGAATTCGTATGAAACTCGGCAATCTTTATTACGAACTGGAAGACCTTCAAGGAAAAGTTGTCGGTACTTACCACGCTAAAGATATTCGGCAATAGCTTCAGTCGGAATCAGCCTAGGGTATCTATCCAACTATACTCTAGTCTGATTATAGCGGGGGGGTTTTGTACTGGCGACTGAAACATTAAATCAATTTTTATATTAAAAAAAAAAAAATAAACAAAAAAAAATTTTTTTGATTTATTTATTGATTTTTGGCGCCATAATTCCCCAAAAAAAAAACCGATTGAATAGGCGGGGATGCCATCAATTAAGTGGCACCGTTCAGCGGCCCAGGCTTGGATTTCCGCTTGGGACCTTAAAATTCTTTTCGATCTAACCGGCGAGGCAGACAGACGTTTCCAAGTAAGTCTCTTGCTTTGGGCAAGCCAGTTAACCCCTTACTTAGGAACACCTTGGTATTATTTTTTTGTCCAGAAGCACCAGCCAAATCAAAGCCGCCTGGCCATCCGCCTAAATCCCGGACAGAAACCGTCGAAAAGGATTTCTTGCGAGTTTTTGCCCAAATTGGGGCACAGCCTCTGCCTCCGGGAAGATCCCCAAGTGGATCACGTGGATCAACGTCCCAGCTAGCCAAAGGAGCTAAGGTGGAACTAATCCCCTAGAGCCGTGGTCACCACGGGAATCAACGGTTCAGCCGCTTTGGATCGCAGTCATCTGTCCCTGGGAGCACCCTCGACACGTGGACTGGCGAATCCGGGAATTTTACGCCCAAAGGGGAGCCCATCGATCGTCAACAGGAGCGACCCCCAAGTGCCGTGAACCCGCTTGTGTCTCGCTGAGCACCTTGCCTTCGATCCCAATTGGGAATCGGCTGCTCCGCGGGTCAATCGCCAAAGTTGGAGACAAATTGGAGAAGGAAAAATGCTCGAAAAGTCTTAAAAACGTGCACTGAGAAAAATTTAAAGTGAAAAATGAAATAACAAGAAAGGAAAGCTAACTTCCGGCGGAGCCGAAGTTGATATACCCTTGCAGTTAAAACCGGATATATATCGCAAACATCGGATATAGTTGGCCGATCCTTATGATTACATCATAATAAAACAAATTAATTACAATAAAAAATCTAAAAACAAAGTCCCAAGCTTCTATCTTTAACAATACCAAAGTTGGTATTTCTACCAAAAATCATTTCCGATCGTTCAGTTATAAGGCAGCTATAGGATATAGTCGCCTGATCCTAATAAAATTTGGTAGGTTGGATCAACTGACCAAAAATAGAATCTGTACCAAGTTCCAGCTTTCTATATTCAAAAACACAAAAGTTGGGTCATTTTCGATCGTTCAGTTATATGGCAGCTATAGGATATAGTCGACCGATCTTTATGAAATTTGGCATGTCGTAATATTTTGCCAAAAATAGCTCTTGTGTCAAATTTGAATTTGTGTCTCTCTAACTCTAAAAACACCAAAGTTATACCATTTCCGATCAATCAGTTATATGGCAGCTATAGGATATAGTAGGCCGATCCGAGCAGTTCCGACTTATATACTGCGTGCAAAGGAAAGAAGGGTATGTGTAAAGTTTCAAGACGATAGCTTTAAAACTGAGAGACTAGTTCGCGTAGGTTTCTACGCCAGACGGGACAGACAGACGGACAGACAGACGGACAGACGGACATGATCATATCAACTCCTGATCAAGAATATATATACTTTATAGGGTTGGAGATGTCTCCTTCACTGCGTTGCACACTTTTTGACAAAATTATAATACCCTCTGCAAGGGTATAAAAATCCCAATCAGCTATGATTTAAATTTAATAAAGCAAAAATAATGATAATAAGGGTAAAACCATACAATTTTGTATAAATAAGTTAAATACACCGAGAGAAAAATGAAGTTAAAATATAAGTAAAAATGTTGGAAATAAAATTCCAAGCGAAGTCAAATGTGCGGCAATAAATTTAAAAGGCGACCCCATTAAATTTTTTTTTTTTTATTTTTTTTACAAACAACATTTTTTTTTTTGAAAGATAATTAAAAGATTTTATTTTTATGAAGGAAGTAAGCCTGAAGTGTTAAGCTCAATAGTTTAAATAACTAAAATAAAAAATGTTCTAAATAATCAAACAAGATCAAAAGCCATTTAAGCTTAAAACGAAACAAAAAAAAAAAAAAGAATAAATAATGTGTCAGTTCCGAAAAACCAATGTCGTGCAAGTGGTGATCTTATCTTTTTCCGGGATAACTTCCGGTCTTGGGACAAGCCCCATGTTTTGTTCCAGCGAACCTGCGCCGAGAGATCGATCTTTCGCCGAGGAGAGCATGTAATTTTGGCACCTGTTCATTTCTCTTATCGCCGTATACCTAGACCGAAAACGCTAAACGCGTGCACTTTCGTAATCAGTGCATTTTTTCTACACTGAGATAATTTTTCGGAACTAAAACATTAAACGGAAAATGCAAATAAAAAAAAAATATATATAAAATTATAATATAAGATTCTCTCACGGAAAAGAAACAAGAACAAAAAATATAAATATATATACATTTGGTTTTTTTTTTTTTTTTCACTAAGAAAAATTAAAAAAAATTTTTTTTTTTCTTCAATAAATTTTTTTTATGAAAATTTTTAATCTTTACTTATAAATTACACTACAACCTAAAGTAAACAAATAGCTAAAAATTAGATATATTTTAAAAAACTCGCCATTACAAAATTTATAGCCAGCTTAAAAATCACTCTTATTTCCGCCTCCATATTATATATTATATTTAACATTTACCATATTTACCTTTATTTACCCTATTGTTATAAAATTGATGAAATTAACTATATTTAAACAATTTTTACTCTAATTAGAAACTACTTTACTGTTATTTAGGGATAAAAATTGAATTAAAAATGAATTGTTAAAACTTTAAACTGAACAAGCTGATGTTTCTTCAGTCCTAGGGTGCAACAAGGGATCATCGGAGTCGTACTCTAGCGGAGATGGTCATAAGTTGGGTAGGGCTTCTAGCGAACACAACACCAGTGTCTCGCAAACTCTAATTTCTCAGTTCCTATTTTCTTGCCTTCTTCTGTCCGTCTGGAATTGTGCCCTTAGTTCTTCCGGTTTTTATAGCTCATTTATAACATTTTTTTTTTGTTGTCGCAAGCACGGTAAATTCTATTCTAATTAATA
The DNA here is from genome assembly GCA_018153235.1 of Drosophila malerkotliana malerkotliana. Taxonomy (NCBI): domain Eukaryota; kingdom Metazoa; phylum Arthropoda; class Insecta; order Diptera; family Drosophilidae; genus Drosophila; species Drosophila malerkotliana. Next base: position 1,002,949 of record JAECXV010000105.1, read on the forward strand.
ATAATGTGTGGCTAGTGTTAGGTTCTACATAGACGCAAGACCACCACCCCCAAAGCCGACGAGACGGATAATAAAGCGTGCCCAGCGATTGTAGAATCTAAAGATACGTACGATCACGGCTACCCGTTACACGCTACAAAATCACAAAATAATCAATATTCTATGATCGAAGAATAAAAATCACAAAATAATCATTATTCTGTGATCGAAAAATAAAAATCACAAATAATCTTTATTTTTTTTCGCTCAAAAATATCGCTCAATTCACGATTTCCCGCTGTGTATTACATTTTCTTGATATTTGGCTTCACCATTAGTACCATAATTTTTCCCTATTATATTCTAGATCAGGATCACCTCTTGAATTGATATAAGCATGTCCATATGTCTGTCCGTCTGGCCAGAATCTGTCCGGATACAAGGTCTTTCCAATACCCCCTATTCCATTCTTTGTCCCAGGCCTATTCTATCATTATATGTATGTCCTTTGAATAATTCGTACTATATACATATGTATTTGTAAAAAGAAACTTAATCAATAATTAAAAATAAAAGCGGAAGTCGAAACGCACGGGATCGTTCGACTTTAGCTGCCAATAATGGATTAATTAAAAATGCCATGCCGAAAAAAAAAAATTTCCCACAGACAGACAAGAATCTAATCAAGAATACATCGACGCGTTTCCACGGAACTATTGTATGTAGTTTTTTTATCGGAATTTAGATATAAATGCCACATTTTAAGTAGTATACCTTAAAGCGCTATGTGCCATTGTGCCATTACCTTTTTAACAAACTTCTGTCAAGAAAAGCTCTGTCAGTAAAGTTGACTTTTTGACATACGAAACTTTATAGGGTTACAAAAATTATTATACCTTCCGCCATGGCTTAAAAAGTATAATGGGGGAAAAAAAACAAGCTTTTTTTGTTTTTACTTAAATTATTTTCTTACCTTCTTAGCCTATTTCAACGAAAATTTCTAGCCCAATTCATCATTGAGAGTGCACCTGGAGAAAAATCATAGTATTCATACTTTAACGCATTATTCATAATTAGGATGTAAAAGTTATTGGTTATAGAATGGGAACCTCCAATAGTAACCAGATATATTGCCAGATATAATTCAATCCTTTGTTTTAACCTAACATAGAGGAATGCACACCTAACATCTGTAATTTAGTGAATAGGGCAGAGTGAAAAATTTTGTCAAAGGCTTTCCAAAAGTCTGGGTAAATTGCATGAGCCTGACGCCACAAAGTGGCCGATTTGGATAATTTAGCGTCAGATATGGAATACTTATCATTAAAAACAATAATATTTTTAGAAAGTTTTAAATGTTTATGGAATTTTAACCCAATAAGAAATAAAATTTAGTAATATTGATAAAGTTAAATTTTTTATTTTTTTAAATTAAATATTTTTGTTTTTGTTTTTGTTTTTAAAGATTTAGTTTTACAAAAAAAAAACTAGTTTCAATTGTCCTGGTCTGGATGAACATTTTTTTCTAGTCAGTATCCAATTTTTTTCTTGAGCATTGTAGTGCATAAGAAGATTTTGGCCTTCAATCTCAAAGGAAACTGCCTTGCTTGAGTTATTGGCGGAACTTTTGGAAAGTTTGTTAATCATGGATCTGACAATAATAACAAAAAGTGTAATTTTATTTTTTTTTGCCGAGCTTTGATCTACGGGTACTGATAAAACGACATTGAATGCAGTCCGCTTTCCAGATTTGTAAAGGCTTACACTAGCTGCTTTAATAAGTTCGGCAGAAGAGTTGGATTCCAATAGTTCCAATAGCGAAACTTTAGAAAATTGGTATCTTGTGTAGCACTCAGTAAAATCCTTATTTATTCGGATGGTATCCAATTTCCTGTCCTCATCCAGAAAAAACCAAATGTTTGGTTAACGAACCTGCGTTCTTGATCTCGAAACGGATCTTAGACCAATTTTATTTTTTCTATCTTCAACAAAGATTTTCATAAAAATTTTTTACGGTGCATCTCAAGTTTGCCTCGGAACACTTTGATTTATCAATTATATTAGTAAAAATGTGATCCACCATAGTAGAACTCTTCTTTGTGGCGTCTGCTTTTCCATGTCATACTGCAAAAAGTGAACGGTTTTAGGCCGACATGATTGTTGAACATAACATTAATTTTAAAAAGGGCAGCTAAATATGGATAATATATACACTAAACGAACCACAGTTTACATCATTTTTTTCGCGGTCTTTTTTTTTAAGTTTGATTAATAACTTAGTAAGGAGGAGTTAGTAAGGAAATTTCAAATTCTACACTTAAAATTTGAAGGACAGGAGAGAGATGTTATAGAGTAGAGACCATTGTAGTTGAAACAAAAGACCCTAAAAGGGTCGTGCTATGCATATGTGGAACTACAATGGCTAAGGAATAGAGGACTAAAGTTTCTAGTCTTTCTATTAGGAATGTTAAAGTTTAAGCGTGTTAGTAAATACTGGCTATCTACATCCCCATTAATTAGGTTATGCAGAAAAACTGCACCGAGCATTGTCCTACGATTTGTTAAGCTAGGTAAGTTTATAAGTAAAAGTCTACTATTATAAGATGGAAGAAGAAGATTTACATCCCAGTTAAAACATCTAAGTGAAAAATTTAATAAGGTCTTTTAAGCACGGATTCTATGCGGTTCTGATGTACTCCATATTGGTGACTTCAGACGCATAAACCGTTTTAGTTATGTAAGGGTTTGACCACCTTTTAATGAAACCAAGGATCCCTTTAGTGGAAAGTTCCCTTTAGTTTTCCTTTTAGGAAATATGGTCGGCAAATTTAAGTTTAGTGTCTGATAGAACGCCGAGATCATTACCCTGAGTTAATTTCTCTAAAGCAATCCCTTAGAGAGTATACGTAGCCTGCAGAGGGCAAGAACGACATAGGCTTGCGTTTTGATCCTATAAGTATTAAGTCATTAGCTAAACACCATTTTTGAAAGTTTTCAAGATCAGACTGAAGACTGCATTGAGCAGAGATGGATTTTTACTGAAGACAAAGCTTTACATCATTTACATACATAAGAACTAGAGAGTTCTTTAAAGCAGGGGGCAAGTCATTTATAAAAAGAGTAAATAATAACGGGCCAAGATGACTTCCTTCCTTCCTTCCAAGATGACGGGAATGGAATGTATATTTCTAAATAAGACTTTTTGTGTCCTTTCATCTAAGACGCTGGAGATCCACGTTAAGAGGTCTGTAGAAAATCCCAGCATATTCAGTTGACTCAGCAAGAGTAAGCGATTTACTGAATCAAATGCTTTGCTCAAGTCTGTGTAAATTACATCGGTTTGATATCCCTTACGAAAGCCATCTACAGTGTTGCCAACTTTTTCTTGAAAAAAAAGCTGTTTTTGACGTGAAAACCCATAAAAAAAGCCAAAAAAAATTCGAAAAAATCCATAAAAAAAGCCATTTTTTCAAAACATATATATTTCGGTTTTAGGTAAAATTTAATTTAATTGGGTATGTCTTATGTTAAGATATTAAATTTAATTGGGTTTGTCTTATGTTAACATATCCATTAATTCATCTATGTTGGCTGCTTGGTTGTTATAAGTTAATCCTGTTCCAATCATACGTACAAATTTGTTTGGAACGCTATATGTGTAGCAGCATTTCTCCAGTCTGCGCAAGCCATATCTGTAAATTCATAATTAAATTTATTATCATTATCAATTTAAACGATAAATTATCTAATTACCTTATATAAAGTACACTATTAAGTGTAGTCAATTCTAATTTGTTTCGTAATTTTGATTTTACAAGATTAACTTGGCTAAAAATGCGCTCCACTTCGGCATTAGACCAAGGCAACGATAAAATATCCATCGCAAAGTTGGCTAACTCCGCAAAAGAATTGTTGCCTCCGGAGTCCCTATAGCTATTTACTTCTATCCAGAATTTCGAGGTGTTCTCTATATTTTCCCATTTTACGAGGTGAATTTTGTGGTATTGAGTATCAATGTGGCTTATATTTTGATAGTTAAGGCCTTCCAATAGAGGGATGATGTCTTTTTATTGTGGCGCAATACGTTCCTGACTGATAAAATATCCACCTGCTTCAATATATTATAGTTATCTGGAAGCCTTGAAGCCACATAGAGACGATCATTTTTTATACGTTATCAAGTTTAATTTTCTTACCTTTGTTTTAATTGTTTAATAAGGGCCATCAAAAATTTTGAGCAGCAGTCTCGAATTTCTTTTTCAGATGCAGAATCCAGCTGAATTAACTTTATATGTTTTTCAAATTCATAACCTTGCGTGAGGTTACTGTCGATATATTTCTCAAAATCTTCTGTTGCTAATAAATCTATATCTATTTCTGGTGGTATTATGCCCTTCTTCAGAGATTGAATGGCTATAGTCAATTCATTTAACAACTCAGTAGCATTTGTGTTGTGGCTCTGAAAACACTTGTTCACTTTTTGCAATTCCGACAAAATTGGATTTAAAAAAAGTAAATATAAGTAGTTTTTATCGTTATACATTTGATTCAAAAGCTCCGCTTTGTGGCATTTTTCCTTGCTTGCCGCTAAACAAAAATGAAGTTTAAGTTCTTTCCATTGCTGTAAAATCCGTGACACCGCCAACTCAATCGAAAGCCATCTCGTGTCGCACACTTTTTTAATCTTCAATGGAGTCTTAGAGAAGAATATTTAATTATTAGTTTTAATTATAAAATTATTTAGGTGGAACAAGAACGAGTTAGAACAAAAAGGAGTTAGAAAAAAAAACGACTTACATCGACACAGAACATCACGACACAGAACAGTAAAGTTGAGGGTTATTTAAACAAACCTTGTCGTCGTTAAGGGTTTGGTATATTTTTTGGTATTCAAATTGTCTAGCCGAACTTTTTGAAAATCAGTTGTATGTTTCGTGGACTAAAAACTCCAAATCTGTTGGCAAAAAATCTTTGCAAGCGTGACTAACAGATAATTGTATGGAATGACAAACGCACTTTATTAAAATAAAGTAAGGTGCTTCCTTTTTAGCTCCGTATAGACACTTTTATTTGTGCCTATCATCACATTTGCGTTGTCGGTGCCAATGCCAATTAAATTTTTAATGTCGAGATCCCGATCCTTCAACTCTTTTTTTATGGCCGCCGCAATGCAAGACGCATTCCCTTGCTCTAGGGAAATGAGGTTTAAGAATGTGGAAACAAATTTTCCATGTTGCCGCGAAAAGTAATTGATGGCAACACCTAATTACATATAGAATTACATAAACAACATTTAAGCTCGTATTTAAAATTCATATATAAAGCAATATAATAAAAAATTTAAAATGAAACATACATACCTAGAATTTTAGTGAAACTTATATCAGTTGATTCATCTATTTGGAGACTAAACTTTGAGTCCCCAATATCACTGCGCAACTCCTCGGAGAAGTGAAGTCCCAAAACATTTTTAATAATGCTGGTACACTTGGTCCTGTGTAGTCGTATGCGACTCGGACTATCACCTTCAAAGAATTTGGTGCACAGGTTGCCCAAGTGATCAACTTGAGCAAACGATGTATGCTCAGCAATAAATAGGCAAAGTGCCGCTTCCTGTTCCATCGTTTTGACGGGCAAAGTGACAAAATCCAATTTGTTGGATTGTTGGAATCCGCCTGATGCATTTTTATGTTTTTTTGTCATTGCATGGGCGCGCAAATCAGAAAGCTTAGCGGTAATTGTGCATTTGCAGTAACTGCACAAAACTCGCCTTTCATCGGTGTCGTCTCTACGAGCCCAAGCCTTAAACTCTTCGCTTTTGAGCCACGCATCCCGAACTTTCTGCTTGTACTCTTTTGGCATTTTTATATTTTTTTAAACTTTTGCGTAAAGCCGACGCGTTGCTCGCTCGATCGATTTAAAGTGACCAGAGTCAGATGTTTTGTATATTTAGGTATTTTGAATGGTAATCTTAAAAATATACTCAATGTATCAAAAAAATGTATTATACGGGAAAAAAATCGAAAAAAATCTCCTTTCAAAAATAAAAAGCCAGAATTCCCGCTGCCCGCTATTTTTAAATTTTTCCAGCAAATGGCCTTTAAAAAAAGCCAGATTTGACGGGAAAAAAGCGAAATTGGCAACACTGGCCATCTATGACAAAGAATATCAACTCCAAAAAGTTCGTGGTGGTGGAGCGACGCTTAATAAAGCCATGCTGACAAGGAGAGATGATCGAAGAGCAAAGGTGTTGCAAAAGAGGAGTAATTAATTTTTCAAATAACTTTGGAATTGACAATTTAGAGATGCTTCTGTAATTGGCGGCATCGGACTTTTTCCCTTTTTTATGTAAGGGAATTATAAAAGACTCCTTCCACTTAAAGGGAAAAATCGAGGTTTCCAAAGATAAGTTGAAAAGTCTTAGAAGAAAAACTTGTGCAACCCGAGGGCTCTGTGCAAACCGAGCCCTGGCACAGTATTTTAGCACACAGCCTGGTACTCCATCAGGGCCTTGCGAAGAAATGTGTTTGACGTTTAGAAGATCAGATAATAAGATCAGATCATCTGATCGATACCAGGAATGTTTTCGATTGAGACTTCCGGCGTGGGGTGATATGGATCCTTTGGGGTAGAAAGGGGGAAAGCTCTGGAGAGAGCGATACTATCAGAATCAGATACAAAGCATAAGTCTAAAACAGTGGTGGGCAAACTCTCATTTTACATAGCACGCGAGTATAGGGTAGGAAATTCTGCCGCAGCGCTGCCGGCACACTGACAGTGTGAGCACTCTCAAATTTTTTTTAGAAGCTCTCTCATTTGCTCTCATTTTGATTCATTTGACAGCCCAAACTAAAAATAAAATTTTTCCACTTAGAAAAATTTTCTCAGAAATTGGGTTGGAAAAGTTTTTTTCATGGAGAATATAGATAGGGAAGCGTAGTTTTTCATTTGTTTAAGAAATGTTGCTAGCAAAGCTTTTTTTAAAATAAAATACTTAATTTTAGTGCCCATTCCAACTTTTGAATTAACGAAAAATGAAATAAAAACATACGTTTTTTCGCTCAGTGAATTCTCTGCTCTCATTGTTTTTCTCTGCTACGCACACACTCAAATTTTAAACATGTGTTAGTTTTGCCCACCACTGGTCTAAAAGCAGACCTTACTAATTTCTGACATGGTTGATTTGACCTAGGGACATGTCAAACATGCCCGCGGTGAAGCCATGGTGAGTGATAAGTGACAAAGATGGTGAGTTATCGACGTTAGACCACTTCAATTCTGGTATATTAAAGTCGCCCACAGCGACGAGCTAGTCACGATCAGTCATAAGATAAAAAACGGATAGAAAAGCGGACAAATGCTGCCAATATGTGGGCGGTTCAGCCGAAGGCGGTATATATGAACATTTAATGTATAAAGATTTCGCGGACAAAATGATTTTAATGCTAATAAACATACAGGGTGGGCAAATTAAAAGTCACCTTTTGAAATGGCTATAAAATGAAAACGCGTCAATATTTTTCAATTCTTCCGGTTTAATGATGGAACACAACATCATTCATGTGGCTACCGCGGCTGGCGTGGCAGTAGCCGATGCGATCAGACCGATTTTTTACGACATTCTCGATTCTCGTGTGGGGCTGTATCTGGCCAATAACTTCGCCGATTTCGGCTTTCAGGCCCTCAATTGTGTGTGGATTCTTGGCATAACATTTATCCTTAACGGCACCCCAGAGATAATAGTCAGGTGGCGTCTAATCGCAGCTACGAGGCGGCCAAGCGACCTAGGCGCGCCAGCTAATAACGCGTTCGCCGAACTTCTCGTTCACATGAGGGTTTTCCGTTCCACAGATACGGCAGTTTTCCTTGTCCTAGTAGATGATTTTTCGTTCAAATCTGATTCGTTACTTTGGAAGTAAAATTTTACCATTTCCCAGCGTTGTTCGTTCGAGAAGCGTTCCATTTCGTAAACCGGAGTTGATATACTGAACAACTATCAATATGCGACTGACTTATGTGGTGACGTTCTCGAAATAACTATTAGTTTGCTACGTGGCCCACCCTGTATACACGCTTTTTGCAGCCAGAGGCGAGCTTCACAATGTTTAACTCTACAGAAGTTTAAATTTGTTATAAACAAGAAAGGAAAGCTAACTTCGGGCGGAGGCGAAGTTGATATACCCTTGCAGTTAAAACCGGATATATATCGCTAAAATCGGATATAGTTGGCCGTTTCTTATGAGAATATCATAAAAAAACCCAATTTATTATAATAAAAAATCTAAAAAAAAGACCCAAGCTTGGTATTTCTACCAAATACCATTTTCGATCATTCAGTTATATGGCAGCTATAAGATATAGTCGGTCGATCGTTATGAAATTTGGTAGGTCGGTCAAAAATAGAATCTGTACAAAGTTCCAACTTTCCATCTTCAAAAACCCGAAAGTTGGGTCATTTCCGATCATTCAGATATATGGCAGCTACAGGATATAGTCGGCCGATCCTAATAAAATTTGGCATGTCGTAGTATTTTGCCAAAAATAGCATTCTTACGAAATCTGAATTTTCTAGCTATAGAAACACAAATTAATAGCATCCCCGATCAATCAGTTATTTGGCAGCTATAGTATATGGTCGGCCGATCCATATAAAATTTGGCATGTCGTATTATTTTCCCAAAAATAGCATTCTTATGAAATGTGAATTTTCTTTTTATAAAAACACCAAAGTTATAGCATTCCCGTTCAATCACTTTTATGGCAGCTATAGGATATTGTCGGCCAATCCTTATAAAATTTGGCGTGTCGTATAATTTTGCCCTCACCCAAAAATAGCTTTCATGTAAAATTTGAACTTTCGAACTCTAAAAACACCAAAGTTATACCATTTCCAATCAATCAGTTACATGACAGCTATAAGATATAGTCGGCCGATCCTTATAAAATTTGGCATGTCGTAGTATTTTGCCAAAAATAGCAATCTTACGAAATCTGTATTCTCTAGCTATAAAAACTCCAAAGTAATTGCATTCTCGATCAATCAGTAATATGGCAGCTATATGATATAGTCGGCCGATCCTTATAAATTTTGGCGTGTCGTTTTGTTTTGCCCTCACCCAAAAATAGCTCTCATGTAAAATTTGAACTTTCCAACTCTAAAAACACCAAAGTTATACCATTTCCAATCAATCAGTTATATGGCAGCAAAGATTATAAAGTACATAGATGGGACATCTCATACAAAGAAAAATTTTCTATGGCGGGTTCCAGCAGTGGAACCCGCTGGAACGAGCGGGTTCCATTGCGCGACAAGTTAAGTTTGAGAAATTTTTCGCGCGACAACGAATGAGGAATAGCCGAGTGGTAGAGTGCTTGGCTGGTGTGCAAAGTAAAACGAGTTCAAACCAGGCTCGGGAAGTCAATTTTTTTTTAATTTTAAATCTATTTATATTATTGTTTTATTATTTTAATGTGTTTTCCTAAATTTATAATCCAATAAAAAAAAATACAAAATTGTAAAATCACCTTAACATTGTCTCAGTTCGTAGTGGAACCCGCAGTAAAAATGTCTATAAGTGCGGGTTCTACGGCATTTTAGCAGGCCGCGTCGTAGAACCCGCTCTCAAGTGTTTTCATTTTTTCCGTCGTGGAACCCGCTTTAATAATGAAAACATTTGAGAGCGGGTTCCACGACAAACGGCTGGCAGATGAGAGATGGAAAGAGAGAATTCTATTTTTAGATCGTAACATCTTTGGAACGATGAAAGTTTTAAACGTTGTAATCGAACCAATGTGAGAGTAAAGAGATCAGAAATATCTTTTACTATCCTTACTCGTCAACTCTGTTTTTGATATGGATTCTAGCGCCTCCTTTAACACCAATTTTAAGTATCATAAAATCAACTTCGAGGGTAGCCTAGATGGATAGTGCGCGGTCCTTATTCGTGGGGTTCCGGGGTCGACTTCATTAGCGGGCGGTTGTTTCGATTTTGATAACGTTTTAGTTTTTTGATTCTTTTTATATTTACTTTTATTTTTTATTATTTTTTTTTTTTACTTTTAATTTTTACGTTACTATTATTATTTTTAATTGCATTCTATAACAATTAAAGTAAAAATAAGTGACGGACATGTCGGATGACAAAATGCCGGAAGGACTCCCTTGAAATTTTATTAGCCGGACCAGAAAATTACAAAGTGACGCCGTCCCGAAAAGTCTTTAAAAGTGAAGGAGTTGGATCACAAAAGGAAATGAGAGCAAATGAGTGAAAAGTCCAGACAGCAGGAGACATCTAGAATACCAATTGCGAAAGGAAAACAGCCGTACTACACAAGGTCAGTTGCCGCAGCAGATAAAAATCGGAAAATGAGTGAGCCGGAGAGAAACGTTGAAGCAAGTGGAGAAAAAAATATAAGTGAGACAAAGATCTACGTCCAGAGTCTCGTCGAAGCAAGTGTGACTAAAACACAAAGCAACGTACAGAATCCCGTGGAATCGAGTGGAGGAACAAATGTCGCAGCTGAGGCAATTGCAAGCTGTTCGATCGCCGAGAACACAAAAACGCTGCAGGATCTTTTTCAGCTTATGGCATTAAAAATGGGAGCAGACGAACAAAATAGCCGTTGCACAGTTACAGCGGAAAGTTTCGCGAAAATAATTCCGGAGTTTGACGGTGAATCCATGCCGGTCAAGAATTCGTTTGACAATTTCGAGCTGAATGCTGAAGCTTACGATTTGAACTTAAAGCAGATGTATGTACAGGCACGTGCCAAAATGACAAAAACGGCTAAATTGTTTTTGGATTCGACTTACGTACACCAATACACAGAGATGCGGATGTTGCTGCAGGCAGAGTTTAGTCGTCAATACGTATGCAGTGCGGATCTTCACGAGCAGCTTCGGGATCGCAAGAAACGCAAGGAATCATTTCACGAATATATTCTTCAGATGAGGAAGATTGAAGCACTAGGCAGCATCGATGCAAGTTCTGTAATCCGCTACATAGTAGATGGCCTGAACTTAAGGAGTGACTTCAAATACACCCTGTACAATTGCAAGTCTTTTAAAAAGCTGCAGGAGCAATATGACGTATTTGAACGCGTCAACGAAAAGAGCTTCAAGCCGTTCCAGCTGAACGATGCAAAATGGACGCCGAATCAAAAAAAACAGTACGAGTTCAACGACCGAAAGAGCTACTGTTTTAATTGTGGATCAGCTGATCATCTTCGCAAGGATTGCAAAGCCGCCACGAAATGCTTCAGTTGCAACAAAGAAGGACACATGTCTAGAGATTGTCCTAGGTCAGCTGCTGGTGTCCAAGTTGTGCGCAGCGGAAGACGGATGAAAAAGGTCATTATCAACGACGTCGAAGTGGAGTGCCTAGTGGATACTGGAGCTGATGTATCTATATTGAGAAAGTTCATCTTTAACAAAATCCCGAATGTCTTCTTGGAGAGATGTACATCGACGCTCCGCGGATGTAGAGGATGAAAATATGGAGTATGACGCATTGCTTGGATTCGATTTTGTTTCAAAGTTCAATCTTTCGCTGTCGCCAGAGGGATACAAGTTTTCTTCCCCGCATGGGGAGAAAGCTTGTGAGGAACCGAATGAGATGAGTATTTATAGTATTGTTAATACAAATTATGAAATCGATGTTCCTACGCAGTATAAAAAGGAAGTATCGATGCTGATCAAGAACTACAAGGCGGTGGATTCAGTAGCAGAGGTTCCAGTCAAACTGCGAATTGTTCCAGATGGTGAGATTATCCCATTTCGTGAACCTCCGAGTCGATTTGCGATTGCCGAACAACAGGATGTCGAACAGCAGATCGTAGAATGGCTATCTGCTGGAATTATACGGCCATCTACATCAAACTTTGCTAGCCGTCTGGTGCTGGTAAACAAGAAGGATGGCACACACCGTGTTTGCGTTGATTTTCGTAAGCTGAACTCGATGGTATTGAGAGATTGTTTTCCTGTCCCGGTTATAGAGGACGTACTTCAAAAGCTGCAAAAAGCGCGATACTTTACCGTGATGGACTTGGAGAATGGTTTCTTCCACGTTGCCATTGAGGAAGAGAGCAAGAAATTTACAGCGTTCATAACCAAATCCGGATTGTACGAATTCAATAGAACACCGTTTGGATTTCGGAATTCGCCAGTTGTATTCATTCGCTAGGTTAATTACGTATTTCAGGAGCTGATGAACAAGGACATACTCGATTTATATATGGATGATATAATAATCCACGCTGAGACTGCAGAGCAATGTTTGCAAACAATGGCACTCGTCTTCAAAAGAGCTGGGGCGTTTGGCCTGAAGATCGAGTGGCGAAAATGTCACTTCTTGCAGAGAAGAATTTACTTCTTGGGCCACAACATGGAAGACGGAAACCTTTGGCCTGGACAAGAGAAGACTGCAGCGGTCAGCTCGCCGCCGTGCGAGCAGTCACACATACATGCAATGAAGAATTAAACAATTTTACAATTTTACAATTACAACAAGTCCTTACAAGGATTTGAACACAGAAAAATTACACATAGAGTAACTACTCTATGCATTACGCTACCATACTGTCTCTGTCAATACTATTTGTTCTACCAACTACCACATCGGCGCATCGAAAACAGAAACGAGAAATTGAAATTGAAATTTGGAAGCCAAAACATTTCTACGCCGCCGTGCGAGCAGTCACACATAAATGCAAAGGCTAACATTTTTGTTGACGGATACATGTAAAGAGTTCTAAAAATAGAATCGTGTGCATGTGCATTCCCCCCATACCAACAAGCTCGACGCAAAAAGTTGACCGTTTTGGGCCCTAATGTCCCATCTATGTACTTTATAATCTTTGGTACTACAAACATTGCTGGTTTAAAACATAAATTATGAATACAACATCTACTTACAGGGCACATAATATTTATTTTCTTTTACAACATACCTTAAGCTTTGAGAAAATGCGGAACTTTTTTCCTATCAGACAAAATAAAAAAGGGTTGCAAATATGAAAAGACGTCGATGAAGTAAAATTTAAGACCTGAAAATTGTGTAGTACCATATGATAGCTTTGAGAGCTTAAAGCCCATCCAGTTGATCAAGTTTATAGGTTTTGGTATTTTTTTAACCGATATTTAAATATTTGACTATCGGTTGAATAAACATTTTTATGAATTTAAACTGTCGAAATTTGCTTAATCTGATCTGAAGAATAGCCAAGTTGGCCACTGTGCCTTGGCCAGGGGTGTGTTACTTGTAGAAATGACTTGTGGCTTGAACAAGTTTACGGTCGAATATGGGAAAATATTGTGTGGCAGGCATTACATATACATATATATCAGAGGGGCCAAAATCGGTAGGCTATATCATATCCTCCCGCGACAAGTGGAAATATAACGATTAATCTCTAAAAATAAATTCAACTTAATAAGTTAATTGAACTATTTATTTCCTATATAATAACTATACTATATTTCCTATATAACTATATTCTCCAACATAAGTCTCTCCGAGCTGTACTCTCTGGACGTAACCCGTTACATCATAGTTACTGTGCAGTTTGTTGTTCTTCACGACGCCGAACCTTCGTTGCACATCTCTTTTGTAACGTCGTCTCTTACATCCGATCTGATCGTCCACTCTCGGCTACAGAGTGCTTCAGAGAGCCTAAATTCTTTACACGCTACTACAGTGGTCTGCAATCCGTCAAAAATGAGTCTTACTTGCACAGCAAAAAAATGTGAATTTAGTGGATCCATCACGGGTGACCTGTCTTGTTGGTTCTGCAACAACTGCTCACATAATGGACGGACACAATGGACGGATAAGTGACCTTCTCAAAAAGAAAATTGGCCTGACACGGTCTTGCATCGCTTGTAGAGAAATTGAGTCAGAGATGCGGACTTTTATGAAACAGACGAGAAATGGTTTCCTAGATGTCCGCAAGTAACTCTCGGCCCTTAATGAGCAATTCCTCGCTCTTGAAACTCAATTCCTTGGGCTGAAGTTGTTAAGCGAATCCCCCAGACGAAAAATTCCGAACAACAACCTGCTGACTGCTAAATTACTTAATACCCCTACATCCCATGCTGTACAAGTCGATAAATTTTCAACACCAAACATTTTACCGTCGCCTACTTGTCTACCTACTTATGCTGTACCAGTACCAAGGGACTTGATGAGCCTTCCTTCAGGGCACTCTAATATTTATCCCTTGCAAGAAGCGATCAGCGTACCGAGTACAAATCTCGAGCCACCTCTAATCTTGGAGCCTTCATCGTTGGACATCGTTGGACAGCCCCCATCGTTGGACAACCTACCGTCTGCTCTTGCTGTGATGTCTCCAAGGCCTCTGGTTGGTGTGGCGCCTGAAGTTAGATCTTCTGGACTTACGCTGAGGGCGGTTGCTCCTCGTAAGGTCATATTTGTCTCTCGGCTTATACCGGATGCTACTGTTGATGATGTCAGGAGTCACCTGTTAAACCATCTTAAGGTGGCTCCTAATGAAATAGCTGTTTTTAAGTTAAACTTTAAGCATAAGCGTTCTATTTCTTCTTTTAAAATAGTCCTTCCTGATTCCTACCTTGAAAAAGCACTTGATCCTGTAGCCTGTCCTGAGCACAGTATCATTCATGAATTCCTAGCAAAAGACGCTCAGAATCCTAGCCCTGCAGAAACTGCTTCAAAAAACTGAATAGCATAGTATTTTCCTGCTGCTATCAAAACGTTAGAAGTATTCTGGGTAAGCTGAGCCAAATTTTAATGCTATCGTGCCGACTTCAAACCGACTGAAACTTGGCTTAACTTCTCTGTCTCTGATTATGAAAGTCTTGTTTCGTCCAACTTTTGCGAATGGTGTCCTCATTGCTGTTAGTAATGAGTACCCTGCTGAATTTATTCCTTTCCCGAATGAGTTCGGAAAATTTTAACTGGCACGTCTCATATTTTCCTGACCTGTTCCTACATTTCTCCCATGCACTATGGGCGATTAGTTGATTTTGGCGGCATAAAGTCCACACATAGAGCTAGGAGCTTAATTTTTTTTTAAGGTTACTAATATTTTAGTTTGTTTTCGGATTTTTTTTTTTAGTCAATTTGACCACGCCTTTATTTTCCGCCCCTTTATAGTCCCGGCACTTGTACAAAAATTTAAATTTTTATTATAAAGCAAAGCATAGCAAAGCAAAAAGTTAATAATCTTCTTCATCTAAAACAGTGGTGCCCAAAACTGCCTTACGGCAGAGCATGAAACAATACATATGAACGAAATCACACGCACACATAGAACGAAAAAGTCGGTGTGTTTCAAGAAGTTCACTGAGAGAAAAGAAATGTGTAGTTTTTTTTTATTATAGTTATTATATTATTAATAGGTAGCTTTAAAAAAGGTAGCTAGGTAGCTTTACGCATTGCAATTCGCATTTAAAATTTTGTGCAAAGAAAATGGTCTCAAAATTCTCAGTCATTTTTCCGATCCAAATAAGCATCAACCGCTCGCCTCGCTTGCTCGCTAATAAGTGCAGTCCAGCTAAATCTCAGTGTAGGCAAGAGACCTGCCTCGTGAGAAGGCAATATCTCCATCTCTTTTGCACACACATAAGAAGTATCGGAACTCCAACAACAAAATTCATTCGGATTAGTACGATTGAGGAGAATAGGGAAAACACGAAAAATTGTTTTTGTAATTGCCCTTTGCTTATGCTGGGACCAACGATGCTTATGGCGTGAGGAACGAGTCTAATGGCGTGAGGAGTCGCACACAACTCGGTATTGCATGAGCATTTGCAAAAACAAATGAGCAGCGAGAGCAATGGGATGAGCACCACTGATCTAAAACAAAAGAATTCTCATGTTTGTCATCGCTTTCGTTGTCTGATTCCGTGTCTTCATCATTAAAAAAATTGTATGAACTCAGCTCTGATGTTGGATGTTCAAGTGCATTTTTCTTTTTAAAGGAACAAAAAAGAGCAAAAAACATGATTTCTTCAATAAACTAGACACTTTCGTTAGTAACTTGCCATTTTTAGTTGGATGTTTTGATATGCACTTTTCAAGAAATACTCCACGGAACACAATTAAAATTGTTAGATTTTTGCAAAAAATACAATCAACAATAACACTGGAAATTAAAAACACCACGAACATTTATACACATTTATCGTAAATAAAAGATTCTAAATACCTTGAGCTTTGCTATCCATATTACACTTATTAATTTAAACGAAGCCAATAATAATTTAGGCACTTTCAACAGCATGACATTTTTCGTGCCAATTTATATAATTGCGAGCATCAACAGATCATCTGGTTTTGAAGGGCTGCCACAAAAAGAGAGTTGCTACCCGATAAAAAAAAAAAATGTTTTTCAGCTAACTGAATTGTTTACTATTAATAAAAAAAAACATTTCCTTAATATTTCACCATAAATTTTATGACTTTATGCCGCCCATTATGAAAAATCGCCCATAGTGCCATGGCTGAAGATATTGTATACTTGTTGCCTTGATGCCATTAGGTCTATTTTTTCGTTGGTCAAGGAGCGTGATTTAATCCTAATCATGGGAGATTTCAACTTTCGCATCATTTCCTGGATCCCATCTGAGGTAGACAATTCCCTGCTTTCCAGTTGTCATTACAACCGATCTTGCCCTGCTCCAAATTAATCCAATTTATAAAACTCATGGCAGATTTCTGGACCTTATTTTTTCCAATGTGTCATCCTCTGTGACAGTCACTCGGTCTCCGTCGTTATCGCTTCCTGAAGACTTTCACCATCCTACAATATTAGCATCGGTGTTAATTGATGTGCCTCACAATGAAGCTTGCTTTAATGTTCAACCTCGTTTCAAATGCTTGAGAAAGACTGATTTTATGGCCCTTCGGAATCATTTGTCTGAAATCGATTGGAATGTTCTTTCGTCTATAAACACAATTGAAGCAGCTACGGATTCGTTTTACGAAATAATTTATAATGCCTTGAACAAATTTGTTCCGGAAGTCCCAGTATCATTGTCTACAAAACCACCTTGGTATAATAAACACCTTTCTCGTCTTAAGAACAGAAAATCCAGAGCTTACAAAAAGTTTCTTAAGTCAGGATCGATGTGCCATCAGTCAAACTTTCTTTATGTGGGCAATCAGTTTATTATTCTCAACGATCAACTTGATAAGCAGTATATCATGAAGTGTAAGGTAAACTTTTGTAATGATTCAAGCTCCCTCTATTCTTTTGTCAATATGAAACGTAAATAAAATCTTTTTCCTCCTTCCCTATCATTTAAAAATATTTCACATTCTTCTGAGCAAGGTATTGCTAATCTTTTTGCATCATTTTTTTAAACCACTTATTCGTCCGATTCATATACCCTCAATTCTGCTTATCCTTATAAATTACCACACATAAACAACTTACTTTTCTTTTCAAAATTTCGAATTCAGGATGTGTTCGAAGCTCTTTCAACAATAGATATCCCATTCTCTGCTGGTCCTGACAATGTTCCTAGCTGTGTTCTAAGATACTGTTTTGATATCCTTTGCTATCCTCTCACTATCTTATTCAACTTATCCTTGGAGTTGGCATGTCTTCCCAAGAGATGGAATGAATCATTTATTATTCCGCTTCAAAAAAAAAGGCTCTAAAGCACTTATTGAGAAACACCGGGGGATTGCTAAGCTATCTGCGATTCCCAAACTGGTTGAGAAACTGGTTAATTTCCAACTGCAACATTTTTGTAAAAGCATTATTTCCACTTCACAGCATGGTTTAGTCAAGCACCGCTCTACCACAACTAACCTTCTTGAATTCACTTCGTTTATCCACAGAGCCGCATGCAAACTGATGTGGTACACACAGACTTTAGCAAAGTGTTTGATTCTGTGAACCAACATCTCCTCCTTCATAAGCTGTGTCTTATGGGGTTTTCTCCACATATAGTACAGTGGTTGACCTCCTATCTATCGAACCGCACGCAGCGTGTTTTGTTTAAAAACAGTTCATCACAGATTATAAACGTTTCATCTGGTATCCCACAAGGTAGTCACTTAGGACCTCTTCTGTTTGTTCTTTTTGTTAACGATTTTCCTAGTGCTGTAAACTATGCTACTACATTTATGTATGCTGATGATGTCAAGTTATGTCTTTCTTTCTCAGACCATTTCCTTCATAGACACCTGCAATTAGACCTTAACGAAGTCTTCTTGTGGTGCTCAAACAATCTCCTTTTACTGAACTGCTCTAAGTGTAAGGTTATGACGTTCAATCGCAGTGTGCCTCACATCGTTTGGTACTCTCTTAAGAAGTACGTCTTAGATCGTGTTTCCCTCATTAACAATCTTGGAGTCATTTTTGAAAATAAGTTGTCCTTCAACGAACACATATCACTAACAGTTAATGAAGCCAGAGTTGTGCTTGCTTTTATCAAACGTTAGTCTAAAGAATTGGATGATCCTTTCACAACTAAAACTCTATATGTATCGTTGGTTCGTCCTATCTTGGAATACTGTTCAAGCGTTTGGAGTCCGCAATACTTTGTTCACCAAAGGAGGATTGAATCTGTTCAAAAGCAGTTTCTGCTATTTGCGTTAAAAAGCTTAAACTGGGATACTGCCACTTGCCTCCCGTCGTATCATTGCCGGTTAAAACTATTAAACCTACCTCCTTTAAAAGAGCGCCGTACTTCTGCTGGGGTTATGCTACTGCATGTGCTTATTTTTGGACAGGTTGACTCACAAGTACTTCTTGAAAAATTAATGTTCTCTTTTCCTAATAGAGTAACTAAATCTTTCCGACCCCTTTGGTTACCAATTTCTAGGTCTTATTTTTCTGAACACGATCCAATTCGCTTTATTTGAAAAAATTAAAACTCATTGTCCCATTTATTATCCCCCGAACTATCCCTAGATATTATTAAATCCAAAATTATGGAATATCTTTTAACTTAATCTATCCTTACTTTTAGTTATAAAAGTCTAGATTCTAGAATAACAGATCGTCGTTAATAAACAAATAAATAACTGGTGTCAAAGATTATACAGTTCACAGATGGGACATCTCATAGAAAAGTGTACCTATGGCGGGTTCCAGCGCTGGAAAGAGCGGGTTCCACAGCGCGACAATTTAGTTTTAAGAAATTTTGAGCGTGAATGAGGGATAACCGAGTGGTAGATTGCGAACAAGTGAACAAGTGAACAAGTTAAAATCAGGCTCGAGACATCAATTTTTCTATCCTTGCAGAGGGTATTATTATTTTGGTCAAAAGTGTGCAACGCAGTAAAGGAGACATCTCCGACCCCATAAAGTATATATATTCTTGATCAGGATCACCTCCTGAGTTGATATGAGCATGTCCGTCTGTCCGTCTGTCTGTTTCTACGCGAATTAGTCTCTCAGTTTTAAAGCTATCAACTTGAAACTTTGCACACACCCTTATTTCCTTTGCACGCAGTATATAAGTCGGAACTGCTCGGATCGGCCTACTATATCCTATAGCTGCCATATAACTGATTGATCCGAAATGGTATAACTTTGGTGTTTTTAGAGTTAGAGAGTTTTAATTTGACACGAAAGCTATTTTTGGCAAAACTTTACGACATGCCAAATTTCATAAGGATCGTATAACATATAACTGAACGATCGGAAATGACCCAACTTTCGTGTTTTTGAAGATAGAAAGCTGGAACTTCGTATAGATTATATCTTTGGTC
This sequence comes from Drosophila malerkotliana malerkotliana, assembly GCA_018153235.1. NCBI lineage: Eukaryota > Metazoa > Arthropoda > Insecta > Diptera > Drosophilidae > Drosophila > Drosophila malerkotliana. Next base: position 1,022,634 of record JAECXV010000105.1, read on the forward strand.
AGTTAATCCGTCCTACCAAATTTCAACGATCGGTCGACTATATCTTATAGCTGCCATATAACTGAACGATAGAAAATGGTTTTGGTATAAATACCAACTTTGGTATTTTTGAAGATAGAAGCTTGGGACTTTTTTTGTAAATTTTTTATTACAATTAATTGGTTTTATTATGATATTCTCATAAGGATCGGCCAACTATATCCGATGTTTGCGATATATGTCCGGTTTTAACTGCAAGGGTATATCAACTTCGGCTCCGCCCGAAGTTGACTTTTCTTTCTTGTTTTTTCTATAATACTAAAGATAATTAAAAATTATCTATTTGTTCTACATGCTACTACATCGGCGCATTTAAGGAACGATGAGAAACTGAAATTGAAATTTCAAAGCGAAAAAATTTTCCGCCGTCGTGCGAGCAGTCACACTTTCATACAAAGGCATACATTTTTTTGAGTTGTAACATGTATCCATGTAAGAGGTAACGGGTAGATTTGAAGTGAAGCTGCAAGGAGGTGGCACCCGATCCTTTAGGTCCTTGTGTTACGCGCTCGCAGGTATCAATCGATTATTTAAAAGAAATTCGCGTGCGGAGGGTAAAAAGATTCTTGCATTGTTTGCGACATTCAAATCTATTGAGGTCGTTGTCTCTGCGCTGGTGGATGACATAAAGCTGAGCGGATGTTCCCCTTCCATGATCACCATTTTCGCGAAATAAATATTGGTGATCCCAAAGAAATTGGCTATTTAATTTCACTTTCCATCTTCACTCTATATGACTCCCACAGATAATAGCTTATCAATTCATTTTTAAACGTTATAAAATTTGTTCATTATAATTATGTTGCATAAGGCTAAAGAGGGAAATTTAAATTAAGTAGATAATTAAATGTATTTAAGTAGATATGTAGTAGATAGAAATAATAATTCGAATAATTATAATATAATAATATACAAGGATTATATAAAAGGAATATAAAGAAACATGTTTATGAAGAGAATCTTGTTTTTCATAACAACCTGTATTCCATAACAGGTATTCTCTGATATGAAATTTTTTTTCTAAAAATGTCTCAAATGTAACTTATTATACCCTTGCAGAGGGTTATATAATTTTGTCCAAAAGTGTGCAACGCAGTGAAGGAGACATCTCCGACCCCATAAAGTATATATATTCTTGGTCAGGATCACCTCTTGAGTTGATATGAGCATGTTTGTCTGTCCGTCTGTCTGTTTCTACGCGAACTAGTCTCTCAGTTTTAAAGCTACCAACTTGAAACTTTGCACACACATTGTATCGGAAGGAACGATCGGAAGAACGCAGTATGAACGATCGGAAGTGATCGAACTTTTGTGTTTTTGGAAGATAGAAAGCTGGAACTTAGTACTGATTATATTTTTGGTCAGTTAATGCGTCCAACCAAATTTCAAACGACCGGTCGACTATATCTTATAGCTGCCATATAACTGAAAGATCGGAAATGGTTTTCGATAGAAATACCAACTTTGGTATTTTTGAAATTAGAAGTTTGAGATTTTTTTATTGTAATTATTTGGTTTTGTTATGATATTCTCATAAGGATCGGACAACTATATACAATATTAGCGATATATATGCGGTTTTTAGTGCAAGGGTATATCAACTTCGGCTCCGCCCGAAGTTAGCTTTCTTGTTTATTTGCAAATCAAAAGGTTTTAAATTCACATTATAAATATTTTTAATTTTTGAACGCAGCAATTTTCTTTATCTTTGCGGAAGGCCATAATTTAATATTGGGGAATCTATAAAAAAATAGGAGAATATATAAATTATCCTGATTGTTAGAATGCACAAGTTACCAGTTGAACGTGGCCAAAGAAGTGGGATTAACGAATCCTCCGTTCCTTTAAATTCCTCCTATGCCGCACCGTTTTCCTCAAGCTCAAAAAATACGTTTGTCCAATTTGGTGGTATAACAAAAAGTGAAAAAGCTTTATTCTCAAGAATTATATGTATGTATATGCTTAACTAAAACTAAGAACTGCGCTTTTGGTCCCGTTACTGAGGGTGAGGGAGCGTTCATATATTGTGATTAGGATCCCGTTTCTGAGAGCGAGAGAGTGAGAATCCGATCGATGCATGTGCCTTGTATACTTGTTCTATTTGTCCAGTGGCTGGTAGCGACGGGGGTACAAGGGCATGGTAGGGTGCTCTATGTAAATTCTCCCCCCCGGAGAGAAGCGACGGCCGCATAGGTAGTTGGGGTGATTTGGTTGCATATGTACGATGTGTTGTGTACGTCGCCGAACAGGGTGTATAGGGTCTAGGCATGTCGAGCTATGTTATGATGAATGCTAGCCACATTCGCTATTAATTGTTTAACAGGGAAATAGTTAATTTCAACGATTACACCCGAAAAGGGTGAATAGGGTCCAAGTATGCCAAATGATGTTGTGATGAATACTCGTAACTCTCGTTATTAGTTGTGCAACAAGGCAATGCTTAAATAATGTACATAGTTGATTTAAACAATAGTTATAATGGTAGTAACATAACATTTAGGAACTTCTAAGTACCAGTGATGTTGTGATGAATACTGACAACCCTCGTTATTAGTTTTTCAACAAGCCAATGCTTAAATAATATACATAGTTGATTTAAACTATAGTGATAATGGTAGTAACTTAATATTTAGAAACATCAAAGTACAATTTTCCTAGTTATTAATTTTTGTTTGTTTTTATTTAATCTGTTTGTTTAAGATATTGATTTAATTTTATTTAACTCCTGTATGTCTTATTAATTTGCGACAATATTAAAATATATTTTAAGTTTATTTATTTTTCTTTCAATATTCCCGTCTGTATTTTTAGCAACAACCCTTACGACACTGTCTATTGAATAACCCTCATTTATTTCCTTTTAAGAATTGCTTTTCTTATTTTTGATTTATGCAACTTTTGGTTCCTACTTAGTTGTAATGAGAGTTGTACTTTTATCTTTTAAAACTCTGTGTACGGAAAATCTGCGTGTTAAGAGTGTCAAGTATTATTCTGTAGATTTCCGTTAGAGTGGAAGGAAGTCTTTCTACAGGAGAATTGATCGAAGAATGAGGTTATGTGTAATTCGATGTTGAATTGTAGACAAAGTTGGTTGAACATATCGCTTAGAAATTCTTCCCCCTGATAGTAGACTCATTTTTTAGGTGCACCAAATATACTGAAGAAGTGTTTTAGAGATTTGATGACATTAAGGAGTTCCTATTGGTAATTGGATAAGCCGCAGCAAATTTTGAAAACTTGTCAATGATAGTTAGATTATAATTACGACAGAAATATTGTCGTTTAATATGCAAAAGTGTTTCGTCGATGCCTCTGTGATTTTTTTTAATGTGATAGTCAGTTATGATTTTTTCTATTTCTGATTTGTCAGTAATTTCAGGAACGAAAAATAAGCATCTCACTAAATGGAATGTGTTGTTATTTGAGAAGTAAGTTTGATAAACTTTTTCTATCGGGGGCGAAAATTGCGTGTCTTTTTTTGTTTTAATGACAGCTTGAGTATGTTTGCAACATCATTGAACTTGAACAAAGGACTACGGAATTCTTTCCTCAGTTTATTTTTAAATGTCAGAGTGGGGGTCGATTTTAAAAACGAGTTGATTATTAAATTCATTGAGCGGTTTAGTTGACTGTGGAAGATTTTTTTAAGGTGTAATGAGTGCTTCGTTGTGGTTAACTGTAGTATCTATTCGACTTAGAGCGTCAGCAATTACGTACTGTGAGCCTTTTTTATGAAGGACCTCAAAGTCATACTTTAACAATTGCAGCCTCCAACGGGTTATTTTTGAATTGGGGTGTTTAAAGTTCCTAAGCCAAGTCAATGGTTTATGATCTGTAATTGTTGTGAATTTATTACCTAAGAGATATGGTCTGAAATATTGGATTGCCCATACTATGGTCAACATCTCTTTTTCAATAGTAGAGTTTACTTCTGCGTCAGATAAGGTTCTGCTGGCAAAACAGACTGGTGTATCGTTTGCAGCAGACTCCTGCGACAACACAGCTCCTAAGGCGAAATTGCTTGCGTCGGTGGTTAGTGTAAAGGGTTTGGAAAAATCTGGATATTAAAGTATTGGGTCGTTTGAGAGAACAATTTTGCAGAGTTCAAAAGTCTTTCGAAATTCATCATCGACTATGATTACTATGTTGCCCTTTAGTTGTCTAGTCATAGGTTGGGTGATTTGGGCAAAATCTCTGATGAATTTCCTATAGTAGCTAAGCAGATCAAGGAAAGACTTGATTGTTTTTTTGTTTGTGGGGCAAGGGAAGTTTTTTATGGTGGTTGTTTTTTTTTTGAGTTGGGCTTTACGCGCTCTTGGGTCACTATAAAAAAAATGACCTAAAAATTCGGTTTCTTTCTTAAGAAAGTTAGATTTTGTCAGTTGGAGTAAAAAATTTGCAATTCTAAGACGTTAAAAGACACTCTTTAAGTGTGTGAGGTGTTCTTGGAGAGAGGAAGAAAAAACAATTATGTCATCTAAATATACCAGCCAAATACTTCCCACCAGATCGCCTTTAATGCTTGCCTGGTAGAGGACCTTTAACTGCTTTTCAGGTAAAGGTTGCAGGAGCTTTATTCTTTAATAATACATTCCTAGTGGCAACCTTCTACTGTGAATGCAGTTTTGGCTGTGTCATCAGGATTCATTTCAATCTGGTGGAAGCCACTTGCAAGGTCTATCGTTAAAAAATATCTAGCTTTGCCTATGCGGTCTAAAATGTCATTAATGTTTGGTAGGGGATATTTGTCAGGGACAGTTTTGTCGTTAAGTGTTCTGTGGGGGTGCTTTTCTTACGAACGACCCACACAGGTGCGCTCCATGGTGAATAGCAAGATTTTATGATGTATTTTTTTAGCATTGAGTCTATTTGTTTCTTGACTTCCTCCTTGTGAATAAATGGGTATCTATATGATTTACAATGAAGAGGAACGTTATCAATGGTTGGAATAGAATGTGTTATTCCGTTCGTGAAACTGAGAGGTTTGGTTGTTATAATTTGAAATGGGTAGTGTTAGATAATTTTAATTGTGAATTAGGTAGATCTATTTTGGCTTTAAGTTGTTGAAGCAAGTCCATGCCCAGTAGCCCATCGAAAAAGGAGTGGAATTTAAATGGTAGCAATGTCATGTTACCAGGGTTTTGAATATTGGTGGGAACGGGAGACTTATTTTTTGTTTGATTATAAATTTTTTTAGTGCTGTTTTAAATGCTATGGCAGTCTCCATGCTAACGCAATTCGTTTTATTGACAAATTTAGGGTCGATGAAATAATTCGTGGAGCCAGTGTCGATTAGGAATTCTAATGGGGTGATGTGAAGGGATTCGATTTCTATGAATGTGAGAGAAGAACTATGTGTAGCAGGACTTATGTATCCTGTTGAGTTTCCGAGGCAGGTATTCGAAAATATTCGTTTGATATTTGTCGTTCTTCTTCTATATTGTGAAGGTTATTGGATTGTGGCTGGGCAGAGTTAAACGGGTCATTCCTATTGCTATGTCTTTCGATGTCGCGATTATAATTAGAACTGTTCCCCGAGTCAGCTGTACTATAGTAAGAATTTGAGTGTCTGGATTGATTTGAGTAGGGATATGGGCGGTTATTTCGTTTGTTATGATTGCGATAGTTTCGGTCGTTGTGGTTGTTGGGGTTGCTCCGATCATTTCGATAGTTGCGGTCATTACGGTAGTCTCTCGGTTTGTTGGGTCCTCGATTTGCTCTATTGTCCGTGTTATAGTAGGGTAAGTTTGAATAGTACAGTGACTGTTCAATTTGACACTGTTCATACGCTTGTTCGATAGTGGTTGGGACCTTTTGTCTAATGAGTGTTTTCAGTGGCTCTATCTGTAAAGTTATAAAAGCGTTCAAGCAGATCTCATTAAATACAACTTTCTTGGCTTCTACAATAGAGGTCTCCTGTTCGCTATTTCTTAAAACTGAATAGAGTTGGCTCTTAATCTTCAATATGCCAAAGAAAAGCTGTCCTATTGATTGATTGCTTGTCCGAGAATGCTCTGAGCTCGCTCAGAAGACTAGCTTCACTCTTCTTGCTTGAATAAAGCCGAATGAAGTTAGCCTTGATATCATTCCAATTCAATGGAGTATTAGCCAACTCCAAAGCTTCGTCAGCCCTAGATATTATCTTGTTCCTTATGGCTCTTAGCTGTTCCTGTTCCTTATGGCTGGTTAGCATCTCGAATGAATTTAATGATTTCTTTGACACTTGTAATAAACCTATCTAATTGCCTAGAGTGCCGTCGAAGGTGGGCAAATGTTCTATGACGATCATAATGTCTTTGGGCTTATATGTGGTTGGTAAGGATTTGTTAGAGGTGCTAACAGTCGGGGTCAATGTGACAAGGTTTGAGTCGTGTCCTGAGTCGAATTATAATTATGTATAAGCAGTTTGGCATAAGTGAGTAGCTCAAATGTAAAAAGAAAAAGTTACAGTGTTTTTTTTTGTTGTGCGCAATGGCAGCGACTATCAGTATTTGATTTTTGTTTCACGGCGTTATATAGGTATGTGTGTGTACACATCCACTGTCTGTATGTGCGTTTCGTTTCTGTTGAAGTTGCTAAAGTTATCAACGTTTGATTCGATAGCACAACAATACTTGTTGCAATATTTCAGGATTAGTTGAATTTGTTAACAATTTGTATGCAAGAATGGTGAAACAGTGTTTGATTTTAAGTCGAGATATGTTTCTCTTGCGGGGTGCTCTATTTTTTTTTGTGTTCTGCTGCAGTGGTTAACCGCACTTTTTTCCATGTCGCTTTTGCATGCACGTACATACATGTATGTATGTATGTATGTATTTGAATTTATGTACGTTGCTTGGTCATTTATAATTCGGCAGTGATTATCGCATTTGATTTCACACAAGCACTTATATAAACATACACATTTACTACGTTGTTCTTTGGTGTAGTATGGTTAAATGGTACATATGATTTGTCAAATAAAAGATTTTTGTGCGTCCCATGACCGTACTGCTCATTAATATGTACATATGTATATAAGTTGTGCTTCACATTCACATAACTTATTACAACCCGAGATTCCATTTTATACTTACATATATATTTATCTCTTTTTTTCCACTTTTTCCACTTGAGGCTATGTAAAGGCTACTATTTATAAGGGATTATTGTCATAGTTTCCCGGCTGCGCCAGTTACCAGTTGGACGTGGCCAAAGGAGCGGGAGTAACGAATCCTCCGTTCCTTCAAGTTCCTCCTATACCGCAGCGTTTTCCTCAAGATAAAAAAATACGTGTGTCAAATTTGGTGGTATAACAAAAAGTGAAAAAGCTTTATTCCCAAAAATTATATGTATATGCTTAACTAAAACCAAAGATTATAAAGTACATAGATGGGAAATCAGGGCCCAAAACGGTCAACTTTTTTCGTCGAGCTTGTTGGTGAGGGGGGAACGCACATGCAAGTTAAATTGTTTGTAGTTCGGTGAATTAAAAAAATGTAAATTTTATTTTTTAATTATACAACTTGGTGTTAAACCTTTATTTATTAAACGTATCAATTACAAGACACTTTTGATTTCTCTTAAATATTTTTTGTCAACCGTTCGAGGTCTTGGTCAAAAAGGGACTCACTTCTTAATTCTAAATCTGATCCAAAGAACCTCGGCCATCAGTTGTGTTTAGATTAGAGGCTTAAGATGAAACTGTCGCATCTTATAGTGAAATTCGATTAAGCTGATCGATGCAATTTGGTGGGTACTTGAAACGCAAAAGGCGTAATTGATTGGGCTTCGAAGGGAAGCTGATGTTTACTTTTGATTTTGATTTGTTTATGGGGAACCGAGATCGGACCTCAGAGCCAAAGACAAAGCCGAAAGCAAATGCAGAGTTTGAAAATATTGTTTATAAAATTCATAAGTGGAAAGCCATAAGTGGCCTGGATTTATGGGTTGGATAATTGAGCCAAAGATCAAGCCAAAGGCAAATGCAGAGATTGAAAATATTGTTTATAAAAGCCATAAGTGGCCTGTATTTCGGGGCTGGATAACTCTCCCCCTTCTAAAATGGATCGTCCCGATTCAATATGAAATTCGTTTAAATGATCTCTTAATTCTGTTAATAAATTTTTTTGGTTAATAGATTTTTCTGGTTCAGGCCGATGTTTTTTGGTTACAAATAATATAGCATTTTTGTATTTTATAATAAGTGAAAGAATCAAATATATAATGATTAAAATTAATAATATAAAGGTAAGTGATATTTTAGTATTCTTAATTTTAATGAAAGGGTTTAAAATGTTTATATTATCAAAAGAAAGATCAGAGTTATTTGATAATATGTAATCGGATATTTCATAATTTTTAAAGTGGTTCATAGTTACGTGTTTAAGAATTTTATTTTCCAAATATGAGATATGAGATATTATTAATTTTAGTTGTACCATTAAATGTTATTAAAAACGAACCGTTTAAATGGGAGTTGTTAACAATATTGTTCCCATTTATAAGAATGGCACCATCTTGTATGATGTCTATTTTTTTCTCTTATTTTTTTACAGATTGATTTCTTACTATTTAATAATCGGGTAAAACAAGTTTTTTTGTTACTTAGAGTGCAATAATTATTAAAAAGTTCTTTCTTAAAATTAGACATTTCGTAAAAAATATTTTCGCATTTTGCGACTTGATTGCTTAATACTAGTTTTCCATCGATTTGGGAAATCACTCTAGCGTGATAAATTTCACATCTGTTTTTTATTATTGGGTATTTTATATAAATTATTAAAAGTTCTTTAAGCAATGCGATTTTAAAAGAAGAGATGTCCATTAAATTAGCTACATTTACTGGTTTTTGTTCATGTTTCAATATTTCCAAGATGTCATCACTGTTTAAAATTTTGGTATTAAAAACGTCTATTTTTGCTAGAGTGATTGTGTCAATTAAATTTTGCAGATCAAATGTTTATAACCGCAAGCGATGTTTTCGAAGTGGTAGATCTTGATCAATAAATCCTTTTTTAAAATCATCGGAAAGAGATTCTACTTCTTTGAATAATCGGGAATTGATAATAGACTGCTTATTATTGTTTTCAATTAACCAGCTAACCATTTCCACACGGTGCCTAACTCATTTATCCCTCTTTTTGATCTAGTTGATATTAATTGTGATAAAATTAGTTCTATTACTTTTATGTCATATTTAATTTCCCATTGTGACCTTTTATTAGTATCCCTTTTAATATTATTTGATTCCAAATTTATTATTCCTTTATTAAAGCTTAAGTTAGTTACGTGGAATAAATATGCGTATGAATCGTACGTCAATACGTCTTTATTGTCCTTAAATAGAAGATATTCGTGACTTGTATAGTCAATTATTTCTGATTTTGTTAATAAAATAAGGTGTAGTATGAGCACCTGATAAAACATTTTCTTGGAAAGGAAAGAAAAAAAAGGATGATATATAAATACTTAGAATTTCATATTATCTTTGTGAATAATTCTATTTCTATTGTTGATTATTATTTTGTTGGGTAATTTTCTTTAACTATTTGTTTTTTATATCTGGTTTTAAGTTTTTTTCTTTCCCCGTGTTTCTTTTCATAGACTACCTGTCCTACATGATATTCTTTTTCTTTTCTGTTTTCATTATGTGTCTTCAACATTTTCTCTTGAGTATTATTCAAAAGTTCAGGAATGTTATCGTGCTCTATTTTATTATATAGTACGTCAAAAGGTTTTTGATTCGTTGTAGAATGAATGCTCTGATTATATTCTTAAGCGGCTCTTATTACAATTTCGGAAAAGTTAGTTAAATTAAATTCTTCTTTAATGCATCGAGCTAATTCTGTTAATGTAGAATGTGCCCTTTCAACCTGTCCGTTTGACGTGCTGTGCCTCGGGTCTGCGTAATGTAAAGTTAAATTGCACCTTTGTGCGAAAGATTTAAATTGGGCCGAGGTTAAGCTCGGTTCATTATCGGTCATTATTACTTTTGCTTGTGGAAAATGTTGACGAAGTTCCATTATTTTATTTTCGATATTTAATTTATTTCGATATTTTTTTATATTTTATTTGGGTTTCTTTTACCACTAGGAATTTTGAGTTAGCGTCAATACAAGTTATGAAAGTAAGACCTTGCACGTAATATATGTCAATGTGTAAATTTTCTCCTTCTTTACATGGAATTGGGGTTTCCCCAATTGGAATTTTGATTGGGTGCCTGTTATATTCATTTTCGTTACAAATCACTTAATTTTTAATATATTCTTTTAGTTTTTTTAAACAGTTTGGCCAATGATCCAAACTAATTATTAAATAATAATTTACTGATCTGTTTGTAATTCTCTTCTAGTCCCCTATGAGCACGGCTGTGTGTTTCTTCTATTATTATAGGTTTATCTTCCTCGTTTTCCTCGTGTTTGTGAAATTATTTTCTAATGGTAATTGAATTTGAAATAAGTCCTCTAAGGTACAATGAATTCCTACCATAATGTTAGGTGGAAGATACTCTCTTAATATAGTTATTAAATTTTCTGGTGTGTCATATTCAATTAAATGTCGTGTCCTGTCAAAGATTTTCAGTGACTCATGTATTATATATCCCCGTTGTTAATAACAGTTGTTGTTTAAATTGATTTAACGGTTTACGGGTCTCTTGTATTACATTTTCAAAACTACTTTCAGCTGTAGTAATGCTGTGTGTTCTGATCTGAGTCTGACTGGTCTGTTTGTTCTATATCGCTGTCAGTAATATTATTTATCTGAATTCGAAATAATGCGTCTGCAACTACATTTGTTGTACCGGGCTTAAATGTTATTTTCGGTGTAAAACTTTGTATGAAAGAATACCATCCTTTCATATCTACATTGGGATTTTTATCCGAAATTGTGTAAGATAAAGTTTGATGGTCGGTTTGAATTTCAATTCTTAGGTTTTTAAGAGCCCATACTATCGCTAAAAGTTCCTTCTTATTAGTAGCATAAGCTTGTTCTGTTTTTAGACAAGGTTTTTGAAATAAAAGTAATTGGTTTTCCTTCTTGAGATAAAACTGCACCAATTGCGACGTCTGAAGCGTCGGTGGTCAAGGTAAATTTTTTATTATAGTCCGGTTGAACTAGTTCTACTTGAGCAATGAGATTTTCCTTCAGTCAATATTTTCAGTCAATCAATATTTTTGTAGACATTCTTTTTGAGATTTTGCCATTATGACCTCCAAGATATTTTGTTAGAGGTTTCGCTATGTAGGCGTAGTTTGAAAAAAAATTTTCCGTAAAACCTAGGAAACTTCTTAGTTCCCGAATATTTTCTGGAAGCGGATATTTTCTAATGGTTTCAATTTTCTCTGGGTCTGTCTTGATGACGTTATAGGATACCATGTATCCTAGAAAACGGGTTTCGCGTTTGAAAAACTTAGATTTTTCTAAAGAGATTTTCATGTTTGCCCTCAATAATATATTTATAATTTTGTTTAGATCTGTATAGTGTTGTTCAATTGAGTTTGAGAATATTATAATGTCGTCCATATAGACATGACATGTTTTCCCTATTTGTTCTCTTAGAATATCGTCCTTTGAATGGCATTCTTAAAAATTCGTATTTTCCATTATTTATTGAAAAAGCTGTTTTTTCGACATCAGATTCTTTCATTAGTATCTGATGAAATCCTGACTCTAAATCTATTGTTTAAAAATATCTTGCTTTTCCCAAATTTGATAGATTTACTGATGGGTCTTGCATTGGGTACCTTTCAGGTATAGTACTTTCATTTAATTTTTTATAATCAATGACGAGTCTTAATTTACGGTTTCCGTCTTGATTCTCTCCTTTCTTTGGGACTACCAGAAGTGGTGAATTGTAAGGGCTTCTGCTAGGCCTTATTATTTTTTCTGATAACATTCTTTTGATTTCGCTATTCACGAAGTCGTTGACAGATAGAGCATACGGATATTGCTTCCCGTATATTGGCCTATCGTGGATAAGATTTATTTCCCCCTTTATGTCTGTTCTAAAGGGAATTTGCATATTTATCTTTGAATGCTCCTTTTCAATAAAGTGAACTATCTTTTCCCTCAATCCGCCTAATTGGTCGGTACCTATATTATTTATTTGATTTTTGACGGTATTTACTTCGTCGGCACTCTCAGGATTTTTAATTCCCAAGATATTTTTATTTTTATTGACGGATATTTCTACGTCGGCGTTCTCAGGATTTTTAATTACCAAGATATTTTTATTTTTATTGACGGATATTTCTACGTCGGCGTTCTCGGGATTTTTAGTTCCCAAGATATTTGTATTTTTGTTGACGGATATTTCTACGTCGGCGTCTCGGGATTTTTTGTTCCCAAGATATTTGTATTTTTGTTGACGGATATTTCTACGTCGGCGTTCTCGGAATTTTTAATTCCCAAGCTTTTCTTTGTTTCAAATATATTTATAATATGGTAATACCTAATAATTGAGTAGCCATGAACTGTTGTTACCTTTTTGTATATCGGTAGCTCGTTTTTATTTTCAAAAATTCCCCTTTTTATGTAACAAGCAGTGGCTCCTGTATCTATTAAAACGTTTAGCTGCTTCTTGGTTTTTCGATCTATCCTATTTAAATAAGACATTCCTCTGTAGGGGTCTGGTCTAGAAAATAGTCTACATTGATATTATGTAATCTGGTTACTTTATGAGCTGGCTGGCTTTCTGTTCCATTTGATTCCCTTTTTTGAGCTTGAGTTTGCTCTCTATTTTGATTTGTGTTATAGAAATTTGAACGATTTTTATTTTGATGATAATTATTATTATATCTACCTTGATTATCGTTTGCCTCCCAATTATTATATCTTCCTTGGTTACTATTTGCCTGCCAATTTTGGCTCGGCTGCCGATTGTTATTAGATTTATTCTGGAGTTGAATCGGTGGATCAACATCCATTGGCTCGATAGCTTGTTGCTTATGATTATTATTTTGATTATTATTTTGCCAAAAATTTCCCTTTTGTGGCAAATTGTAATTTTGGTTATGATTAAAATTATTTCCCATTTTAGTGGTATTATTATTTTGCCGTATTTGATCAAATCGTAAGTTGTTTCCCCGATATTTACTTTCATTTTTAAATCCATTAAACCTATTTGCGAATTGAGCACGGAAGTTGTTTGATTCTAATTCTTGGACCTTTGCCAAAGCATTGGGCAAATCTGGTGGATTTAATGAGAAAAGAGTTTCTGAAATAGATCCATTAAGTCCGGGTATAAATACTCGTAGAGCATTTCCCCTTATTGAATTGTTTGTTTCTTTGGTAATTACACTGTCCTTTCCGTATGTCATTATGGTTTTGTTTATTAGTAAGGTCATTTTTTTATTGACTTCGTTATAGTACTCAGTAATTGTCATTCGTCCTTGCCTGAGGATACTTAGTTCTGACTCGAGAACATGTATTGGTCGTTTGTCACTATATAAAAAGTCCAATCGGGATAAGATTGCTTTAAAGTTTAAAACTGTGCCATGATTGGTAAGAGCATCATGGGCAGCTCCCATAATTTTCATAAAGCTCCCGTAAAATTGTTAGGGCGATAAAATATTGTTCACTTTCAATTTTATAGAGACTCATTGCAGTTTCTGCAGCTTCCCTCCAACCTACATATTGTGTTGTTTCCCCTGTGAAATTTGGTAAGGATTTTACCACTTCAAGTGTTGTATCTCATTTTATAGCTGGGTCAATTGTTTGTACTTTATAATCTTCCACAGTTTTTGCATCTGTGGCTAGCCTTCCTTCTAAACATTCTACTTTCCTGCTAACTTCATTCAATTGAGCGTTTATAAATCTGTTTATCAATTCTACTGTTAAACTGCCGGCTGTGGCTACACTGCCTGCAGAAAAATTTGGTGCTGAACCTCCGGTTGCCATTGTTAGATTTAATTCACAAAAGCTATTTATCAAATCTTCCAGATTTATTCTTTATATTATTTGTTAAATCGCGAATCTTACTTTTTGCAATATATAAATCTTATATTATTTTTCTCAAACTCACTGATCTTAAATTATAATCTTTAATTTTTTTATTATTTTAAATTAATTCCTCACGATATTGTCCCGTTGGGGTCTTCCTTCTGTGTGGTTGGTGGTTGATAGTTGATAAATGGATAGAGAATGTCCTGTCTTCCTTCCTTGGTTTTTTTTGTTGGAGCGAGTTGTCGTTTTTATTTGAGAATGTCCTGCCTTCCTTCCCTGGTTTTTCTTGTTGGAGTTGTCGTTCTATTTGTTTTTGTTGTTCTTGTTTGTTTTTTTTTTTGTGCGTTGATTTTTTTAGTTTTTGTGTTCTTGTAATTGTTTGGTTTAAAATTTTGGTCCACCTTTGTTTTAGTTCACTCTTTATGGATTATTTCATTAAATATTTCCATTTACTTTGTTGTTAACGATCACTGTCACTTGATAGTGTCGTTTGGTGGATGTTTTAATTTTTCCACTAAAAATGTTGAGTTGTTGACCGCGCGAGTTCCGTTTATGTTTAACTTATTTTTCATTAAACTATTTTTTTGGAGCTTTATGTGACGCGGCCCCTTGAGTTTGGTGCCAGTTAAATTGTTTGTAGTTCGGTGAATAAAAAAATGTAAATTTAATTTTTTAATTATACAGCTTGGTGTTAAACCTTTATTTTAGCAATTACAAGACACTTTTGATTTCTCTTAAATATTTTTTGTCAACCGTTCGGGGTCTCGGTCAAAAAGGGACTCACTTCTTAATTCTAAATCTGATCCAAGGAACCTCGGCCATCAGTTGTGTTTAGATTAGAGGCTTAAGATGAAACTGTCGCATCTTATAGTAAAATTCAATTAAGCTGATCGATGCAATTTGGTGGGTACTTGAAACGCAAAAGGCGTAATTGATTGGGCTTCGGAGGGAAGCTGATGTTTACTTTTGATTTTGGTTTTTTTTTGGGGAACCGAGATCGGACCTCAGAGCCAAAGACAAAGCCGAAGGCAAATGCAGAGTTTGAAAATATTGTTTATAAAATTCATAAGTGGAAAGCCATAAGTGGCCTGGATTTATAGGTTGGATAATTGAGCCATAGATCAAGCCAAAGGCAAATGCAGATATTGATAATATTGTTTATAAAAGCCATAAGTGGCCTGTATTTAGGGGTTGGATAACTTGCATACGATTCTATTTTTATAACCCTTTACATGTATCCGTCAACAAAAATGTGAAACTAAGTATGTATGTGTGACTGCTCGCACGACGGAGTAAAAATGTTTTGGCTTCCAAATTTCAATTTCTCGTTTCTGTTTTCGATGCGTCGATGTGGTAGTTGGTAGAACAAATAGTATTTTTCATCGCCGCAGATCGAGACAGGATGGTAGCGTAATCCATAGAGTAGTTACTCTATGTGTAATTTTCCTGTGTTCAAATCCTCGTAAGGACTTTGTACTTTTTCTTTCTTTTACAATTTTTTTTTTTTCTTAATTGTAATATTTTTTCTTTAATTTTACAATTGTAAAATTGTTTTATTCTTCATTATGTCCCGCTAATAAAATGCTAATAAAACTTTAACGGAGTCCTTCCGTAAACAATTGTAAAAGAAAGCAATTCAAAATAATAATAATAACTTAAAAATTAAAAACAAAAAAAAAAAAAAAAAAAAAAACAAAAAATAAAAGTAAATATAAAAAGAATCATAAAACTAATACATTATCAAAATTGAAATAACCGCCCGCTAATGAAATCGAACCCAGGACCCCATGAATAAGGACCGCGCACTATCCATCTAGGCTACCCTCGAAGTTGATTTTATGATACTTAAAATTGGTGTTAAAGGAGGCGCTAGAATCCATACCAAAACTGATCTGATCTCTTTATTCTCACATTGGTTCGATTACAACTTTTTAAACTTTCATCGTTCCAAAGATGTTACGATCTAAAAATAGAATTCTCTCTTTCCCTCTCTCATCTGCCAGCCGTTTGTCTTGGAACCCGCTCTCAAATGGTTTCATTATTACAGCGGGTTCCACGACGGAAAAAATGAAAAAATTTGAGAGCGGGTTCCACGACGTGGCCTGCCAAAATGCCGTAGAACCCGCACTTATAGACATTTTTACAGCGGGTTCCACTACGAACTGAGGCGATTTTACAATTTTGTATTTTTTTTTTGGATTATAAATTTAGAAAAACACATTAAAAGAATAAAAATATAATATAAATAGATTTAAAATTTAAAAAAATGGATGTCCCGAGCCTGGTTTGAACTCGTTTCACTTTGCACACCAGTCAAGCATTCTACCACTCGGCTATTCCTCATTCGTTGTCGCGCGAACAATTTCTCAAACTTAACTTGTCGCGCAATGGAACGCGCTCGTTCCAGCGGGTTCTACTGCTGGAACTCGCCATAGAAAATTTTTCTTTGTATGAGATGTCCCATCTATGTACTTTATAATCTTTGCTAAAACTTAGAGCTGCGCTTTTGGTCTCGTTACTTAGGGCGAAAGAGCGTTCATATATAGTGCTTAAGATCCCGTTGCTAAGAGCGAGAGAGTTAGAATCCGATTGATGCATGAGCCTTGTATACTTGTTCTATTTTTCCAGTGGGAGGTAGCGACGGGGTACAGAGGCAGGGTAGGGTGCTCTATGTAACTCACGTGCCAGAAATTTTTTCAGTATAACATAGTTCTGTACCTTAATTGCATGATTCTATTTCGCCGTTAGGTTAGGTTAGGTTGAGGCGGCGATGCGGGGCCAGTGACTGACACCCCCATCCACTTGAGCCGCTGGGGCTCCTTGTGACACCGCACAGGCAGATGTCCTACAAGAGGACCTCTCCCTTCCTATACACTGATGTGCCCAAGAGTTTATGTGCCATCCAGATTTACGGATGAAGGCTACGAGTCTGCGTGGAGCGATCTCTGCGAGGTCTCTTAGATCCGCGAGTGTTGCTGCGCCCAAGAATTTGAGTTGGCTTCGCCCCATCGCAGGGCGTTGACACAGGAGGTGTGCGACTGTTTCTTCCTTTTCTACATCCCCACAGCTCCTGCAGTAGTCATAATGTGGCACCGCTAGTCTAGCCGCGTGTGCTCCTATTAGCCAGTGTCCCGTAATGGCCTTGACTGCCAGACTACAGTCCTTCCTATTAAGGGCGATAAGCATCATTAAGCATGCGTGAATTCCTGCAGTTTTGGAGATTTTTCCATTTCCTTGGTGATGCGCGGTCAAAGTGATCCCTGCATTTTAGCCTACACGTAGCTAAGGGGATGCCTACTGGTTGCTTCTCCGGGAGGACAGGATTGGTAGTGCCTGCTCTTGCTAGTTCGTCGGCGGTGCAATTACCCTCGTGGTCCCTATGTCCGGGCACCCATATGAGGTGGATGTCATACTGCTCTGCCATCTCGTTAAGAGATCTGCGACAGTCATTTACTGTCCTGGAGTTGGATAAGAATCCGTCAAGGATTTTTGAGTGCCGCTTGACTGTCTGAGAAGATACAGATTATTTCTTGATTGCCAGTAAGTGCTGGGGATTCAAGTGCTTCCCCGATAGCTATTACTTCTGCTTGAAATACACTACAGTGGTCGGGGAGTCTGAAGGACTCATTTAGACACAGCCGTTCGCAATGGAAGCCGCCTCCCACCTGGCCATTCAATCTTGAACCGACTGTGTAAATATGAAGGGAACCCGCTGGTCCCGGGATTTGTGTGGCCCATTTCTCCCTTGTTGGAATGGATACCATATATTTGGGGTAACGCAGTAGTGGGATGATCAACAGGTACGCAGTAGTCTGTAGCCCCCGTTGGCGTGCAATGGTTCAGGTCCAACTTGGTATGTCCATAGTCGGTCCTTTTGCATATGCCCGTCTTGCTTAGCCTTATTGCCGATAGCGTGGCTATCTTGGGCCCCATTGTCTCTACAGGTAATAGGTCGAGTATTAAGTCTAGGGCGTCTGTCGGTATGGTGATACAGACCTCCGCCATCCTTTGCATTTTCCCAAGTTTGTGAGAGCAGGCCACCAGACCACAACCCCGTAAAAAAGGATGGGTCTTATGACCGCTGTGTAAAGCCATCTTACTATTTTTGGGGACATTCCCCATTTAAGGCCAATGGCTTTTCAGCATGCATAGAGCGCGATTGTTGCCTTGTTAGCTCTATCCATAGTGTTTTCACTTCCAGTCCAGTTTCCTGTTTAGCGTAATCCCTAGGTACTTGGCACTACCGCTGAGGGAGTGTGTTTTTCCTGATAGTTTTGGAAGCCTTAAGTTTGATATTTTGTACTTCCTGGTGAAGAGGACAAGCTCGGTTTTGGACGGGTTTACACCTAGTCCATTCCTAACTGCCCATGTTGCCCAAGTTTGTCCGTCATGCGGTCACATAGACTCTGGGGAAATTTCCCAGAGAAGGCAATTGCGACATGATCCGCGTAAGCGATAACTTTGCAACCACCACCTTCTAGGGATCGCAGTAGGCTATTAACCGCAATGTTCTGTAATGTGTGGGTGTTCTTGTAAGTTCAAACAGAACCAAGATACAAGGTGTTCTGCAAGGTCCAGAGGATATACCTTAGGGACGTATGGAGTGAAGGGCGTGCACCTCTTGTGGTCTTAGACTTAGCTCGACGGATGGGGGAGGTTCTTTTCACGCATCCATACTACACATCATCAAAATAAATTGAGTGTACTTGCTCGAAAATTCATAAAGAAACCCGGATGATTTTACTTTATGATCAAATCCAAATCAAAACAAAGAAACAAATCCCCTTAAATTCAAACAGCTTCAGAAGAGAGAGAGTGTATTCGATCAGTTGTAGGGTAATTAGATGTTCATTATACCCTAGTCTTAACCCATCCGACCTTGGCGAGATCTACGACGTTTGATTCGCCCCATATCACAATCTTATATGATACCTATTGTGGTTCCAGCATGGCTATTTAGGGGTTCGGCGGCAGAACGGTTAGAGCCTTAAGTCTTCATAACTTCCAAAATACTCAAAGAAATATTTTCAGAAAATGGATTCATTTTACCAATTAGGGATTTCTATTTAAATAAAGTAATATTTCCTTAACATCTATAACAAATTATTTCATTATAATTCATGTTTTATAATAATATATATATATATAAGAGAAGAATTAATATTATTAAGTTAAGTTCAAGAATTAAATTTTAGCTACATTTTAGATTAAATATTAAGAAATTTGCAATAATATAAATTTAAATTATTCACGATTCATGCCTCACAAAATTTACTGTTTAAGTCAACAGAATATAAATAAATTCTTTCAGTGGTATCCACTTACTGAAGTTCACCGCCGAAGTTATAGATGTTTATAATAATAACTAATAAAAAATATTACACTAAAATTTGTTTGGCCATGCTCAAATATCGCAAAGTTCATACTTCAATTAAATTTAAATGTTTCTCTTTTAAATTCATTGTGACTTATATATATATGAATGTATATTTATTTATGTTAAAATAATCAAGTAAATTTATATACTAATTATTTGAATTCAGAACATTAAATTATTGGCAAAATTACATTCTAAAAAAAAAATAAAAAGGTGCGAGGGAAGTGTTCTTCCGTGAAAAAAACTCCATAATAAAAGAAGCAAAATGTAAACTGAAAAGCTTTGTAATAATTAAGCAGGCCAATGTTTATAAAATAACACTGCTAAAAATACAACCGCATATATATATATATATATAATTATATATCTAATAATATCAGGTCTAATAATTCTGCATTCCTTAGCTCCTTCACTAAGCTAGCCGATTACGTAACTTCGTACTAGCCGCACTGGCACGTGGCACTGGAGAAAATATTTCTTTAAAGAAAACTGCACTGCACTAACTCCAAAAAATATCTGGCTTAAAATCATTAAATCACTATTTCACTGATTTCCACAGCTAATTCCGCTGAGATTTAATAAATTCTTCCTTGGATTTTGTTTAAATAAAATACGAGTTTACTTTTTTAAATTTAGGCTTATAATATAATGCAGCCTTATCTCTTAAGCGAATGTAAGTCTAAGCTTCCCTATGCAAATCTTGCCCTAACTATGCCAGAATAAAAAGCTCTAAAAAGCTTTCACATAACTGATGCTGCACTATTATCTCGACATGCAGAAACCAATAGATAAGAATCGCGTGATATTGTTCGTTCACTTATCCAAGGTGACCGGAGAATAATAGATACAACACTTTATGCTTTTTAAAACATCTTGATTTCTATGTTTTCTGTGATATGGATGCCCTATTGGAAATCCACACACTACAGTTCCACAGTAGGGGTGAGAGTACGCCTCCTTGCGGAGTGCCTCATCTGACGTATCTATTAATAGACAACAGTCCTGTTTACCTGGATCTGCTTTATAAGGCGTACGGATTGATTGTCTATTTCTAGTCCCGTCAGCGCATTGATTATCGAGCTTGGTAGGATGTTGTTGAAAGCACCTTCTATGTCTAGAAAAGCAATGAGTGCGTATTCCTTGTCAATAAGTGCCTTTTCGACGAAAGTAGTGATCTCGTGGAGAGCCGTCTCCGTGGATCGGCCCTTCCTCTACGCATGCTGTGATTCCGAGATATCAACTGGGTTGATAGTAAGGTTAATATGGAGGCTAATTAGTCTCTCCATTGCACTATGGGGTTTTTGACCACTTTATGTGGCATTTAATCATTTTTTGAAAGTTCTCTGATTAAAAAAAAATTAATGGGAATGTATTAAGAAAACATCAAACTATTATGCCTCATACTCAAAATATTAATTATTAGCACCATATGCTAGCATAACAGCTGCAAAGTCAGCTGTTGCATACGAAAGCACGTGCGCTAAGTTTGCAATTTTCACATAGTGATTTGTGAAATTAGATTATTTGTTTAAAACTCCATTTAAAAAGAAAAATAGTAATGGAAACTGATTTCACAGGTTTGTACTACATGTTAAATGTATTAACTGTTTAAATTGTGCGTGTCTATACTAAAATTTTGTCATTTTGTAGATGCACCTTAAGCTGAATTTTGGGAAACAAATTTCAACTTTGGGAAGAGTTTTGAAATAGAAGGAATAAAAAGTTTTCAATGCGTCCAAGTGTATGTTGTAGCGTTGTCAATACTGAGCAAAGGCTGTTAGTCTTATTGTGCACTTTTCTCCACTATTGGTGCAATTTGAATTTTTCTTAGATAACCTCACTTTCTCCAAAAGCCGACTTGGTCGCTGCTTGGAACCGCGAAAGGGGCCGGGCTGAGCATCAAATGGCTGTACAATGTTTTTTTTAACGACATGCAAATAACAATGTGGATAATGCCGTTTTGAAAAAAAGCCACCAGTTTTTAATGGAAGTAATGGAAAATACGGTGCTTTCAGTCGGCTATTTTGGAGAAGAAGCGTCTGAGTCCTGAAACAAGCTGTATAAATCAGACAGGCGTCACCATTCAAGAAAACACTACCGATTACATTCCATCGCTGATGTGTTCAACAGAGCTATGGATACATAAGATCCAGTTATTTCGTCCTTAATTTATCGAGATGCATAAAAAACTAAAGAGTCTTTTACTTCCAATTGAGGTAATTGAGATGCTTTCGTACGAATACGAAAATAATGTTTGTCTCGAAGATGACGAATTTAACGATTCCAGCTTGTTTTTTTTAGATAATATTGATATATTATAGAATATGAAAAAAAAGAATAATAAGATTAGTACTACTGTATGAAGGAATTTTTCTTTTTCAACTTTTATATGCATTTGTATGGAAGAACACTGAAATCCGGTATTTTAAACTGACAGTTTTCAGAGAAAGCGTTGTCCGATTTGGTTCAAAATTGCTATATCGTATTAAAATAGCAACAAATATCAGCTCCTTAAATTTCATTAATTTATCTTTACTTTTACCAAATCGTTCCTATGGGAGCTATAGGATATAGTTTCCTGATCCGAACGATTTTCATACTATATGTGCCTAGGATCAAATAATAACGATTGGTAAAGTTTCATGTCGATATCTCCAAAACTGACCGAGTTATTAATTAATGCCACAAAAACAGGTCAAAAACCCCATAGTGCATTGTCTTGAGAAGGAAGGACGACAGGCTTATTGGTCTGAAGTCCTTAGGGATGCAGTGCTATGGTTTTCCTGGCTTGGGTATAAATACGACTTTCGTCCGCAACCACATTGCGGGCCTATTCTGAAAACTGCTGAGAAAGCTTTTTTGACCCAAAACCTCGGATTGGGTCCGGCTTTATGTTGATTAGTTGAGCCGGGACAATGCCATCTGGGCCTGGGGAAAAATTGGGCGTAACCACAAATATTTTTAACTTGGACAATGTGTTTTTTTCCAGTTCACTAACATTAAGTTTTTTTCACGTCCAATAGATCTTTTGTCGGGTTGAGCGATAAATCTATAATTTTGTACTTAACCTATAAGCATATTTGCATGTTTGTATATATATATTTACCAAACTAATAAATATTGCCAAATCATTCATTTTTAGTATTAACATAATTTAAAAAAAAATATATAAAATTAGTGGAACTGGAAACGTTATTTTCTTACATTATTAAACTCCAATCTCCAAAAATAAATATTACCAAAATAAAAAAAAGGAATCAAAATAATAATTTCAGAAACTAACTATTGGTGACGTCATTGCACGGTGGGAAGAATTCGAGTGCATATGGTAACCATTGGCGGATTTGATTTACTGAGGGGAAAATTATTGGCACATGCACCTTGCTTCCAAGGAAAATTCCACTTCTGGCACCAATTATAATTAATACACCTGATCCTGCGATGTGTCGCTGCGAGACCCTTACAAGGGTAGAACTGGCAAATTTGGGATTTATAGGCTAATTCCTAACACAATTCCAAAACATGGGTTCTTAATGGATGCCAATTCAACCTTAAAAAAATAATTCAGATTGAAAAAAACACGTGTGGCCAAAAACAAAGGTTTTATTTACATACCTTGAATTGGCACCACAAAAAAAGTTTTAAGCTTATACAAAGCATTTTTTTTTTTTTGTTTTGGTTATTTCAAGCTTTGCTTAATGGGTCTTACTTTTCGGCATGCTCCATGAGCAGTCTTAATGGCATTCGGAACGAGTGGGCGTGGAACTCGAAGTTTTCAGCATTGGTCATCGAAAATTTTTGTATTTTTTTACGGCCAACAGAGCAGCCTAACACTCCTTCTCGGCAACGGTGTATTGACGTTGACAATGATTTAGCTTCTTTGACATGAAATCGATCGGCACCTCTGCGCCTTCATCTTTATTCACTTGCCTACGCATGTGTGGCTTGCGTCACAATGAAGTGAAAAAGGGAGAGAAAAATTGGGGCTGTGCAGTACTGGAGCTGCACACATGCTTACCTTTATGGACTCGAATGCCTGGGCTTCACCTGCTCAACCGAACGGGTTGTTGGGTAATCTCTGATTTCAGCTATCTTATCAGGATCGGTACTAATAATACCATTACCTATCACGTGTCCTTAATACCTTACCTCTTTCTGACAGAATTTACTTTTTTCGACATTAATTGTATGATTTGCACGAGCCGGGTTGGAAGCGACTACCGATAAGACTTTAAGATGTCGTTCGAAGGTATCGGACAGAATAAGTAAGTCGTCTAAATATATACCGCATTATATAAAACCGCATTACGTAAATAGGATGGAACTATTTTATCCATAAGTCGCGACATGGACTGCGGAGCATTAGTGAGGCCAAATGGCAAGACCAAAAATTCATACAACGAACGTCCTGGTACGGAGAAAGCGTTTTTATCGGGAGACTTCGGGTCCTAAAGTATTTGCCAAAAAGCGTCTTTTAAATCGAGGCTAGTAATGAATTCGACTTTTGGCAATCTACTTAAGAAACCATCGACTATCGGCATTTGATATGCATCCCTTACTGTGACGGAAGTCAAATTCCTATTATCTACGCAGATCCTTACTTTTCCTGGTTTCTTCACTAACACTACCAGAGATGACCAAGAGCTGTTCGATTTTTGTATAACTCGTAATTCGAGCATTCGATCGAGATCGTCATACATAAGTTTTTCAATTTCTGGCGACACGGCATAATGTCGCTGCTTAATCGGTTACGCTTCTCCCACATCGATCGAGTGTAAAATTATCGGCGTATTTCCTAGTCCCTGTTTTGAAAATAACAGGAATAATTTGATAACATTCTGTAATAAATTCTTAGGAAGTTCTCTCATACTTGAATCGCTGATGGAGGCTAGATTATGATTTTTGGTTAACAGATGCATTTGGAGTAAGTCAAAGGCGGTCCAAAAGTCAATTCCCAGATATAAGTCTTCGACTAAAGTAGGAACTAAATAAATAGGCAGGGTTATTGTTTCTCCTCTGCACTATGGGGAAAAAGTCAATTTTTTTGGCATAAAATCAAATTATTTTACAATTTTCTTTTAAAAACAAAATATATTTTTTGAATTTACATACCCTAATTAGCCAAGAGCCGTTATCTAAGATTTTTTACTAACAACACTATAGTTTTAATAAACGAACAAAGTCAGCTGTTCAATTGACTTTGTTGTGTGCTTAAATTAGTGAAAAATCTTTGCAAACTTTCACTGTTTATTTTGTGGAGCAACAAATTGATTTATTATTTCTGATTATGGCAAATCGTAGCAAAGATATTTATAAATGTATCTTAGATTACATGTTTTGATTATTATGACTTGTTGTCCAACTGTGAACTGTTTTATATGTGTATCTTTTTAGCTTAAAACTAACAAGTTTGTTTGTGTTCCGTGGTGTATAACTTATTAATGGCACAACGTTGCAAAAAGGTAAAAACGCAAAGTTATTACCAAATGTATCCTTAATATCGCAAAACTAATAATTTTGCAACTTTTTGCACGTCTCTTCAAAAAAATGACTTATGTCCAGCAACTTATGAGCTCCCACACGCTGCACTTCTCGAAGTTTGGGAGAAAAACACGCGCTCGGAAGATGCTCTAAGAAGCTTTATACAAATACAACTTTACGGCGAGCAATTTCATGAAACTTTAAATCAGCAAATGTCAACCAAAATTAAATGTTTTATTGGTTATATTAAAAAACATTTGCCAAAATGCTACCGTATAATGGACCAATTTAAGAAAAACACTCTTTGTGGCTATCCGGCAATATGAGTTTAAGCGTTTGTGCTCAAAATATGTCAAACGAGGTCGTCCAAAAATGAATTATGAGGATGCTGGCGTAAGGCTCAAAAGAAAAATAGCATCTGAACTTGCAGAAGAAAATAACAATTCAAGTTCTCTTTTACTCCACGCTGCCACCTTTTTGGCAAGAAAATGTAATGAAAATAACAGGCATTTTGTTTTAAAAGCGGCTTCAACAGAATCTGTTGGTCAGTTAAAAGAGAAATTGTCTTCGATTTTAAGAGTAGACCACCATTTGATTCATCGCCTTTACATTATTTTGATTGCTATAAGTTGTAATTATCCCATAAATTCTGAAAAATTCAAAACATTTTGTTTTGAAACTTTCACCACATATATGTCGAGCTATCCTTGGTACCCCATGTCTCCGACTGTACACAAAATTTAAGTACAATGATATAAAATCATACAAGGTGCATCGGAAGCAAGGCATAAATTATTTAAAGCTGACAGAAAGCATCACGCAAGAAAATGTAGCCGCATTGACAATATGTCTGATGTGTTTCACAGGGCTATGGATTCGTCCGATCCTTTACTCTCTAATCTCCGCAAAGTCAAAGTTTATATACCCTTGTAGTTAAAACCGGATATATATCGCAAACATCGGATATAGTTGGCCGATCCCTATGAGCCGAATATAACCCAATTTATTATAATATAAAATATAAAAAAAAGTCCCAAACTTCTATCTTCAAAAATACCAAAGTTGGTATTTCTACCAAAACCCATTTCCCATCGTTCAGTTATATGGCAGCTATAAGATAAAGTCAGCCGGTCGTTATAAAATTTGGTAAGTCGGATTAACTGACCAAAAATATAATCTGTACCAAGTTCCACTTTCTATCTTCAAAAACACGAAAGTTGGGTCAATTCCGATCGTTCAGTTATATGGCAGCTATAGGATATAGTCGGCCGATCCTTATGAAATTTGGTAGGTTGGATAAACTGATCAAAAATAGAATCTGTAGAATTCTAAAAATAGAATCAAAAAATAGAATTATAATTTTAGTCAACAGTGTGCAACGCAGTAAAGGAGACATCTCCGACCCTATAAAGTATATATATTCTTGATCAGGATCACTTCCTGAGTTGATATGAGCATGTCCGTCTGTCCGTCTGTCTGTCTGTTTCTACGCGAACTAGTCTCTCAGTTTTAAAGCTATCGTCTTGAAACTTTGCACACACCCTTCTATCCATTGCACGCAGTATATAAATCGGAACGACCCGGATCGGCCGACTATATCCTATAGCTGCCATATAACTGATTGACCGGAAATGGTATAACTTTGGTGTTTTTAGAGTTAGAGAGTTCAAATTTGACACAAGAGCTATTTTTGCCAAAAAATTACGATATGCAAATTTCATAAGGATCGGCCGACTATATCCTATAGCTGCCATATAACTGAACGATCGAAAATTAAGCAACTTTCGTGTTTTTAAAAATAGAAAGCTGGCATTTAGTACAGATTCTATTTTTGATCAGTTGATCCAACCTACCAAATTTCATAAGGATCGGCCGACTATATCCTTATTTGAAGATAGAATTGATCTGAATTGACCCAACTTGGTACAGATTATATTTTTGGTCAGTTAATCCGACCTAACAAATTTTATAACGACTGGCTGACTATATCTTATAGCTGCCATATAACTAAACGATGGGAAATGGGTTTTGGTAGAAATACCAACTTTGGTATTATTGAAGATAGAAGTTTTGGACTTTTTTTAGATTTTATATTATAATAAATTGGGTTATATTATCATATTCTCATAAGGATCGGCCAACTATATCCGATGTTTGCGATATATATCCGGTTTTAACTGCAAGGGTATATAAAGTTAGCTTTTCCGAAGTTAGCTTTTCTTTCTTTTTATTCTTTTAATGTGTTTTCCAAATATTTTAATCCAATCAAGAAAAATGCAAAATTTAAAAATCACCTTAACATCGCCTCAGTTCGTTGTGGAACCCGCTGTAAAAATCTCTATAAGTGCGGGTTCTACGGCATATTGGCAGGCCACGTCGTGGAACCCGTTGTAAAAATAAAAACATTTGAGAGCGGGTTCTACGACAAACGGCTGGCATATGAGAATGGGAAAGAGAGAATTCTATTTTTAGCAGGTAACATCTTTGGAACGATGAAAGTTTGAAACGTTCACATCGAACCAGTGTGAGAGCAAGGGAGCAGAGAAATTTTCTACTATCTTTACTCTTCAGCTGTTTTTTTGGTATGGATTCTCGTGCTTACTTTAAAAACAATTTTAAGTATCATTAAATAAACTTGGAGCGTCGCCTAGATGGAAAGCGCGCTCCTTATCCATGGGGTCCTGAGTTCGATTTCATTAATGGGGCGGTTGTTTCAATTTTTAGAAAGTTTTAGTTTTATGATTATTTTAATATTTACTTTTATTTTTTTTTTTTTAATTTTTTTATTAAATTTTTGTTTTTATTTTCATATTTATTTTATTATTATTATTTTAAATTGCATTTTATTACAATTGTTGTAATAATAAGTGACGGACGTGTGGGATGGCAAAATGCCGGACGGACTCCCTTCAAATTTTATTCGCCGGACAAAAGGCTTATTTTTTTTCTTTAATACTACAATAAAAAAAAATACAAAAAAATTATTATAAAAAAACAAAAAGTTCAATTTCCTTAGGATGATTTGAACTCAGAACATTTGTATATAGAGTAACTACTCTATGCATTACGCTACCACCCTGTCTCGCTCTGCATCGATTAAGAATACTATTTGTTCTACTAACTACACATCGGCGCATTGAAAACAGAAACGAGATACGACGTGGAGATTGTGTGGTCTTTCCCCGGCTTTGCTATCATTATTATAATTGACTTTTTCCATCTCATTGGAAAGTGGCCAAGTTTTGCGATGGCATTAAATTGCTGTGTGAGAGTGCAAACGGCGCAGTATGGGATCTCAAGGATCATTGTGGGAGTTATGAGGTCGCAGTCCGGGGATTTTTTCAGACTCAGTTGTCTTTTTGATGATGTTACCGATTTCGTTTGGGAAAAACTCAATTGGATCATGTTTAGGCTGGGGCTCATATGATAGAGTCGGCAAAGTAAACGCATTGGTAGCAGGATTTGGTTGGAAGATATTTTTAAGGTTTTTGGCAAACGTGCTGGCTCTGTCTGCGTCGCTGCGCGCCCACCCGCCTGTGGAGTTTCTAATAGGCATCATGGTTTCTTTCGATGCACTCAGAGTTGGGTGAGCTTTCCATAGTGAGTGTTTTGTACTGTTAGTTGACACTTGCTCTATGAAGCGGCGGTGGACATACGTTTCTTCTTGCTGTAGAGCTTGATCAAGTTGACGTGAGGCATGTTTTAAGCGTTGCTTAGCACATGGCGATCTGTGACATTGCCATTCTCGACGTAAGCGTCGCTTATCGAGGACAAGCTGTTCGATTTGTAGATTTGTCTTCTTTTGAATGTATTGTGTGTTTATAGTTTGAGGTGTTGAAACTCGAGCTGCAGAGACGAGTCTAGACTCCAGTGAATTAACAAAACTGTTTACGTTGGTTTTGTCGCTGAGGTGAGGACTCAGCTCAATGTGTGAGCTGATATACATCCTGAACTTAACCAAATTGGTTTTATGTGATGTCAGTTTTGATGAGTGATCCCATGTTCCTGGGTTTCGGAGTAGAGTTAAAAGGATAGGCGAGTGATCATATGAAAGATCCGAAAGGCATTCGGCGCTTATCTGATTTTTAGGAATGTTGTTGGTAATCGCAAAGTCTATTAAATCGGGAAGTTTCTTTGGGTCTGCCGGCCAGTATGTTGGTGTGCCAGAAGAAACATAGTCTAGCTTGTTCTTAGCTTTGATAATTGCATTATAGAGCTGCTTTCATTTTGGGGTCTCGAGACGAGATCCCCAGTCTGTGTGCTTGGCATTGTAGTCTCCTGCTGCTATGAAGTGGTCTCCGAGTGAGTTGAAAAACTGCATTAACTCATCTTCGGCTATGATGAAGCGTGGGGGGCAGAATACGGCGGCCATGTTTATTGATGTGGCCCGTATGTAGTTTTTAGCAAATTTCGTATGATAATAGTGCTTAATATGGCTTCTGATTAAAATTCCAGTTCCGCTGTGTGCTTTACCATCTGAATGATTTGTTCCATAGAATGAATATCCTAGTAGTTGGCAATTGTATCTGTTTGTAAGAAGTGTTTACTCGAGTTTATGCTGCGAAACGTCGTTTGCGTTCCACGTAGATATTCATAGGAAAGTCATTATTTGGATTGTTGTGAAACCACCATTTGTATTAGTAGACTTTGGTTTCGCATTAGATCTTGCATAGTTTGTTGTTGACTGGCTTTGTTGGCAAAGTTACTCTTTAGCTGCTCCGGCGGTTGATGCTGCTGAGCCGTGTTCGGTTCTTGGTGTGCTGATTGCGGCAGTGAGCTTTTTGAGGCTGGGGTAGCCAGCCCTGATTTTAAAGCTCTTGCGTATGTGACATTTTTGGCAGAGTTGATGGGTCCTAGTGAGGATCTGACTGCAGTCGAGAAGAAGACTTCAGGGTTTGACCTGGAGGCTATGAACTGATTATTTTGAGTGCGGGCAGTAAATCCCCTCTAGTGGATGCTACTTTTCAGCTCCTTATAAACTGGGCAGCCTCTATAGTTAGCAGTGTGATTTCCACCGCAGTTGCCGCACTTTTTTGAGTTGTGGTCATCTTTGCTCGCTGGGCAGTGTGCATGCGCAGTTTACAGTAAGACCTTGTATGGCCATATTCTTGGCAGTTCGCACATTGTACCGGACCATTGCCAAGGACCATGTGAAAGTTGTTCTTGCCAATAAGCTTTATAATTTTGTTGACAAGAACGTTGGAACTTTTTTCTCGTATGTAAATTGGTCCCCGCTTAGGCTTCCTTTTTTCGACTTCTGTAGATTCGGCGTCATCCTCATAGTCTGCCAAGATTTTAAACGGTTTGAGTTCGAGCGCGTTTCTATTACAGCCATGTTATCATTGTCACGGGTTATTTTGCTTTGAGAGTTTAGGGGGCTCAGCTTCCTTTTGATTTGGATGTAGCGATCCATACCAGTCCATACCTTCACACCCGGCTTAATATTTTCTTTGTTTTTGTTATCTTTTTCGGGCAGCGCAGCGGCAGAAGTATTAATGTTTGCGCTGCTAGCTGATGATGTCTTTAAACGCGCTGTCGTTACAGTTGCGGTTGTTGTTGTTGTTACGGTTGACGTTGTCAAAGAAGTTGCGGTGCTAGTTACTCTGCTCTTTGGCTGCAGAGACATTGATGGTAGCGAGGGGAGCAAGAACGTGCTCTCTCGCTCTCTACGATAAGAATTCGCTCAAGTTTGGGGTAATTGTCCGTGTAGTAAGTAGTAAGCGTAGTTTCTTTGTACTGAGAGCCGTCTCTCGTCTTGCTCACGTTGAAGTCGTGTGCGAACGTCGTCTAGACTCATTGCAATTGAGGTTGGGTTTGTTCGAGTTTCAAATGTTTTGTTTTTTATTAATTAATTAATTAATTAATATAAACATAAGCGATTTCATCGCTGAAAGCATTTTTTCGCGTTGATGTTGATTTACAAAACCAGTCACTGCACTTTTTGCTATAATTGAATACTTTTTTCCCGGAGCACAATAAATACACGTCCCCATGCGACGACGATTTGATTCGAATTCCCTTTAATCTTTCTTTAATCGATTCTTTAATCATCGGCTTATGGTTCTACATGGTTATACACGTTTAAGAATTATGGCTTACTCACCTCTTTCATCCGCGATGAGCTGTTTTAACCGTTTCCACGTGATCGTGGCTGGAAAGGAATAATATTCAGGGAAAGCTGTCAACATCCCGTTCAGAAATGAAATAATTTTATTATACTTGCGTTTTATTACGCAGCTAGCCAATAAAAACGTTCAATGAGAACGAAAACCTCCGTTCACTAACTCCACGCGTTCATACAGGGCACTACGAGGCCACCAGATGGACACGATTTCACTCCCTTCTCTGCGGCGGAGCGTCCCTTAAAAGCGCCGCGAACGCTCCGAGTCTAGCTCGGAGCTTAGGCTGCCTCGGATAACAATTAGCGGCTTCTCCAACAAAAAGAGCTGTTTGTTCTGCTCTCGCTCCAACGGCGACTGCTCCGGCCAGGCTTCCTTTGGCGGGACCCCAGGCTTCTCGTTGATTCCTCGCGGCCACGCCTCGGTGCGGCCTCTTTCGCCGCGAACCGTCCCAATTTATGCCGTGGACTGATCAGCTTGGAACCCCGCTCGACTTCAGCTTCTCTTTCAACCTAATCTAACCAGAAAGTTGCCGCTTCGGCCTTGCTGTTGCCACCAGTCTCGCGACACCTTAAATTTTGGTGGTCTCCTCGTGGGCTCAATCTCAAACTTGCTCCTGCACTCTTCGCGTAAAATCTCCTCCTTGTATTGGACGAACCTTCTTGAACCGCGTCAGAAATGCAAAGAAAAACATAATTCCACGCGGATTTCTAAATCTAGCTTTCAGCTTCCAATAACAGCTTTATACCTATTGCCAGATCACCAGACACCGGTAACACCTATCACCTTGCTCCGGTCCTACTACGACAAAGGGTCTGTTCTACTGTACTACGACCTATGTCGATCTGTTCTTAAGGGGTTATATACCTCTTTTTTCTTAAAAAAAACGAAAAATTTTTTTTTGCTAAATCCTCAAGTATATCCCCTAGAGAATATTTTCCCAAAGTTTCATGGAGATCCGAATAATAGTTCGATAGGAAAACAGCGTTTTGAGGCGCGGTTCGTCACGGCTGCGGACAGCGTCAAGCTACTTTGAATGCGATTATCTCAAAGTCATTTTTTTCCAAAAGTGCCTTCGCCGTGACCACGATTACACAAAAACTATTTGATCGATCTTTTTCAATTTTTTTTTAAATTATTCGTAATGATTGTGCCGAGTTCGTGAACTATTCAGTTTTTTTGCGTCCATTTTGATTTCGCAGATAAAAATTTTTTAATAAAATTTTTAGAACTGAAAACATCAATTTTTTGGAAAAATGTTTACTGTATGCAGGAAAAACCAAATATTCTTGAAACTAAACGTTCACAAACTGGATATAATATTATACTAATAAAAAATGTTTGGTTTTTGGATTTTGGTTGACCGGCTGGACTGCTATCGTGGTCACCGCAAGCCGCTATAAAAAAAAAGGGTTCCGAGAGAATTGCCATAACTTTGTAAATTGCTCATATTTTTTTAAGAACAAACGCTTATTGTTTCAATAAAAACATGTACTTTCAATAAAAAATAACTTCAGTGTCATAAAATAATTGCTACACAAACGAAATAAAAATCCAAAGTTCCCGTAATTTTTTCGCTCAAAAAGGTATATAACCCCTTAAGAGCTCGAACAGGGTCCAAATCTTTGGAATGATAAACACCTATCGTTCTTCCTTGCATGTCCTCAAGCTCGTAGGTGGAATTACCCATTCTCTTGCCTTAATGTATATCGGGCCAAGCTTGGCATTGTAACCCGCCGCTTAAAATTCCAAGGGAAAATCTATTGTCCTTCTCGAAACGTCACCTCTCTGGACCGTGCGTTATACCGCCTTGCATTCTTCTCCGTCTGCTTCGTTAAAGCCTTCTGAGCCTGGGCACTTACCAACTCCAACAAATCGTCTAGGGATAACCTGATCCCTCTATCCTCTATGAGCCCTAGTTCCCTCATGTGCTTGTACGATCCCTCCGATCTCACAAACTGTTGGCTGAATACTAAATAATACGGGGCTGTGGCCGTACCAAAATGGATTGAGGTTCTTCTTTGGTTTTCTCTCACGTACGAACATATGGCTGCAATGATGAACCTATTCAACATATCCGATGAATCCGCCTGCGGTGAATGGACTTGCGTAAAAATCTGCGTCACCCAATTCTCTCTCATTAAACGCTTCGCCCTTGAATTGCGTTGCATTATCCGAGAACCCTGCCTCATGTAATTCACTACTACATCGGCCGATAGCTTTTTAGGAATATGAGCTTAGTGTGGTCTAGTGCGATAAATATCCCGATATTACCACTTTTGGATCTCGGATACGGCCCTAAAAAGTCCACATAAATTCTCTTAAAGAATCTCTGCGTCTCTGCTGGGCTTTCCATCGTGGGTCTCGTTATTTGGTTCGGTACCTTGCATGATATGCAATCCTCACAGATGCATACGTAGTCTTTCAAATCACTGATTTATCTTGGCCAGTAGTACATACGTTGAATCCTCTCCACCGCACTATGGGCGATTTTTCATAATGGGCGGCATAAAGTCATAAAATTGATGGTGAAATATTAAGGAAATGTTTTTTTTTTATTAATAGTAAACAATTCAGTTAGCTGAAAAACAATTTTTTTATCGGGTGGCAACTCCCTATTTGTGGCAGCCCTTCAAAACCAGCTGATCTGTTGAAGCTCGCAATTATATAAATTGACACAAAAATTTCATGCTGTTCAAAGTGCCTAAATTATTATTGGTTTTTTTTTAAATTAATAAGTGTAATATGGATAGCAAAGCTCAAGGTATTTAGAATATTTTATTTACGATAAATGTGTATAAATGTTCGTGGTGTTTTTAATGTCCGGTGTTATTGTTGATTGTATTTTTGGCAAAAATCTATTAGTATAGATTTGGAGTAGTGGAGTATTATAGTATTATATTATATTATATTATAGTATAGTATTATAGTGGAGTATTTCTTGAAAAGTGCATATCAAAACATGCAACTAAAAATGGCAAGTTACTAACGAATGTGTCTAGTTTATTGTAGTAATCATGTTTTTTGCTCCTTTTTGTTCCTTAAAAAAAAATGCACTTGAAGTTTCCTTTACGTTCAACAACAACACGCTTGTTGATATTGCTTGTTGCTGTCACAGCGTACATAATGGAAGAAATAAATGAAGATAATTTGAACAAATCAAACATACAGCAAATTAAGACAAAAGTGACTAATTTTGAATATTATATAAAGCGATACTTGCACAAAGACAATCGAAATCTTGAACGATTCAAGTCAATTCACACAGAATGGTTTGCAAAATGTATGGAAATATAAATTGATGTGGAGGATACTGCTAAGCCACCGCCATCAAAGATGGCCGCCATTAAAGACGCCATCGTCCAAAAGTAGAATGTGCCGAGGCCAGGCCTAGACTACGAAAGCAAATGGCATCAGAAGCTGCCGTTCAAAATGATTGCTCTACTGCTTTACTTTTGCATGCCGCCTCTGCGTCTGCCCGTAAAAGTAATGAAAATAAAGTGGTTGGCTTATTGCAAAATGTAATGACTGAGGAAAATGTTGTAAGTCCCGAAATAAAAAATCAAGCGAGACCAGATCGCATTTCTAATATTGAAGCATTAGCTTTTTTATTGGAGAATAATTTCACAAAGCAGCAATATATCAGTTTTACACAACTCTAATATATGTCCCTGGTACGACTTAATAAGATCTAAAAAATTGCAATGCAGACCGTCAGGAATTAGTATTTCCGAAACTGTGGCAAAGGTTTCTCTGCAGGATTTGCTGAACCACACAGCTGAACGAATATTGACCTTACAAAATGATGTTTTAGAGAAAATGGAAAATGTAACGGACTGCACCCTATTAATGCGACTCGAAAGTATCGGATACGACGAGCAGGTCGTCTAAATACACGAAGACCTCGTTCCGTAGTGCGGCTGGAATCACTTTTTCCATGAGTCGCGTCATGGTTTGAGATGCATTCATGAGCCCGAGAGGCATGCCCCTTAACTGATATAGCGGCTTCCCTGGAATGGTAAACGCGGTTTTACCGCGTGAAGCTGGTTCCAGCGGGATCTGCCAGTTAGCGACCCTTAAATCCAGTCTTGAGATGAACATAGCTTTAGAAAGCCTGCTTAAGATTGCGTCGATCTGTGGTAGTCGAGAGGCATTGGCTTGGGTGAAGCTATTTACTTTCCTAAAGTCCAAACATAAACGGACATTGCCTGGCTTCTGCACCCAGACAACCGGCGACGACCAAGCACTTTGTGATTCTTCGATAATACCTAGTCTTATCATCCTCTCGACCTCCCAGTAGAGCAGCTTCTCTACTGCCGGAGACACCGGATAATACCTCTGCTTCACCGCTTTCGTCTCCCCGACGTCGATACTATTGCTTATTAAAAGAGTCTTGACCAAGCTTACCTTGGCGAAAGATGAAAATAGCTCTTTCACCGCCTGCAAACTCGCAAACTGGGCTTTGGACAACTCCTGTCTAACTGAAATTTCGCTGTCCCGGAACTCCGAGGGCAAGAGTTCAAAACTCTTCTTAAAATCGATACCTACATACAGATCTTGGCTCAGAGTGGGAACCAAGTAAAATGTATGAGTCTTACTTAGGCCTTTTAATTTCACATCTGTCGTCAGGTTATCTACAACCTTTTATCGTTGACCATCACCGTACTCACTATTGTTCCTTTCCGCTTAAAGTCTGCCCTGCTCTTTATGAACCTTTCGGCAAAACTCCCACCGACAAAACTAACCACTTACCTTATGTCCAATAGACCAAGGACTACTTCTCCTGATATTCTAAGATATCAGATAAATATTGATACGTAAAATGTATCAAAATACTCAATTTCGCGTTGCTTCCAATCTCTTATTTCTTCTCTTATATGTCCTCATCAGTTCTATTGTCTCTAAAATGATTTCTTAGCGCGTTGCACAAATCGCCCCATCTCATCCCTCGACTCAATTTATGAAAACGCCAGTAAAATTCTCCCGATTTTCTGTGGAATAGCAAGCTCGCAAGCAAGAAATTACTATCCAGTGTGTGGTGGGTCAATGCTTTTATCAGATAAATGAAATTATCGACAGTCATCCCCTCTGGATGTCCGCTAAACCAAATCATCCAACTGCTTATAATGTGGCGCATCTTTTCTGGTCTTACGCTAGGCTTTGTTCTGCCTGTTGCCTTATCCCGCTTCTAAAACTGTAATTTTGATCTTGAATCGCCCCTTCATTATCGTAGATACCACTGGGTTGTTCGTGGCCTCTAGCTGTCACTTCTTCACCCCTTCCTGGATTCTCTCTTTGGTGGAATAGTCTGTCCACCTGTGCCGTCAGCTGTTCCAGTAATGTCGCCTGTATGGCGCTCACTGATTGTGACACAATTGAATGCAATTCCGCTGTGCTTCCTAAATATTCTGCTTGAGAGCCTGCTTGGCTAGTCCCGCAGGGTGAGTCTGTCCGGCAGATCTGCTGGCTCGTACTCGCAGCGGTCGTGTCGCGTACCGCATGGACTTTCTCGAAGCACACACGTCGGACATGCAGACTTCGGCCTGGCATCCATTGTTATACACGTCTTGTGGAATTCGTGTCCGTATATGGTCTTGGCTCTGCCAGTTGCCATTTCTTTGTTACATAACGTGCAGATGGGCGTCTTCATGGGTGTCGCTGCCCCCTTCTCTGCCACTGCTGGATTCATCCTTTTTTACCTTACTTTCTTAATATGAAGAAACACTGAAAAATACTTTCTCTTTGACTGCCGCAACTCTGATCCTTATTTATTTGAAACCAAACCTCGCCATCGTTTAATTTTCCTACCGCCTACACGCTGCCTTTTGTTCTTCTTTTTTCTGCTTTGCTACTTATTCTGATCTGTTCGAAAGACAGCTCAAACAACTCCCCTCTACAGCCGAAGATCGTCGCCCGTCCCTGCTCATTCCCAGACACTGCCACCCGATTGCTACTGGTACCAGCCAAAATGAACTGTCCGCAAAAACATGGCTGCGATTAGCCATACTAAAAACATGGCCACTAAGTTGGGTGCCAGAAAAATTTCTGATAATTATTACTGTAACGAACAGTCAACCTTAGGACAGGGCGAGGTGGGTCTTGTAAGGCCCCTCTCTCTCTGTCCCTAATGCTTGCCTCGAAGTTTATTTTGTTTTTTTTTTTTTTTTTTTTTTTATTATCAATCATTTAAAAGTTACATTTAAAATCTGTCCGAAATTATGAACAAAAATTAAATTTTTTAATGATACCTTAGCTTAATGGAATATTGAGTAATATGTTATAATGTACAAATATGATTTTTGCTTGTCCTACGAACTACTTTTAACTTTAATTTTTGTTTAAGCCTTGACGTTTCAATTAGAATTTTATGGTAAACCCTTTAGTGGGCGTGGATAAATCTAGAAATGCAGCTCAGTCCCATTCGTTCGAGTGGCAAAGGTCCAGTGGGTGAGTCCGTTTCAGCCTCCTAGTGGTGTAGCTGTTGTCTAACAGGTTGATGGCCTCAGGGTTGGGATGTCGATCCAGCCTCTCCACGTATCTGTTGGCGAATCGCTGAACTTCTGCTTTCACGGATGGGACTCCCAGTTGGGCGTGGATTGTTGCGTTATCGTGGTACAGGTGAGCTCCGGTTATAGCTCTTAAAGCTTTGTTTTGGGCGATCTGGATGATATTTTGGCTGCTTAGACACGCCGTTCCCCATAGCTGGATACCATAGGTCCAGACTGGCTTTACAATGGCTTTATATATAAGAAGCTTGACCCTTTGCTTCAGCCTGGACCTCCTTCCAATGAGGTTTATAAATTATATCGATGATACGCAAAAGGTGGAAGGCAGCGTCAAGGCGGCGACGAATCAAGCGAGGCAAATTATTTTCCTTTCTACTTCCTCATATAATTCATGTTTATTAAATTAAAGTGTTACTTAAATGTCTACTAAAACTCCATCCTTACTTCACTTACTTTTGCTAACAACTCAGTTTTCTCTCTTAACCTTTATTTTTGATAATTAATTTCTAGGTTTAACAAATGGAAATAAGGACTTAAAATAGTGGTACGTGTGCGCCAAATACTATTAGCTTAAACGCAACTTAAATGCTACGCTCGCTTACACCGCTCCGTGTCGAAGGGCTACCTGCGGCTAGCGTATGCATTTCAATTAGTTCAGTTGACTTTATCCACGGTCTCACATTACAAAATCTCGGTTCGGCGATGCTTTTATCTTTTCTTGATCAGGCTTTTGATCGATCGCTCGTTCCCGGTCCCAAAGGTGAGGGCAGTCGTCCACAAATGAAACAATTTACGCAGCCAGCCAATAGAAGCCTTCAATGAGAACGGAAACCTCCGCTCACTAACTCCTCGCGATCATACGAGGCCACACGAGGCCTCCCCCGACTCCACTCCTTTCTCTGCGGAGGAGAGTCCCTTAAAAGCGCCGCGAACGCTCCGAGTCTAGCTCGGGAGCTTAGGCTGCCTCGGCCTACGATTAGCGGCTTCTCCAACCACAACAGCTGTCCTTTCTGCTCTCGCTCCTACAGGCTCCCAGAAAGTTGCCGTTTCACCGTCGTTGTTGCCACCAGTCTCGCAACACCTTAAATTCTGGTGATCTCCGAGTGGGCTCAATCTTAAACTTGCTCCTGCACTCTTCGCATAAAATCTCCTCCTTGTACTGGACGAACCTTGTTGAACCGCGTCAGAAATGCAAAGAAAATGTTTTTTCCTAAAAAAATTACTAAATCTTGCTTCCAGCTTCCAATAACATTCCAAAAACCTATTGCCAGATCACCAGACACCGGTAACACCTATCGCCTTACTCCGGTCCTACTACGACAAGGTGCTCCCACATAGGTTGCCTTTTCCCCGCCCCCGGGTTGCCACCTACGCCGATCTATCACCGACCTTACAATTTCGTATAAACAACGAAATTATAGTTTTCTGTATAAAAGTAGAAACACTGAGAGTGCGTAGGGTTAGCTTAAACCTTTTCTATTTACAAACATCAAAAACATTCCTATTTACAAACGTTGAACTCTCTAACTCTAAAAACACCAAAGTTATACCATTTCAGATCAATCAGATGTATGGCAGCTGTAGGATATAGTCGGCCGATCCGGGTCGTTCTTACTAATATACTGCCTAATAATAATATATACTAAATATAGCTGCCATATAAGTGAGCGTTCGGAAATGACCCAACTTTCGTGTTTTTGAAGATAGAAAGATGGAACTGGTACAGATTCTATTTTTGGTCAGATAATCCGACCTACCAAATTTTATAAGGATCGGCTTACTATATCCTATACCTGCCATATAACTGAACGATTGCAAATGACCCAACTTTCGTGTTTTTGAAGGTAGAAAGCTGGAACTTGGTACAGATTACATTTTTTGTCAGTTAATCCGACCTACCGAATTTCATAGGCCGACCATATCTTATAGCTGCCATATAACTGAACGATCGGAAATGGTTTTTGGTAGAAATACCAACTTTGGTAATTTTGGAGATAGAAGTTTGGGACTTTTTTTAGATTATGTACTATAATAAATTATTATAAATTGTATTATAATAAATTATGTATTATAATTTATAATTTATATAATTATATAAATTATAAAATAATAATAATTAAATTATCATATTTTCATAACGATCGGCCAATCTATATCCGATGTTTGCGATATATATCCGGGTTTAACTGAAAGGGTATATCAACTTCGGCTCCGCCCGAAGTTAGCTTTTCTTTTTAGTGTTAATATATCTAGTTTTGCTACCGTATTAAGCTGAGCGTAAGTTTTTTCCGGAAAAATACCCTTTAATGAACATTTCAGTGTATATTCGAAACTTGACACCTCTTCTTTTGCCTAAGAGTTCTTAGAATAAAGAAAATTGAAGGAATATTAATTTAAAATTTTCAGTTTGTGTTTATTTTGAATATGAACTTTTTTTATATGCTCAGATGGACTTATGTTTTGGTCTGATTGGGGCGATGAACCTATGATTGAGCGTGCAAGTATGGATGGCTCTGGACGCAAAATCATATCCTCGAAGAAACTCGTTTACCCAAATGGACTTGCAATTGATTATGACCATAGTAGGTTGTATTTTGTTGATGGTGGTATCCACACTTTAGAGAGCATGAACTTTGATGGAAGCAGCCGTCAGATAATTATAAGTAAGTACCCGTAATTTTAAATAAGTTCCATCTTACGTATCTTACTTTTAGAATTATATAATTGGGCCGAAATATTTTTTGTTATAAGCGTTGAAATTTACTTATAATTTTTCGCAATTAAAATCCTTGAATTGGTATAAAATAAATTTCTGATTATCATGCATTTAAAAAAATCCCTTATCAGAGCCCCACTTAATTCGGAGGCTAGGCGTCAAAGAGTTAAAATATGAAAGAGCCCGCTCAATTGGCTCATTTAAAAGATAATTAGCCTTGTGAGACATGAATCGAAAGGGGGCGCATGTAGGAAGATCCTTTTGTGAAATATTAAAATTAATAAGTCCCGGTAAAAAAATGAAATTAATGTTTGCAGCGAGTATATTAATGGGAAAAGTCAAAGCTGCCAATGTACGCCGATCCTCCAACGTGCAAACATTAATAAGAAAGCGACGGCTCTTGTATGAGGGGGAGGATCACAAAACCTTAGAGGCAGAAAATCAAATTTTAAAAATTTTTTTGGAGACGCTCTATTCCCTTGCAGCGAATTTTATGAGACGGATTTCAAATGATTGAGCCATATTCCAGCCTTGACCGAACAAATGCAGCTAAGACGCTGAGGATCGTATGTGGCCTTTGAATCGGTTCACGAACCTTTTTATAAAGCCCAGCATAGCATACTCTTTAGGCAGTATAAAGTCTAAGTGACCAGCAAATTTTTTATTTTTTTTTTTCTGAGAACAACTTATTATCTGGTCTTTTAAGGGTAAAACCCATTTATTCGCTAGGCCCCGACGGCTGTGTGCTAAAATACTGCGTCAGGGCTCTGTGCAAAAGTTCGAGGCTGCCAACTACTGAGGAATCTCCAAGTTGTCGGCAATTCAAAGTTATTTGAAAAATTAATTACCCCTCATTTGCAACACCTTTGCTCTTCAATTATCACTCCTTGTCAGCATGGCTTTATTAAGCGTCGCTCCACCACCACAATCTTATTGGAGTTGACATCCTTTGTCATTGATGGCTTTTGTAAGGTATATCAAACCGATGTAATTTACACAGACTTCAGCAAAGCATTTGATTCAGTTAATCACTCACTCTTGTTGAGTAAACTGAATATGCTGGGTTTTTCTAAAGACCTCTTAACGTGAATCTCCAGCTACCTAGATGGAAGGACACAAAGAGTCTTATTTAAAAACATACAGTGCCGTCTGATCCGTGCTACATCTGGCGTCCCTCAAGGAAGTCATCTTGGCCCGTTATTATTTACGCTTTTTATAAACGGCTTGCCCCCTGCTTTAACGAACTCTCTAGTTCTTATGCAGAAGATGTAAAGCTTTGTCTTCAGTACAAATCCATCTCTGCCCAATGCAGTCTTCAGTGTGACCTTGACAACTTTCAAAAATTGTGTTTAGCTAATGATCTAATACTTAATGGATCAAAATGCAAGCATATGTCTTTTTATCGTTCTTGCCCTCTGCAAGCAACTTATTCTATTAAATTAACTCTATAAAAATTAACTCAGGTTAATGATCTCGGCGTCCTATTGGACATTAAA
Organism: Drosophila malerkotliana malerkotliana; assembly: GCA_018153235.1. Classification (NCBI taxonomy): domain Eukaryota; kingdom Metazoa; phylum Arthropoda; class Insecta; order Diptera; family Drosophilidae; genus Drosophila; species Drosophila malerkotliana. The sequence goes on from JAECXV010000105.1 coordinate 1,064,294, forward strand.
CTTAAATTTGCCGATCATATTTCCTTAATGGTTAATAAGGCTAAAGGAGTCCGTGGTTTTATTAAGAGGTGGTCAAAAGAATTTAATGACCCCTATATACCCAAAACATTATTCATTTCTTTGGTCCGTCCTATACTAGAGTACGGTTCATGTGTCTGGAGTCCCCAATATGGAGTACATAAGGACCGCATAGAATCCGTACAAAAGAACTTTTTAATATTTGCACTTAGAGTTCTATACTGGGATGCAAATCTTCAGCTTCCATCCTACAGTAGCAGACTTTTACTTATAAACTTACCTAGCTTAACAGCTCGTAGGACAATGCTCGGTGTAGTTTTTCTGCATAACCTTATTAACGGGGATGTAGATAGCCAGCATTTACTAACACGTTTAAAATTTAACATTCCTAATAGAAGGACTCGAAACTTTAGTCCTCTGTTTCTTAGCCATTGTAGTTCGACATATGCACTGCATGACCCTTTTAGGGTATTATGTTCGAACTACAATGGTCTCTACTCTATTACATCTCTTTCCTGTCTCTCTAATTTAAAATATAGAATTTTAAACTTCCTTACTAACTCCTCTTAGCTTAACAATATCGAAATAGCTTAATATGTACTAACAAATCGTTTCTCGAGCGCCCCTCGGTCGTCTGGGCCTCTAAGCTTTATGATGAATACAGGTATGCTAGCTGATGCTCTTATTGATGCAAAAGCCATTTCCAAATTCTGAAAGACCGCGCAAAAAAAAATAAGACACATACATCTAGCACCTCCTCTTTAGCTGTCAAACTACAAACTATAATTGTCGATAGAAAAAACCGTTCAGATATAAAGAGTCTGCTTACTGTAGCGGGCAACCAAACGATTCGATAAGTTTTCGGGACCACTATAAGGAAACTCTGGATATATCTTCCTGTAACCATGATACAATTTTACAAGGTAATCCATTCGTTGACTTAAGTCCCTTATTTTAATTTTAACAAAGTAAGCATTGAATAGTGCGAGTAAAACGGCTATACAGTATTTTGATTAACCCTCACACGGGGCATGGGGCTAAAAGTTTTTCTTAGTTATGACAAGAGTTGTGTTTATAATTTTATTTTAATTAGTTTTTAATTTGACATAATTCTTTGTTTTTGTTTTTCTTAATTCTAAAGTATATACGTATCTTAAAATAATTTTTTTATATTTACACCAATATAGACCTGCTCAGCGGCGTTTAACAATGTCTATTTTAAATTTTTAGTTTAAAAAAACTAAAAAAAAACAAATTTTAAGCCTAGCACGTGCTTCATCCGTGACGTGATCATCCATATACATCAAGAAGTAGGCATGACGAAAGCATGAAGAAATGTCATTAATAAAGTTAATAAATAGGAGAGGTCTCAGAGAGCTGCCTTGTGGAAAACCAGCAAAAAACAATTTGTCGAAGGCTTTGGAGAAGTCAATGTAAATTGCATCAACCTGACATCGGTTCTTAAAGGTTTCAATGCAGTGCTTAGAATGGACAACTAAATAAGTTGTAGTGGATCTCCCAGGCAAAAATTCTTTAAGTTTTTAAACAACCATCAATTTAGCCATCCGAAAAAAGGAAACCCAATCATAAGCTGCAATAGAGGCATCAATAAGTAACAAGTTGGAATCATTCAGATAAAAATTTGGGATGGAAAAAATGGCAAAAAAACATAAAACTCAATATGAATTACGGCTTGTGGTGCAATGGGACTTAAGGGTACATTACATTATTCTATATTTGTATTAACCTTGTTATTTAAAAAAAATAAGATCTATAATTTTAGATAAATTATTAAAAATATTATTTACTTGGGAGAGGCCGAGACCAAATAAAATCATCTAACACTACAATTTCATGACATTGGCGAACGTTGCTAGGATACAACGTTCTGTCACTGACACTGGTGATGTTTTCCATATGCGCATGATAGATACTTATTGCGCTGTTTAAATGGATATACGACGCAATAATGACGAACGGGCCATGGATGTCCTGAATTGAAACGTAGAGACGTAGACCTGAACGACCAGACGTAGTGATATAGTGATAGCCTGAAGAGATCGACGGATAGCAATGATCACACCACCTGCTCGCACACACTGGGTAGTGGATGTATCCTGGTCTTTTCCAAATACTTGGTAGAAGTTGGGCTCGAAGAACTCAGAGGAGCTATAGTTCTTATTGAGCCTCGTTTCCACAAGGATGATTACATCAAAGTCGCAGGCAAAAATTTCAGGAGTACCACTCGCGATAAGGTCCTTGTTCCCGATATATTTTGGAATAGAAATTTTAAGTTTTTATTAGAGTCTGAGGACGGATTATAGCTACGGTCAACACTGAGATTTTAACGGCTAGGGGGTAATGATGAAAGTACACTCCTAGTACTGGTGCATGCGCAAAGCTTCATTAGACTCAACAGTAGATCTGCGAGTATTCAGTTGCAAGGCACTGGATTGCCAGGTGAAAACATAGAGAACTCATAATCAGGAACATCCACGCGCAGCAATGATCTACTCTCACGTCCTACTCGGTCAATAAACATCTTCATTCGGTGAAAAGAAAGTATGAGCGGGTGGCCCAACGAAAAGAGATAGGAAGATGTCTCGCAGCAGAGTGCAAACGAGGTGAGAAATAGAAGCTTGTGAAGAAGTAGAAATGACGGCGCTGCTTACTGGGGAATTTTTGACGATCGCGTTTGTGGTTAATGGAGAATAGCCGGAAGGTCAAAAATCTTAGCAAGCTCTCTATGCTCAAACCGGCTGACTTTCACCGACATAGGCCAAAAGTCATTATTGAAGACTTTAAGGAAATATTGCTCCGCAACTACTTATTTAAAGTTAACGAACTTAGGGGCGTTGATGTCATCATCTTTTTTGACCAGTTTAGCACAGGATAAATCGCTCGGCTCTATGTTTACCTTATCTGCGACAAGCTTGCACAGTGCATCACGTTGGGAAGACGTCACGAATTTACCAATATGAAGATATTTTAAGGTGGGAAGTACTTGAAGCTGCGCGCAGCTTGTGGTGCTTTTCCCACTTTGCGCCTATTAGAGCTGATCCTCGGGACAGGCTCCTTTAATGCAATTGGGGCCTGGCATATTGTAGTCGTTTTTTTTTAGTGCTGTTAGGAATGAAAGTGGGAGCTATAACTTGCGTCCCTGCCGAAGAGACCTCGGGCCCAATGGGTCCAGCCGAATTTACCAGGGCATGATACTCTTTGGCTTTAAGGCTCGGATTCTAGATCCAGAACCTTGTGATTTAGCTCATCTTTTTTAGAATTCAAATCATTTCCAATGATGTAGCTATAAAATTGCCACAATTAGTTCGAAATGTTTACATAATGGGAAGGCGGCGTGGAAGACACACAGGGAGATCGGCACGTACGGAACGGCCTCACACCCACGTAGTTGGGTAGCAGTAGTTTCTGCACTGCACTATGTGAAAACGAGGGGCGATATGAGCGAAATAGTACACGTCAAAGAAAGCTAGATGCAGACTGAATTGAATCTTTTAAACCCTTTAATAATATTTTTAGTTTTAGGCTAACTTTATTCTTTCCAAAAGTGTATTTTTTTTTTTTTTTTCCTTATTACTCCTCTTGGGAGCTTAGGGCCTCTACAAGGGCTCTCCACCTAACTTTATTTGCCGCTGTTTGCTTTATTGTGTCCCAGCTGATGTTCTTCCGGAATATTTCTAGGAGTGCTGTACGGCGCCAGGTCATCTTTGGGCGACCCACTCTTCTGCTTCCTTGTGGGTTCCATTCCAGAGCCATCCTTACGATGCTTCCTGGTTCCTTCCTCAGAGCGTGGCCAATCCATTTCCATTTCCGTTTCTTTATTTGTTCCTGGATTGGGACCTTTCCTGTGCAGTGCCATAAGTCCTCATTGGATATTCTATCTGGCCAGAATACCCCAAGTATTATTCTTAGGCACTTATTGATGTAAGTCTGCAACTTCATCAATATCCTTTGAGTGGTCAGCCACGTCTCCGATCCGTATAGCAGTATGGATTTTACACACGAGTTGAATATGCGCAGCTTTGTTTTTCTGTTTATCTGCTGGTTTCTCCATACTCGGTGTAGTCTTCCAAATGCAGACCTCGCTTTGCGCAGTCGGTTCTCCACATCACTTTCCACTCCACCATTTGATGTTATGATAGTACCGAGGTAGGTGAAGCTGTCCACGAAGTCGATGGTATTATCTCCGATTGTGATGTTGTTTGTGTTGGAGTTGTTGATCCGCATAGCTTTCGTTTTTGATGCGTTGATCTTTAAGCCTACTGCGCTGGCTCGGATCTCGAGGTCCCTAGCTTTGGCTTGAATGTCTTCGAATTTGTGAGCCAAGAGACATATGTCATCTGCGTAATCCAAGTCTTCTAGATGTCGGGTGAAGTTCCAGGTGATTCCGCGTCTGTTCATGCATACTTCTCTCATAATTTCGTCGACTACCAAGTTGAACAGAAGTGGTGATAGAGGACATCCTTGCTTGACGCCTGTGTTCGTCTGGAAGGGTGCACTAATTTTGCCGTTGTGCAGTACCGCCAGCTCAGCATCATCATACATAGCTTTCACTATGTTTATGATTTTCACTGGCACTCCCTTTCTTGCAAGTGCCCTCCATATCGCTGCTCTGTCTACCAAATCGAATGCCTTCTGGAAATCTATTAACAGGAGGTACAGCGGCGAGCGCCATTCCACAGTTTGTTCGGTCATTGCGCGTAGTGTGTTTGCCTGGTCTACGCAGCTCCTGTGTGGTCTGAAACCTCCTTGTTCATCTCGTATTGTTGGCTCTATTTTTTCCTGCAGACGTTCGTTTAGTAGAGTGGCTAGTACCTTGTAACTTGTGTTCAACAGGGTAATGCCTCGCCAGTTGTTGCAGTCACTGAGGTCTCCTTTCTTTGGTAGCTTAATGATGATTCCTTTTTCCAGGCTGTTGGGATCCGCTCACTTTCCCATATATTATTGAAATGTGGATGCAGTGTTTCGGCCATTAGTTGCGTGTTAATCTGGAGAAGGTCGGCCGGTATGCCGTCATCTCCAGCCGCTTTGTTGCATTTTAATTTCCTGATTTCCAAATTCTGAAAGACCGCGCAAAAAAAAATAAGACACATACATCTAGCACCTCCTCTTTAGCTGTCAAACTACAAACTATAATTGTCGATAGAAAAAACCGTTCAGATATAAAGAGTCTGCTTACTGTAGCGGGCAACCAAACGATTCGATAAGTTTTCGGGACCACTATAAGGAAACTCTGGATATATCTTCCTGTAACCATGATACAATTTTACAAGGTAATCCATTCGTTGACTTAAGTCCCTTATTTTAATTTTAACAAAGTAAGCATTGAATAGTGCGAGTAAAACGGCTATACAGTATTTTGATTAACCCTCACACGGGGCATGGGGCTAAAAGTTTTTCTTAGTTATGACAAGAGTTGTGTTTATAATTTTATTTTAATTAGTTTTTAATTTGACATAATTCTTTGTTTTTGTTTTTCTTAATTCTAAAGTATATACGTATCTTAAAATAATTTTTTTTATATTTACACCAATATAGACCTGCTCAGCGACGTTTAACAATGTCTATTTTAAATTTTTAGTTTAAAAAAACTAAAAAAAAACAAATTTTAAGCCTAGCACGTGCTTCATCCGTGACGTGATCATCCATATACATCAAGAAGTAGGCATGACGAAAGCATGAAGAAATGTCATTAATAAAGTTAATAAATAGGAGAGGTCTCAGAGAGCTGCCTTGTGGAAAACCAGCAAAAAACAATTTGTCGAAGGCTTTGGAGAAGTCAATGTAAATTGCATCAACCTGACATCGGTTCTTAAAGGTTTCAATGCAGTGCTTAGAATGGACAACTAAATAAGTTGTAGTGGATCTCCCAGGCAAAAATTCTTTAAGTTTTTAAACAACCATCAATTTAGCCATCCGAAAAAAGGAAACCCAATCATAAGCTGCAATAGAGGCATCAATAAGTAACAAGTTGGAATCATTCAGATAAAAATTTGGGATGGAAAAAATGGCAAAAAAACATAAAACTCAATATGAATTACGGCTTGTGGTGCAATGGGACTTAAGGGTACATTACATTATTCTATATTTGTATTAACCTTGTTATTTAAAAAAAATAAGATCTATAATTTTAGATAAATTATTAAAAATATTATTTACTTGGGAGAGGCCGAGACCAAATAAAATCATCTAACACTACAATTTCATGACATTGGCGAACGTTGCTAGGATACAACGTTCTGTCACTGACCATGATACAATTATATAAGGTAGTCCATTCGTTGACATAAGTCCCTTATTTTTGTTTTAACATAGTAAGCGTTGAATAGTGCGAGTGAAACGGCTATACAGTACTTTGATTAACCCTTACACGGAGCATGGGGCTAAAAGTTTTTCTTAGTTATGACAAGAGTTGTAGTGTTTATAATTTTATTTTAATAAGTTTAAAGTTTGACATTATTCTTTGTTTTTGTTTTTGGACAGCCAATCTTTTGTTTAAGATCTTAATTCTAAAGTGTATGCGTATCTTAAAATAAAATTTTTTTATGTTTACACTTATATCGACCTGCTCAGCGGCGTTTAACAATGTGTGTTTTAAATTTGTAGTTATTTGAAATGTGTCCTTAACAATATGTAAAAATATGAGTTCAAGTTGTTTTGTTCCCACAAAGCTCTTTTTTCAATGCACTTTGGAACATTCATAAACTTTACGCCTAGCACGTGCTTGCGACAATAATAGCAAAAAGTCATTTTTTGCTTGGCCACTTAAGGGTTAAAGGTATGAAAGCAAAATCACCTTTCAGTTTGACAGTTTGGAATTAAGGGACCAAACCCGAACGATATGTCAGTGGAATGGACTACCTTATATAATTGTATCATGTCACTGACACTGGTTTTTTTTTTTTTTTTTTTTTTTTTTTTATATTCATGTTTATTGATTAAAACTATCTTATATGCCTACTATACATTGTTGTTCCCCGACTGGGCTGTAGGAGCATGGACCTAAGTTGTGCGGTACGGCCGTGAAGCAATGCTTCGCACACCTCTGGCGCCCTACTCCTCCCGCCCATTACGCGCCCTCTCCAGGGCTCTCAGCTCCGTCATCATCTTAGCCACAAATACGGCTATAGCTTCCCATTTGACCAGCGTCTGGAGCAGTTGAGGCACCATGCTGCTTGGAGTAAAGGCCTCTTCCAGGATCTCCTCCAGGGTTAGGCGATCCTCCTCAAATCGCCTGCAGTCGAAAAGCACGTGGAGTGGGTCCTCTGTGACTCCACTGCCGCACGACGGGCAGCAGTCCTCACTTTCATGGCCGAAACGCTTTAGATAGCTTCGGAAGCACCCATGCCCACTGAGGGCCTGAGTGAGGTAAAAGTCTACCTGGCCATGCTTCCTTCCGGTCCACTCTCCCACGTCCGGAATGAGACGAAACGTCCAACGTCCCTTGGATGATGCCTCCCATCGTCGTTGCCAGTTTGACAAGCTAGTGGCTCTCGCTTCCCTCTTCCTATCCGACGCCGATGAGGGGCTGTCCTGAGCCATGTTGGCCAGCTCCTTCCTCTCTCGGACCAGTTCTTGTAAGGGTATCAGACCTGCGATCACTAGGGCCGCGTCGTCCGATACCGTCCTGAAGGCGCAGGACGTCCGTAGCGCGCAGAGGCGGTAGTCTGCCTCTATTCCTCTTGCGTAGGACCTTACTCCCATCGCCTCGGCCCACACTGGGGCAGCGTACAGAATTTGGGAGCTTACCACGCTAGTGATGAGCTTGCGCCTTTCCTGCCTCGGGCCTCTGATGTTGAGGAGCATCCGCGAGAGGGCTCTCGTCGTCTCGCTCGCCCTCCTGTGGGCGTACTCGAGGTGCTCCCGGAACGAGAGCCTTGTATCAAGCCAGACCCCTAGATATTTTATCGCTCTCCCTGAGGTAACGGCCACTCCTCCTACGTGAACTGTCGCTATTTCGACCTTCTTCCGGCTCGAAATTAGCACTGCCTCCGTCTTTTGTGGGGCGAGCTGAAGGCCGGCCCTTGACAGCCATGCCTCCACGTTCGCCACCGCGGAGTTTGTTTGGGTTTCCACCCCGCGTACAGTCTTCGCCACCACCACTATGGCTATGTCGTCGGCAAATCCTACGATAGTAGTACCCTCCTCCATGGGTAATCGGAGTACTCCATCATACATCGTATTCCACAAGAGCGGGCCTAGCACAGAGCCCTGCGGCACTCCGGCGGAGACCACCCGCTCTTTCAGACCATCCTGCGTGTCGTACAGGAGTACTCTGTCACTCAGGTAGCTGTCCACCATCTTCAATAGGTACTCTGGGATCCTGAGCTCCTTCAGGGCTTCGAGAGTCCGCGACCAGCTCGCCGTGTTGAATGCATTCTTCACGTCCAGGGTGGTAACCAGACAGTATTGTTTGGTTCCCCCTCCCATCTGGTGCCTTGGATGGCGCTAGCTGCCAGGGACTTCACCCTCATGATGGCGTCTATCGTTGACCTCCCTTTCCGGAACCCGTACTGCTCCTCTGCCAGTCCGCCTTCCCGGCTTATCGCCGCCTGGAGTCTCGTGGCCAGGATCTTCTCCAATACCTTGCCTACGGTGTCTAGGAGGCAGATGGGTCGGTAAGACGCGGCCTCACCGGGTGGCTTACCGGGCTTTGTTAGCAGAAGGAGCCTCTGCTTCTTCCACACCTTCGGGAAGGATCCTTCCAGCAAGCATTGGTTATAGACTGCTGCAATCTTTTCTGGTATTTGCGCCAGGACTACCTTGAGTGCTCGGTTTGGCACCGCGTCCGGGCCGGGAGCTTTGTTGGGGGCTAGATTTCGTGCGGCCGCTAGCACCTCCTCTGCTGTGACCGCTTCCACTGACTCTTCTTCGAAGTCCTCAATAGCCGGGCGTGTTCCTTCTCCTTGACAGCTTGGGAATAGGACGTCTATTATGGCGCTCAGTGCGACCGGGTCTGAGGGGGCTGGCTTCCCGCCCTGACCTTTTTTGTTACGATTTTATACGCCTGTCCCCATGGGTCGTGTTCCGCTTCGTCGCATAGCTTGAGGAACAGCTCGCGCTTGCTGTCCCGTATTGCCTTTTTCAGCGTTTTCCTCGCTGCCTTGAATTCAAGGTGTCTTTGGTCCTGCGCGTCAGTGCCTCGAGCTCGCTGCAGGGATCTCCTAGCCCTTAGGCACTCCTTACGAAGAGCCGAGATATGGCTTGTCCACCACGGAGCTGGTTTGTGATGCCGTGCAAAGGTCGTGCGCGCCTTCATGCATGCCTTACAGGCCGCATCGAGGGCCGTAGCAAGCGCCGCCGCCGATTCGTTTGCTGTAGTGTGCAGATCAAGCTGAGCCCTCCGCATGTGGTTCGCCAGTTGTTGGACGTCTAGCGTGTCTTGTCGATACGCCTTGCCGCAGGGGGGAATGCGCGAGGTCGCCCGGCTGATTCCGAGCGAGCAGAGTATGGCCTCGTGGTCACTTGCCGTGTAGATGTCGGCGATTCTCCACTCTGAGGTCCGTGCCAAACTACTGCTGACGAAGGTCAGGTCAATAATGGAACCGGCGCCTGCTCTATTGAAGGTTTCCTGGTTGCCCTCGTTGAGAAGGGCCAGGTCCAGGAGTGCTAGAATCTCCAGCAAGGCTCTGCCTCTAGCATTCGTGGTGGTACTCCCCCACTCCTGTGCCCACGCGTTAAAATCACCCGCTATCAGCACTGGGTGTTTGCCTCTGGCATCTACCGCTAGCTCCTCTAGAGCCTTGCAGTAAGCATCGTGGGAGAGGCTTGGGGCTAGGTAGCAGCTATACACCCATGTACCTCCCCACTGGATTCTCACGAACCCTTCACCTCTACTCACTTGCCTTGGCCCTTCCGCGGAACCTTTGCAGATCCAGATGGCCGCCTTGCCCTGGTTGTTGGTCGACCACTCCTCGCCTGGACCAACGCTGTACGGCTCGCTGAGAATGGCTATATCAGCATTCATCTCGCCTACGGTGTGACGCAGAAGTTCCTGCGCCGCTCTACAGTGATTCAGATTGAGCTGGATCACTTGCATACTGCCCTATCTTTTACAGCTCCAATGGAGTGCGGACACCGTCGACTTCCTGCGAGGTGCTTTGCCTCCTTCTCGCCTTTTGTCGCGCAAACGTAGCAGGTGCTCTCGTTTGGACAGTTGGCGATTTTATGCCCGCTTTTGCCACAGCGGATGCAGCATCCGCTCCTATCAGTGGGGCTTCGGCACTGGCTCGCAATGTGGCCAACTTCCAGGCATCGGTAGCACCTCGGTTGGCTCTGCCTCTCCCTAATCCGACACACGGTCCATCCTATCCTTACTCTCCCTTTGTTCACAACTGCGGTCGCAATTTTGCTGGGCAGACCAATGATGGCGGTCTGTGTGTCCCTGGATCTCGCCCGTAGGCTCCTTAACGTGGCCGACTTCCCATCCACTTCAAACTGCTCGGCCAGAGCAAGCCGTATTTCCCCTTCCGTCGCTAGCGGGTCGAGGTCCCTGATCTCTATATACTTCATCTTGCTGTCCTCGGACAGCGCTCGCACTTCAGCTGCTCCTTGTAGAACCTTTTCGAGGTTCTCCCTCATGGCGTCCGTGCTATCCACTCCGTGCTATCCACTCGGTATCCACAGAACTGACACTGGTGATGTTTTCCATATGCGCATGATAGATACTTATTGCGCTGTTTAAATGGATATACGACGCAATAATGACGAACGGGCCATGGATGTCCTGAATTGAAACGTAGAGACGTAGACCTGAACGACCAGACGTAGTGATATAGTGATAGCCTGAAGAGATCGACGGATAGCAATGATCACACCACCTGCTCGCACACACTGGGTAGTGGATGTATCCTGGTCTTTTCCAAATACTTGGTAGAAGTTGGGCTCGAAGAACTCAGAGGAGCTATAGTTCTTATTGAGCCTCGTTTCCACAAGGATGATTACATCAAAGTCGCAGGCAAAAATTTCAGGAGTACCACTCGCGATAAGGTCCTTGTTCCCGATATATTTTGGAATAGGAATTTTAAGTTTTTATTAGAGTCTGAGGACGGATTATAGCTACGGTCAACACTGAGATTTTAACGGCTAGGGGGTAATGATGAAAGTACACTCCTAGTACTGGTGCATGCGCAAAGCTTCATTAGACTCAACAGTAGATCTGCGAGTATTCAGTTGCAAGGCACTGGATTGCCAGGTGAAAACATAGAGAACTCATAATCAGGAACATCCACGCGCAGCAATGATCTACTCTCACGTCCTACTCGGTCAATAAACATCTTCATTCGGTGAAAAGAAAGTATGAGCGGGTGGCCCAACGAAAAGAGATAGGAAGATGTCTCGCAGCAGAGTGCAAACGAGGTGAGAAATAGAACCTTGTGAAGAAGTAGAAATGACGGCGCTGCTTACTGGGGAATTTTTGACGATCGCGTTTGTGGTTAATGGAGAATTGCCGGAAGGTCAAAAATCTTAGCAAGCTCTCTATGCCCAAACCGGCTGACTTTCACCGACATAGGCCAAAAGTCATTATTGAAGACTTTAAGGAAATATTGCTCCGCAACTACTTATTTAAAGTTAACGAACTTAGGGGCGTTGATGTCATCATCTTTTTTGACCAGTTTAGCACAGGATAAATCGCTCGGCTCTATGTTTACCTTATCTGCGACAAGCTTGCACAGTGCATCACGTTGGGAAGACGTCACGAATTTACCAATATGAAGATATTTTAAGGTGGGAAGTACTTGAAGCTGCGCGCAGCTTGTGGTGCTTTTCCCACTTTGCGCCTATTAGAGCTGATCCTCGGGACAGGCTCCTTTAATGCAATTGGGGCCTGGCATATTGTAGTCGTTTTTTTTTTAGTGCTGTTAGGAATGAAAGTGGGAGCTATAACTTGCGTCCCTGCCGAAGAGACCTCGGGCCCAATGGGTCCAGCCGAATTTACCAGGGCATGATACTCTTTGGCTTTAAGGCTCGGATTCTAGATCCAGAACCTTGTGATTTAGCTCATCTTTTTTAGAATTCAAATCATTTCCAATGATGTAGCTATAAAATTGCCACAATTAGTTCGAAATGTTTACATAATGGGAAGGCGGCGTGGAAGACACACAGGGAGATCGGCACGTACGGAACGGCCTCACACCCACGTAGTTGGGTAGCAGTAGTTTCTGCACTGCACTATGTGAAAACGAGGGGCGATATGAGCGAAATAGTACACGTCAAAGAAAGCTAGATGCAGACTGAATTGAATCTTTTAAACCCTTTAATAATATTTTTAGTTTTAGGCTAACTTTATTCTTTCCAAAAGTGTATTTTTTTTTTTTTTTCCTTATTACTCCTCTTGGGAGCTTAGGGCCTCTACAAGGGCTCTCCACCTAACTTTATTTGCCGCTGTTTGCTTTATTGTGTCCCAGCTGATGTTCTTCCGGAATATTTCTAGGAGTGCTGTACGGCGCCAGGTCATCTTTGGGCGACCCACTCTTCTGCTTCCTTGTGGGTTCCATTCCAGAGCCATCCTTACGATGCTTCCTGGTTCCTTCCTCAGAGCGTGGCCAATCCATTTCCATTTCCGTTTCTTTATTTGTTCCTGGATTGGGACCTTTCCTGTGCAGTGCCATAAGTCCTCATTGGATATTCTATCTGGCCAGAATACCCCAAGTATTATTCTTAGGCACTTATTGATGTAAGTCTGCAACTTCATCAATATCCTTTGAGTGGTCAGCCACGTCTCCGATCCGTATAGCAGTATGGATTTTACACACGAGTTGAATATGCGCAGCTTTGTTTTTCTGTTTATCTGCTGGTTTCTCCATACTCGGTGTAGTCTTCCAAATGCAGACCTCGCTTTGCGCAGTCGGTTCTCCACATCACTTTCCACTCCACCATTTGTTGTTATGATAGTACCGAGGTAGGTGAAGCTGTCCACGAAGTCGATGGTATTATCTCCGATTGTGATGTTGTTTGTGTTGGAGTTGTTGATCCGCATAGCTTTCGTTTTTGATGCGTTGATCTTTAAGCCTACTGCGCTGGCTCGGATCTCGAGGTCCCTAGCTTTGGCTTGAATGTCTTCGAATTTGTGAGCCAAGAGACATATGTCATCTGCGTAATCCAAGTCTTCTAGATGTCGGGTGAAGTTCCAGGTGATTCCGCGTCTGTTCATGCATACTTCTCTCATAATTTCGTCGACTACCAAGTTGAACAGAAGTGGTGATAGAGGACATCCTTGCTTGACGCCTGTGTTCGTCTGGAAGGGTGCACTAATTTTGCCGTTGTGCAGTACCGCCAGCTCAGCATCATCATACATAGCTTTCACTATGTTTATGATTTTCACTGGCACTCCCTTTCTTGCAAGTGCCCTCCATATCGCTGCTCTGTCTACCAAATCGAATGCCTTCTGGAAATCTATTAACAGGAGGTACAGCGGCGAGCGCCATTCCACAGTTTGTTCGGTCATTGCGCGTAGTGTGTTTGCCTGGTCTACGCAGCTCCTGTGTGGTCTGAAACCTCCTTGTTCATCTCGTATTGTTGGCTCTATTTTTTCCTGCAGACGTTCGTTTAGTAGAGTGGCTAGTACCTTGTAACTTGTGTTCAACAGGGTAATGCCTCGCCAGTTGTTGCAGTCACTGAGGTCTCCTTTCTTTGGTAGCTTAATGATGATTCCTTTTTCCAGGCTGTTGGGATCCGCTCACTTTCCCATATATTATTGAAATGTGGATGCAGTGTTTCGGCCATTAGTTGCGTGTTAATCTGGAGAAGGTCGGCCGGTATGCCGTCATCTCCAGCCGCTTTGTTGCATTTTAATTTCCTGATTGCATCCTTTATTTCTCTAATTGATGGTGCCGTGGGTGATACTCTGAGGTTATTGCTCGGTACAATACTCCTGAAGTTATCTTGCGTGCTGCTCGGTTGTTCTGTGCAGCTGATCTCCATAAAGTGCTGTCGCCATCTCTGGAGTTGTGCCTCATCATCAGTAAGGAGTCTTCCATCTGTGTCCCGCACTGGTTGGGTTCGTCTATGGCAGCTTCCGGTCAGTTGACTAATTATCTGGTACAGTGAGCGCATGTTGTTCGTGTTGGCTGCGCTTTCTGCATTTTCAGCGAGCCTGTCCAGAAATTTCCTTTTGTCGTTACGTGCTGCTTTCTTCACTATCTTGCACAGCTCCTTGTGTTCGTCGCGAGCTCTGCAGTCATGATCTGCTTTCGACTTTAGGCTGTTCCGTTTGCTGATAAGTTCCCAAGTGTGCGCTGATATCCAATCCGTGCGCCTGCGTTGTCGGGTGCCAAGCATCTCCTCCGCGGTGCTCCTCAGTATACTGCATGTTTGTTCCCATGAGTGATTCAACGGTTGTGTTGTCATCTGTTCACGCAACGTTGTGGCCATTCTGGTGGATAGGTTGGAGTCACTCAGCCGTTGTACGTTAATGGGAGGCGGTCTTCTTGTGGTCCTGTTGACAGTGTTGCTATTTCGTCTGAGCTTGATTAAAAGCTCTCCGATTATCAGCTCGTGGTCACTGTCGATAGACGCGCTTCTCCTATTCCTAACATCCATCATCGAGCGTCTCCATTTCCTACTTATGCAGATGTGGTCGATTTGGTTGCGAGTATGTCCATTCGGAGAGGTCCATGTGTATTTATGGATTTCCTTGTGGGGGAATACAGTGCCGCCAATAACCAGTTGGAAGGTCTGACATAAGTCGATTAGCCTGTCACCATTATTGCTGCGTGTGCCAACACCATGTCGGCCCATGATTGTTTCCAATCCGTTGTTGTTGGGGCCGATTTTCGCATTGAAGTCTCCCATGAGAATTTTTATGTCACCTCTTTCGATCCTAGTGAGTGAGGATGTGAGGGCGTTGTACAAGTCGTCTTTAATGTCATCGCTGGCGTCTTCTGTTGGGGCATAGCACTGCACGATGGTGATGTGTCTAGCATTGCATCGGAATCTGGCAATGATGATTCTGTCGGATACTGGGCTCCAGGAAATTAGTGCCTGTTTGTACTGTTTGGACACATATATCCCGACTCCGCTCCTGCCTCCATCATTGGTCCCGCTGTGCATCACTAGATTGCCGCTTGATGTTGTTGTTGTCCCGTTGCCTCTCCATCTCATCTCACTGATGCCTGCGATTGCGATCTGCTTTTTCTCCATTTCTCCTTCAAACTGCGCCAGTCTGGTTGGTTCCATTAAAGTCCTCCAAAAGTGTATACCTAAATGTAAAAATTTGTCATATCATCTTTTTCCCACAATTTTGGTCGGCTCTCTCTTAATCATTATAAAGGCCTATTGGCTTAATATCATTGTGCTATGGAGTTCAGTGATATTATCAGGTGACTCAAAAGCATAGTTTTGTCAAACTTATATCATGGCAATCATTTTTTATTCAGTGGTTTTACCTAAGTTAACCGCCATTAGAGAAACGGAATAGGTTCCGCCTTTGCAATATACAGTAGCAGTATTCTATACACATTGAAATTATGTCATTGTGTCATAGAGTTCAGCGGGCGATCAGATAGATCCCAATTCAAATTAAATAGCTATTGTTGGACCACCAAATTTTTGTAAGCCAAAAGCTTTTCCAAGTAACCTGAATCTTAGTCAATCGCCCAAGTTAAATTCATTTAATTAACAGATATAAAATAGAAAGCGGAGAGGTTGTCGATATACAAAGTTTTCACAAAATCAACCTTAGCTGCTGTAGCTTTAGCCTTATGTGCGGGAATGATTTTGAATTGAGGCATTGCGAAGACTGGGAAATTACACATTACACATTTTTATACCCTTGCAGAGGGTATTATAATTTTGTCCAAAAGTGTGAAGAAGTGAAGGAGACATCTCTGACCCTGTCAAGTATATATATACTCTTGATCAGGATCACCTCCTGAGTGGATATAAGCATATCCGTCTGTCCGTCCGTCCGTCTGTCCGTTTTTCTATTTCTACGCCAACTAGTCTCTCAGTTTTAAAGCTATCGACTTGAAACTTTCCACACGCCCTTCTTTCCTTTGCACGCAGTATATATATGTAAGTCGGAACGACCGGAGCCGACTATATCCTATAGCTGCCATATAACTGAACGATCGGAAATAACCCAAATTTTGTGTTTATGAAGATAGAAAGCTGGAGCTGGAGTACAGATTTTATTTTAATCCAACCTACCAAATCTCATAACTTTCGGTCCACTATATCTTATAGCTGTCATATAACTGAACGATCGGAAATGGTATTTGGTAGAAATACCAACTTTGGTATTTTTGAAGATAGAAGTTTGGGACTTTTTTTTAGATATTTTATTGTAATTAATTGGTTTTATTATGATATTCTTAATTTTGTAATCAATACTTTTAACCAACGATTTTAAGTTATTTAAATCAATATGAGCCCATTCTTAAATTATTGCTGATCTTAGGTCACGTTCAGTCTCCAACTGTCTCCCTTTTTTAAACATACGACCAGCAGATCTTCAATTGGATTCAGGTTAGGACTTCGGCCCAGAATTGATATTTATTTTAGAATTCCAATCGAGTTCTTATATGCTGGTCCAGCAGCTTTGGTTTAGGCACAATGCTCGTGTGTGCAACGAATATTTTTTCGTTTAAAATTTGGAAAATTCGGCTCGGGTGATTTGGAGGCCCAAATGGGCCGCACTTTGCCCGGATCCTTGGCCGACAAACTATTCCCACAAGGTAAATAATGGTACTACGAAAGAGATTAGAATGAAGAAATTTTTTTCACATAGCAACAAAAATATACGACGAAAACATTCTACATTTATGTTATCAATTCATACAAAATTAATGTATGTCATTCATGGTAATCATCCCTGTGGCAGAGGGCACGGAGGAGCGGAAATTATAATCAAATCTAGCATTGTCTTCTTATCGTGCAACGAAAATTGAACAAAAACTAAGCATAGTGCAGTGCAAGCTCTAAACAAAAATACACAGTGGGCGAAAAGACGCTTAGTGCGATGAACTTCGTACTTTTTGTGAAAATAAAAAAACAAGAAAATCAAAAACATTAAGCTATGAGTGAATTCGACACTCATACGGTGCTCCAACGTCAGCAAGACGAGCGTCGACTCTCTTTGCTACGTAACAACGCATACCACTCATTTGTGTCAACGCAAGACAACGCGACCGCAAACCCAACAAAAAATAACCAACCGCGATCAATAACTTCAAGCCCGAGTAATGAACTCAATCCAACATCGCAAGGCAGGGCGCGTTCTTGCTCTCCTGCGCTCTCGTTGGATAAAACCCCATACACTTCCCTCATGCCTGCCTGCATAGCCACGGTCACCAGTACAGTGACGTCATTAGCAACTGCAACGGCAACTATTACAACAACTTCAATGGTATCGACTGCTCGCGCAAAACATCTACCGTAATATCGGAAACTGCTGTGCAAGCAAATAATGCAGCACCTTACACCAGCGTGGCCCCTTCAAAACAACGTTCGGCCGTACAGACTGGTATGGATTGCTACATACAAATAAAACGAAAGCCTAGCCCGCAGAACTCTAGTCCCGCCGATTTACATCCGAGAGAAAAGTTCGAATGCTCTCGTAAACTCGATACTTAATCTAATAGGACCAGACAATTTCCATATAATTCCATTAACAAAGGGAAGTATTCATGAAACTAAAGTTTAGACTAATACGGAAGCAAACTACAGAATTTTGTCGAAATATTTAAGCGACAATAATAAAAACTTCTACACGTACCAATTAAAAAGCAGTAAGGGCCAGCAAGTAGTACTAAAAGGTATCGAGCCGGAAGTAACACCAGATGAAGTTACAAGAGCACTGATGGAGAAAGGTTTTAATGTAAAAAATGTTATTAACATTTTGAATAGAGAAAGAAAGCCTCAACCTTTTTTCAAGGTAGAACTTGAACCCGAAACCAAATCCAAGCCTCTGAAAAAAAATGAAGTGCATCCAATCTTTACTCTCCAGTTCCTACTACACCGCAGAATTACGGTAGAGGAGCCGCATAAAAGAAATGGACTGGTGCAGTTTAATAATTGTCAGGAATATGGCCACACAAGGTCTTATTGCACGCTTCGTCTAGTATGCGTTGCTTGTGGAGACCTTCATGAATCTCACAAATGCCCAAAAAATAAAGAGGATCCCAGCAGCAAAAAGTGCGGAAACTGTGGAGGCAACCATACGGCTAACTACAGGGGCTTACGCACCAAAGAGTGACCACTACTCACTCACATACACCACCTATGAAATCTACACGTAATGTCTTCCCCCCTTCAGCTTTTAAATCTTTAGCCAATAATGAGGTCACCGACAAATCCGCAAGCTATGCAACTGCTCTAAAATTGGGTCTTAAAAGTACCGCTCCCACCAATCCAAGATCATCAGTTTCCCCTCATCAACCAGAAGAACCGTCTACGAACACACTTGAAACAATGATATGTAATCTTCAACAAAGTATGATGGAATTCATGTCATTCATGCAGACAACTATGCAAGATCTTATGCGAAAACAGAACGTTTTGATTGAGCTGCTTGTTGCTCAAAAACAGACTCAATAATCAATGGCTCCACTCCGTATAGAACTTTGGAACGCCAACGGCGTCTCACAGCGCAAACTCGAGTTAACTTAGTTCCTTACTAATTACCATATCGATGTATTGCTACTCGCAGAAACTCATCTCACGAAAAAATATAATTTTCAAATTCGAGGCTATCTATTCTACAACACGAATCACCCAGACGGGAAAGCTCATGGAGGCACTGGGATTCTGAGTAGAAATCGCATCAAACACTGCTTCCACAATAGCTTCGCCACTAACTTCATGCAAGCTACATCAATAGATGTGCAAATGGATTCCCGATCTCTAAAGCTTGCCGCCGTATACTGTCCTCCTCGGTTTACAATATCAGAATCCCAATTCATGGAATATTTCAACTCTCTCAGCGAACAATTTATAGCAGCAGGAGACTTCAATGCTAAGCATACGCACTGAGGATCTCGACTTGTGACTCCTAAGGGAAGGCAGTTGTACAATGCAATAATAAAAGCAAGCAACAAGCTAGACTGTGTGTCACCTGGGACACCTACATATTGGCCAACAGATCCTAGAAAACTGCCAGACTTGATAGATTTTGCAGTCACAAAAAACATTCCTCGCAACCTGATAAGTGCCAACTCCTTACCAGATCTATCGTCTGATCACTCGCCTTTACTTCTTCATCTAAATCTACATCCAGTTGCGGTAGATAAACCATTCAGACTAACAACGAATAAAACCAATTGGCTTAATCCAACAGATCACCATCCGAAAAACAAAGGTTAAAAGACGCTACAGAGAGGCTCTCAGATGCACTTCGTCATGAAGAAGAAAGGTGCCAAAAACATTACATAGAACAGTTATCCCCAATGAGCTCCAAGTTCCCACTTTGGAGAGCACACTCATCTCTCTGCCCACAAATCGAATCTGCAATGCCTATAAGGACATCCACAGGCAACTGGGATCAAAGCGACGAAAAAAGAGCCGTCAGATTTGCAGAGCATTTACAAAATGTATTTCAGCTCAACGCATCATCAAACGGGATCTCACTGCCAGCAACATCAGATATCACGACACATCAACGCATGAACCTATTGTATTTAGGCCACATGAGTTACTCAAAATCATAAACGAACTCAACCCAAAAAAATCTCCAGGATGCGACCTAATATCACCAAAAATGATTATTGAACTTTCTTTCTGTGCTGTTCGAGCTATTTACCAGCTCTTCAATGCAATAACGAGACACGGACACTTTCCATAGAGATGGAAAAAGTCGATCATTATAATGATACCAAAACCTGGCAAAGACCGCACAATCGCTTCATCATATAGACCAATTAGTTTACTAACGTGTCTATCAAAACTCTTTGAAAAATGCTTCTTGGCACACATTACCCCATATCTCAGAACACACAACAAAATCCCGATTCATCAATTCGGTTTTCGAGAAAAACACGGAACCATTGAGCAAGTCAACCGCATAACCTCAGAAATCCGAAAAACATTCGAACAAAGGGAGTACTGCACTGCGATATTTCTGGACGTATTACAAGCTTTCGACAGAGTATGGTTAGAAGGTCTAATGCACAAAATTATAGAAATGCTCCCAACCAACACTCACAAACTTCTGAAGCTACCTGGTGGTAGTTTTTTTTTTTTTTTTTTTTTTTTTTTTTTTTAAATCGTTTATTAACAAAGAAAGACTTAAAACTAAGCTCTAACAAAAAGAAAAAGTGAAAAAGTGTCTACTAGGTCCCTGTCCCCTGCGGTAATGCCGCTAGGCTTTGCTTCGCAGGGCCAGGAAATTGGCGTGCTTATGCGCCCCACTACAGTTGGCCTAGGCTAGCCTAGCCTCCGCTCGGAGTCGCTCTAGCCTTCTCAGCTCCTTCATCATGTAGGCGGCGAAGCTGCTCAAGTCTGCCCAGAACTGGGCTTCCTCCAGCAACCTCCTTCCGATGACGTCCGCCGTCGCCACTTCCCCTAGGAGTCTCCGCCTGGGGATCGAAAAGCGTGGGCAGTCCAGGACCACATTCTCCGCCGTCTCATCAACCCCGCATTCAGGGCACCTTGGGTCATCATCGTGTCCGAATTTGAACAGGTAACTCCTAAAGCATCCGTGGCCGCTGAGAACCTGCGTGAGCCAGAAGTTCACTTCTCCGTGACTTCTCTGTAGCCAATTCTTGAGGTCGGGGACTAGTTGGTGGGTCCACCGTCCCTTGGTCGACTCGTCCCACCTTTGTTGCCACTTCTGTATACTCGAAGCTCTCGAGATCTCTTTAAGCCGACGGCGTGTCGCTGCCAGAGTTTGCGCGTTCAGAGCTACTAGAGCCTGATATAGCTCTTTACGCTCCACCGCGAGCAGGTCGAATGGCACCATGCCTGCTATGACGAGAGCTGCGTCGTCGGAGATCGAGCGGTAGCCCGAGCACACCCTTAAGGCGCACAGTCTATATGTGCTGGTCAGACCTTTGGTATACGACCTTGTTTTGGCTGCATCAGCCCACACGGGGGCTGCGTAGAGCATCGTTGCGCTGCAGACGGTCTGGAGAAGTAAACGACGTCCTTGCTTCGGGCCCCTACAGTTGAGCATGATCCTCCCTAATGCTCTGGCGACATTCGCCGCCTTGCGATTTGCTACTGCGAAGTGCTCCCTGAAGCTAAGCCTCGTGTCTAGCGTTACTCCAAGGTACCTGATGGCCCTGGTTGATTTGACCACATGTCCTCCCACGCTGATTGAAGCCGTCTCCACTCGCTTCCTGCTCGAAATCAGGACAGCCTCCGTCTTGTGGTGGGCTAGGCTTAGCCCTACCTGTTCCAGCCAACTGATGGCGTTTGCAATTGCAGCGTTGCAGTGCTCCTCTGCTTCCTGAATCGTCTTGGCCACGGCGACTACCGCGATGTCGTCCGCGAATCCAACTAGATGTGTACGTTCTGGGAGGTCGAGTCTGAGGACCCCGTCGTACATAAGATTCCAAAGGGCTGGGCCTAAAACTGAGCCTTGAGGGACACCACAGGAGGACGCATGCTCCTGGATGTCTGAGGTCGTCTCGTACCTAATAGTGCGATCACTGAGGTACGACCTTATGATCTCCGCAATGCTAGTCGGCACTCGGAGATTTCGCAGCGCCTCCACTATAACATCCCACCTGGCTGAATTGAAGGCATTTTTAATGTCCAGCGTAGCGGTCAGGCAGTACTCCTTGCTTCCGCCCGCCCATCTGGTCCCCTCGATTGCCTTGGCTGCAATCCTCCTGACCAAGGAAATTGCGTCGACCGTGGAACGGTGTTCCCTGAACCCGAATTGTAATGGGGAGAGATCTCCCGCGCTGATTACGGCCTCCTGGAGCCTCCGGCATATGCAGCGCTCTAGGGCTTTGCCGGCATGGTCAATGAGGCAGATCGGCCTTAAGGGGTTATGTACCTTCTTTTTCGAAGAAAAAGAGGGAAGTTTGAATTTTTTTTAGGTATGTAGCAATTATTTAATTACACGGATGTTTTAATATTTTAATAGTACACTTTATTAAGAATGTTTTTACAAAATTTGGTGAAAAAATATTGAATAGTTTTTAAGGGGTGGCTGTTTTCCTTAGAGGGCTTTTTTTTTTTAGAGCCTTGCGGTGACAGTTCCCCAGGTCAAACAGGTCAACTTAAATCATAAAAGTAAAAAAAATTTCATTAGTTTAGAGTAATCTCTTGTGCTTGAACGATCGATTTTAAAATTTTTTGTTTTTGTTTGGATATGGCAGCGTTTTATGCTAAAAATGAACGTTTTGGTCTCTAGAAATTTCACTAAAAAATTTATTTCGCCGAAAAAAAGTTTGCGCGTGAAAAGTCGATCGTTCAAGCACAAAAGAATTTCATTACGAACATTTAAAAAAATTTGAAGTAAATCGGTTCAGTAGTTTTCCGTCAATCATTGTCACCGCAAAGTCATTTTTCAAGAAACACCATTTCGAGATATTCGCGTTTTAAGTTTCAAGTTCAGTTCAAGGCCGCAATGAGGCGCGCGGTTAGGAGCGCTGTAACTTTTTTTCTACTGCTCCAATCTCTATGAAAATTTGGGAAAATGTTCTCAAGGAATTGTTCTTTAAGATAAAGCAATAAAAAAATTTTCGATTTTTTGAAAATAAAAAAGGTATATAACCCCTTAAGGATGACGGATCCTCCGGCGGCTTGCCTGGCTTTGGGAGGAGGACCAGGCTTTGTGCTTTCCATCTTCTAGGGAAAACGCCTTCCCGTAGGCATGCGTTGAAGACCCTGGCGAACCGGTCCGGGCACGCAGTCATCGCCAGTTTGATTGCGATGTCTGGGATCCCATCTGGACCAGGAGCTTTTCCGACCTGGATAGCCTTAGCGACTTTTACGATTTCTAGGGCGCCTATTTCCTGAGCCGGCGTAGAGCCGGCAGGTTCTCTTGCGCCACTTGGCCCAGGAGACTCCACTCCACTCGGCTGCTTCGGGAAGAGGTGCTCCACGACGGCTCTCATTGTTTCGGCATCTTTTGGAGCGATCGGCTTTGCCTGCTTCGCTTTCTTGACCACTGTCCGGTAGGCCGATCCCCACGGATCTTGCCCTGCAGCGTCGCACATCTCGAGAAAGCACTTAGTCTTTGCCTCCCTTATCAGCTTCTTCAGAATCTTCCTCTTTGCCGCGAAGTCCTCTCTTTTTTGTTCGAAGTCCGGCCTTCCTCTGGCTCTTTGGTGCAGCCTTCTGGTTCGGAGGCACTCTCTGCGCGCATGGGCTATCTCCGGGGACCACCAGGGCACCGGTTCATGGTGCCTCGAATGCTCACGGCTACTCCTCATGCTGGCTCGGCAGGCCTGTAGCCATGGTGTTGTGAACATCGCATTCGACGTCGCCTGAAGGATCTGGAATCCTTAGTTCCTGTGCGAATTTTAGCGGTTGTAATGTAGCCGGGTTGAATCTTGGAGGCTTCGCTGCTGTGGAAGCTTGCTCTCTATCCTCTATGTCGCAGACTATGTATTTGTGGTCGCTCGCAGTGTAGTCATCCCTGAGGGACCACGTAGTCCTCCGAAACAAACCACTGCTGCAGAAGGTAAGGTCCACGATTGAACCATACCCCGCCTTGCTGAAGCAGGGCTACGTCAAGAGTCGCAAAGGTCTCTTGGAGGGTTCGACCCCTAGCGTTGGTGCGCGATGAGCCCCAGTCCTTCGCCCAGGCGTTGAAATCGCCAGCGATCACCACCTGGGATCTGTGCCTTGCGTCCTGGGCGATCTCGTCTAGTGTGTGGGTGAACTGCTGCAGTGTTAGGCGCGGGGGGAGGTAGCAGCTATAAAGCCAGAACGCGCCCACTTTAGCCCGGACGAAGCCTACTCTGGGTTGTATACTTTCGGGTTGTCCGCCTGGCGCCCAAATAGCCGCTGTCTTGGAGGAGTCCAGGATGTAGCTTTGCGTCTCGACTTTTTTGTACGGCTCACTTATTAGGGCTATATCTGCCCGCTTCTCTCTTAAAACCTGCTCGAGTAGGCTATGGGCTACTTCGCAGTGGTTTAGGTTGATCTGAATGATCCTCATACTCTGCTTTGTGTCGCTGCATCAAGTTTGCCGAGAGGGCATCTCTTGCTGCCAGCTACGTGGGCATGCTCTGCGTTGTTTGCAGCTGCACAGAGGAAGCACTCAGCCGCGTTTGTGCAGGAAGCTACCTTGTGACCTGGCTTACCGCATCTAAAGCACCAGTTGCTTCTGTCGGTTCGCTCTTTGCAATAAGCAGCGATGTGCCCGAAACTGAAGCATCTAAAGCAGCGACGCTGGGCCGAGCGCTCCCTGACCCTGCACATGGTCCATCCTATCCTAATCCTGCCTTCGGACAGGATCTTCGATGCCAGGCTCGGCTCCACTCCCAAAAAGGCTACCTGTGTCCCAGAGAAGCCAGGGCGAAGGGACTTCACCCTGATTGCCTCCTCCTGTCCGCTCGTTCGGGCTTTAATAGCTGCCACTATTTCGTCCTTCGTGGTAAGGTCGTCCAGGTCGCGGATCTCGATGGTGGTCTCGCCTGTGACCGCACGAACGCTCGCTGCCTCGCCCAGCACCTGGGAAAGGGGCTGTCGCATCTTGAGAGCGTTTGCATCCTTCGCTGCCAGTTCCAGCAGGAGATCGCCTTTTGCCGTGCGCCTAATCTTTTTAACGTTTTGGCTGACATCATTGAGTTTGCCATCTTGCCGTCGGGTAACCAGTTTGAGGACATCGCTGTATGAGGATCCTGCGTTCCCCGTTATTATGAGCACGTCGGGGCGGCTCTTCTTGGGCTGGCTTAGCTTGGGGTCCTTTTTGCCATTTTGGTTTGCCCTATTTGGTGGAGGCAGCTCTCGTGGGCGTTTCGTCCTAGCAACTTGGCTGAAAGACGCTCGCTCCGGTGAGGTCTGAGTAGCTTCCTCGACTCGAGAACTGCTGCAGCCCGGTGCTTCCCCGCTGCAGCCGCACCTGGCCCTTCCTTCCTGGCTCGGGGGAGAGAAGTTCTGGTCCCTCAGCAGCTCCTGCAATTCCTTCAGTCTCGCGAAGGAGTTTTTCATGACCTAGTTAATGCTTCGTACCTTTTGGTCGTTCACCTTAGCCAAAAGGTCCTCCAGGATCGCGCCCATCTCGTCTATGGGGGTTAGCGGCATTTTGGATTTTTTCCCCGGTTGGGAATATCCTGGCGGTGACTGCTCGTCCCGATGCCTCTTTGGGGTGTGATCGCTCCCTGTCTGCTTGGGGGGGGTTCTCTTTATTTTATTTCCACGCCCGAAAGCCTGGGGCTCCTCTAGGGTCTCACTTGTAGCTGGTTCTGCGTCGCCGGCCAAGTGCGCCGCTGGTGGAGCAGTTTTTTTTAGAATGTAAGGTAGGGCCTCCAGAATCCTTGCCCTAACCGCGGGGGTTCCCGCGGGTGGATTTCCACTATTGTGGGTGCCACCTGGAGTAATTTTGTTATTGTCTTCCATTCCGTTTTGTTCAAGTCGCATTTTATACCTGCTGCCAGGTTTTTTGCAGTTTATACCTCCTGCCAGGTGAGATAGCTGCCGGCCAATGTGGCGCAGACGCAGACCACGCCGCCGCCCATTGTGGGTCAGACGCAGCGTGGGTTTATCTGGATGGGGGAGAGGGACGAAGGAGAAGGAGGGACATCCATCGAAGCTACGATGGGGGTTATACCGCCCCTACTCGGTCGCCAGTGCCCCATTTCACGTGTGTACCGCCGAGGCGGTGGGGTTGGCATTTAGTCTGCTCCGCGACCTTTAACACCGTTTGTCACCACCCTCGCCTTCCGTCCTGCGCTGATGGAGCGGTTGGAGCGGATGGAGCGTACGCCGCGCCTTGGTGTATGCTCTGTTTCGCTCGAGGGGGGAACTAAGAGCTGCAACAGGCGCCCTCTGCCGGCGTCGACATACGCTAACTGGCGCCCTCTACCGGAGGGGGGTCAGTGGGGGACAGTCGTTTCCCAGCACTGTAGATCAGCTGTTTATAGGGAGCCGCGACCTCTACCAGCGCCAAGTGTTTGCCGCGGATTTTCCCGCGGAACAGTGGCAGAGGAAACCACGGGAAGAGAGTAGCGGAGAACAAGCAAGAGAGGCCCTGCTTACCCCTTTCGCCCCTGACCTAGGAGTCGGGATCGGCGCAGATGCCACCAGCGTTCTAGGAACTCCCCTCCTGAGACAGGTGAGCATAGCTTGCGCCTCGCAAAGGTCACCTGACGTCTTGTTTACACTTTACGATTGCATCACGACCGGGAAAAACTACGTTTACTCGGAGCGCGCCCGCGGTGCGTCCGCACTGTGCAACCGTCAACTTACTTCCAACCTGGTGGCAGTGGAGAAATGGCTATCCGACTGGCGAATCAAAGTTAACGAACAAAAATGCAAACACGTAACATTCACTCTTAACAGGCAAGACTGCCCTCCACTTATTCTTAACAACACAGTGGTTCCGATAGCAATTGTAGTAACATATCTTGGCGTACACCTCGATAGACGGCTTACCTGGCGCAGCCACATTGAAGCCAAAAGAACGCATTTAAAGCTCAAAGCCAATAGCCTCCACTGGCTTATCAATAGCCGCTCGCCCCTTAGCTTGGACTACAAGGTACTCCTATATAACACCATCTTGAAACCAATCTGGATGTACGGCTCCCAGCTGTGGGGGAATGCCAGTAACAGCAGTGTGGATATAATGCAACGAACTACATCAAAAATTCTCAGAACCATCACCGGGGCCCCGTGGTACGTTCGTAATGAAAACATTCACAGGGACCTTCACATACCACTCGTCAGAGAAGAGATAGCACAAATCAAAACAAATTACTACAACAGGCTATCAGTACATCCAAATCATCTCGCGAGAGCCCTCACGCGAGTTTCCAGCAGTTCTCGTCTTCGCCGCAACGACCTCCCAATCCAGCGCTAATTATTAGGACCACGTAGTCTCTATTCAGTTCAAATCAAACTGTTAGATATTGTATTATTTTAAGATTTGCAACCTTATTGTTAGACTTATAAAGAGCGATCCAATAAAAACAAACTAAGCTTAAAAAAAAAAAATCTAGCATTGACTACAGCGAGATCGCAACATTCAAAGAAGAATGGATCCAGTGCGCCAAAATCAATATCTCCACCCCTGGGGGGAAAATCACTATCGGTTTCGCTTATGTTTCTCCTAGACAGAGCGTGTCCGATAACCAATTTGATTTACTGCTAAATGACATGGGCGACAAATTTATACTCGCAGGTGGTTTCAATACCAAGCACCCATGGTGGGGCTCGAGGGTGATTAACCCTAAAGGATATACGCTATTTAGGTGTATTTAGCGCAGAGCCTTCAACTGATACTCAACCGGAGAGCCTACTACTGGTCCACTGACCCCCAAAAACGGCCGGACCTACTGGACTTTGCTATATCCTACGGAATTCATCAAAACTCCATTGCCTGCTCGTCAAATACAGATCTCCTTTCGGATCACAGCGCGGTGGAGCTCCACATTAATACCCCTGTTGAGAAAAAGGTCAACAGTTCCCGGATGATAACGGTGAGGACGGTGAGTGTTGCCGCTCCGATCAGGGGACGGCGAACGCATTTGCTGCTCATTTGGAGGACGTTTGCACTCCGTTTAATAGATTATCGGAGGTGGACCAAGCTGAGACTGAGAGGTTCCTGTCTCTACCCTGCACGGATTTCTGTCAATTGGAGCCAGTCTAGGAAGAGGAGGTTGAGGAGGAGGTCTCTAGCCTCAACACCAAAAAATCCCCGGGTGCGGATAGCCTTAAAGCACTTGCCATTAAACTCTCCCCCCATTAGGTATCCAAAAGCTTACAAGTATATTCAACTCTGAACTGATCTTGCTTCATACAGGCCGATAAGCTTACTATCAGTACTATCCAAGTTACTTGAGAGAGTATTTCTGCGCAGATTTCAGACTGAATTGGACGAGGTTGGCTTGATTCCAGACCATCAATTTAGTTTCAATTGTTGTCAGGCCACTCCGGAGCAATGCCACAGGATTGTACAAAGGATTCTAAACAGCCTGGAGGAAAAGAAATATTGTCGCGCAGTTTTTCTTGACTTGCATTTGACTGGGTCTGGCATAGCAGCACATATGCCTAATATAGATAAAGCAGGTTTGCTAGCCGCAACATATGCAGACAACACAGCTTTCCTACCCTCGGCAAGCTTGCCACAGGATGTCTCTGACTGTCTTCAGCGTCAGCTCGATGCCCTCGACACGTGGCTTCAAAGATGGAACATTGAGATTAATCATGATAAGTCCGCCCAAACTACATTTACCTTGAGGAGAGGCGACTGTCCACAAATTAGCATTGGAGGCACTGCTATACCACCTAAGTCAACCCCTTAATACTTGGGAATGACATTGGACAGGCGTCTAACATGGAGGACCCATCTACTACGCAAACAATTGCAGGTACAGGAAAAGCTGCGGCTGGTTTATTAAACGAATGTCAACCCTGAAGCTGAGGGTAAAACCACTAATATATAAGTCCATAGTGAAGCCAGATTGGACTTATGGTATCCAACTGTGGGGCACAGCGAGTCCAAGCAATATGAAAGTCATTCAGCTGGCACAAAACAAAGCTCTGAGAACGCTGTCTGGGGCTCATTCTTACCATAAAAATTAGTTTATTCATGTCCAACTGGGCATCCCTACAGTCAGCGCTAAAGTTAGAAGATTCTAGAAGGACAGACTAACACGACATCCAAACACATGTGCCAAAAATTTGCTGGACAACAGCTGGATTTACTAAATTAACTTTTTAGATTCATATCTTGTATTTATCAAACTACTATTGTCAAGGTTCACTCAAAAAAATTAATTATTGTTCCTAACAGAATACATATTGTAAATAAAACTTTCAAATGTTAAAAAAAAACAAGAAAGGAAAGCTAACTTCGGGCGGCGCCGAAGTTGATATACCCTTGCAGTTAAAACCGGATATGTATCGCAAACATCGGATATAGTTGGCCGATCCTTATGGGAATATGATAATATAACCATATTTATAAAAATACAAAATCTAAAAAAAAATCCCAAACTTCTACCTTCAAAAATACCAAAGTTAGCATTTCTACCAAATACCATTTCCGATCGGTCAGTTGGCAGCTATAAGATGTAGTCAACCGATCGTTATGAAACTTGGACAGTCGAATTAACTGACCAAAAATATAATCTGTACTAAGTTCCAGCTTTCTACCTTGAAAAACACGAAAGTTGGGTCATTTCGGATCGTTCAGGATATAGCTATAGGATATAGTCGGCCGATCCTTATGAAATTTAGCGTGTCGTAATATTTTGCCAAAAATAGCTCTCCTGTTAAATTTGAACTCTAACTCTAAAAACACTACACATTTGGAACATTGTTGTAGCAAAGTGAGTATTCCTGATACCAGCGCTTCCAGAGTCCTTGGTAGAGTGCTTGGACCAATCAATCCGGGATGTGGCTCAGGTCCCCTTCAGGAATGGTTGTAAATGATCTGCCTATCAACAAGTGTGCTGGAGATAGATATGTAATTTCAGTGCCCGGTGTATAGTAGAATGGTCTCTAGTTTACCACTGCACTGATTTGTGCTCGTAAGGTGTACATCTTCTCGAACGTCAGGATACTGTTGCGGCGCAGGTGCAGCTTGACTGATCGAACGGAGGGCTCCCATTTTCCTCCCCAGTGAGGTGCATATGGTGCGATAAAAAACCCAGTTAATGCATTCATCTGCCAGAGTGTGACATCTGGTCTTTGTGCTTTGTCGATGCCAGAAGTTGTTGCATCTCATCCAGGGCTCGCTTTGCTACGACAAAGTTCCTTCCGTTGTCACTTTAGAGTCAGTACCCAGTTTCAGGTGTAGTAACGAGGCACAAGATGTGCCTGGTCGTAAGTTTGCCCAGCGTTCGTGTTCCAGGATCAACTTCATAAGCGGTGAGCCTAAGGCAATAGTGTCATGTGTTTGACTTCTTAGGTTGCCTAAGATTGCCTCAAATGCCCGCCAACTCGTAGTATGTCATCTGAACCAATAAACGGCGCAAGCTAAGTGGGACCTTTTTCGCAGTGGTTGATTCGTTTAGATAAACTTTAAGTCTTCTCCAAAGTACGCCTGTGCATTTTCTAGGAATTCTAATCGTGCTGCCTTGATCTCTTCAAAAGACAGTGTCGTCGGATCTGCTCGGTTTTGTGGCTTCTTCAGTCGTTGAATAAGGCGCAAAACTTAGCCCAGGGTATGTATCAGCTTATGCCAGGATGGAAACAAGTGCATTAAACGCTGGAAATGAATTGTCCATCTCCTTTAGAGTTTTTCTTGACTTGCATTTGACTGGGTCTGGCATAGCAGCACATATGCCTAATATAGATAAAGCAGGTTTGCTAGCCGCAACATATGCAGACAACACAGCTTTCCTACCCTCGGCAAGCTTGCCACAGGATGTCTCTGACTGTCTTCAGCGTCAGCTCGATGCCCTCGACACGTGGCTTCAAAGATGGAACATTGAGATTAATCATGATAAGTCCGCCCAAACTACATTTACCTTGAGGAGAGGCGACTGTCCACAAATTAGCATTGGAGGCACTGCTATACCACCTAAGTCAACCCCTTAATACTTGGGAATGACATTGGACAGGCGTCTAACATGGAGGACCCATCTACTACGCAAACAATTGCAGGTACAGGAAAAGCTGCGGCTGGTTTATTAAACGAATGTCAACCCTGAAGCTGAGGGTAAAACCACTAATATATAAGTCCATAGTGAAGCCAGATTGGACTTATGGTATCCAACTGTGGGGCACAGCGAGTCCAAGCAATATGAAAGTCATTCAGCTGGCACAAAACAAAGCTCTGAGAACGCTGTCTGGGGCTCATTCTTACCATAAAAATTAGTTTATTCATGTCCAACTGGGCATCCCTACAGTCAGCGCTAAAGTTAGAAGATTCTAGAAGGACAGACTAACACGACATCCAAACACATGTGCCAAAAATTTGCTGGACAACAGCTGGATTTACTAAATTAACTTTTTAGATTCATATCTTGTATTTATCAAACTACTATTGTCAAGGTTCACTCAAAAAAATTAATTATTGTTCCTAACAGAATACATATTGTAAATAAAACTTTCAAATGTTAAAAAAAACAAGAAAGGTAAGCTAACTTCGGGCGGCGCCGAAGTTGATATACCCTTGCAGTTAAAATATATATCGCAAGCATCGGATATAGTTGGCTGATCCTTATGAGAATATGATAATATAACCATATTTATAAAAATACAAAATCTAAAAAAAAATCCCAAACTTCTACCTTCAAAAATACCAAAGTTAGCATTTCTACCAAATACCATTTCCGATCGGTCAGTTGGCAGCTATAAGATGTAGTCGACCGATCGTTATGAAACTTGGACAGTCGAATTAACTGACCAAAAATATAATCTGCACTAAGTTCCAGCTTTCTACCTTGAAAAACACGAAAGTTGGGTCATTTCGGATCGTTCAGTTATATGGCAGCTATAGGATATAGTCGGCCGATCCTTATGAAATTTAGCGTGTCGTAATATTTTGCCAAAAATAGCTCTCCTGTTAAATTTGAACTCTAACTCTAAAAACACTACACATTTGGAACATTGTTGTAGCAAAGTGAGTATTCCTGATACCAGCGCTTCCAGAGTCCTTGGTAGAGTGCTTGGACCAATCAATATGGGATGTGGCTCAGGTCCCCTTCAGGAATGGTTGTAAATGATCTGCCTATCAACAAGTGTGCTGGAGATAGATATGTAATTTCAGTGCCCGGTGTATAGTAGAATGGTCTCTAGTTTACCACTGCACTGATTTGTGCTCGTAAGGTGTACATCTTCTCGAACGTCAGGATACTGTTGCGGCGCAGGTGCAGCTTGACTGATCGAACGGAGGGCTCCCATTTTCCTCCCCAGTGAGGTGCATATGGTGCGATAAAAAACCCAGTTAATGCATTCATCTGCCAGAGTGTGACATCTGGTCTTTGTGCTTTGTCGATGCCAGAAGTTGTTGCATCTCATCCAGGGCTCGCTTTGCTACGACAAAGTTCCTTCCGTTGTCACTTTAGATCTGTGCGCATTTGTGCTAAAAATGCCTCCGTGCTGGGTCAGTACCCAGTTTCAGGTGTAGTAACGAGGCACAAGATGTGCCTGGTCGTAAGTTTGCCCAGCGTTCGTGTTCCAGGATCAACTTCATAAGCGGTGAGCCTAAGGCAATAGTGTCATGTGTTTGACTTCTTAGGTTGCCTAAGATTGCCTCAAATGCCCGCCAACTCGTAGTATGTCATCTGAACCAATAAACGGCGCAAGCTAAGTGGGACCTTTTTCGCAGTGGTTGATTCGTTTAGATAAACTTTAAGTCTTCTCCAAAGTACGCCTGTGCATTTTCTAGGAATTCTAATCGTGCTGCCTTGATCTCTTCAAAAGACAGTGTCGTCGGATCTGCTCGGTTTTGTGGCTTCTTCAGTCGTTGAATAAGGCGCAAAACTTAGCCCAGGGTATGTATCAGCTTATGCCAGGATGGAAACAAGTGCATTACACGCTGGAAATGAATTGTCCATCTCCTTTAGAGCGAGTATGGCTGTGGTCCTTTGTATGCATGATGGTCTGTAAGAATGAAACAAACTCAAGAGTTTTGCATTTTTGCCGTGTCGTTGAGTAGCCATGATTTTCACAGGTGAAATTTAAGTAGATGGGAAGTCATTATTCCCCTTGTTGCAATAAACAATAGTTAAATGATTTAAATCACACCATGCATTAGCCTAAATTTCCTTGTTTCGATGCCTTGGTCGATTCATCGGAGAATAGTTCAATCGAGTCCCCCTTGCTGAGAACAAATTGCGGTATTTTTAACTTTCGTAGCGTGTCGAGATCTGCTCTGCACTTGAGCCAGGGTTCGGCAATGTTTCGTGGAAGCTCCGAGTCCCAATCCAGCTCCAATAGTCATAGCGTTTGAATCGTGATTTTGAATTGTACCAGAGCTGCCGATAGTAGACCAAGTAGGTCAAAGATAAGCAAAAACCTTTACTGATCCTTATTACCCCTTCGTTTCCGGTGCCGATAGCGTCGCTGGATTCGAGTTTACATATACGTGATGAATCGGGTACCCCGTTTGTCGCGATTCAAATTTGGCTTGTGACATAAGTTGTAATAGCTTATTCTTAATTGCTAGTAGGCTCATCTTCGCGGTTCACTCCAGTGAGGAAATCGTCGACGTAGAAGTCCTCTAGAAGAATACTCGATTCAGTTGGATATTCGTTTTTGTGATCCTGCGCCAGCTGCTCCAATATCCTTACAGCCAGATAGGGCGCACAAGCTGTTCCATAAGATACAGTTCGTAGCTGGTGTTGCTTTAAAGGCGCAGATGGATGTTCTCGCCATATGATTCTTTGGTAGTTTTGGTGATCGGCACCTACCCAAACTTGGCGACAAATCTTGACAATGTCTGCAGACTTTGACTACTGTCAATGTTGCATTTGGAGAATAGCCTTGTACTTGTTGGAGACTTGTTAATGAACCGTGATGTGATGAATTATCCAAATATTGAGGATATGGCAATAAGATTGCCCATGTTGTCGTGATCCTTTTGGCCCGTTACAGAATTTACGAACTACAGAATTTCTATCAGAGCCACTGATGCGAAGTTGGCATCCGCGCGCAGAAAGCCATCGAACACCTTCAGCGATGATGAATCGATATTGTTTCTCTTTAAAGATGATGTGTTCTTACTGAGAACGTGGGCAGTAACCTTTAGAGAGCTGTCTGCGAGTTGTGATATTGACCTTGGAGTCAGTGTCCTTTTCGATAGCCAATATTGCACCAATATATAGCCAATATAGCCAAGTACCGGCACAGCGACACCAAAGGTGCATGACCGTCTCTTCCTCTGCGTCCTTATAGCTCCTACAGTAGTCATACTGAGGCACCGAAGGTCTAGCCGTATGCGTATTTATTATATAACCGTATGCCCAGTAATGGCGTTAATTTCTTGACTGCATTAAGGGAGATAAGCAGAGCGTATTAGCCTTTTTGTCAGAGAAGCAGCCCTTTTTCTAGAGCGGATGGTCCAGATCATGCGCGAGTTACTGCAGCTTTGGAGATTTCCTCAGTGATGTCAGGTCGAAGTATTCCCCACATTTAAGACAACAAGTTGCTAAAGGAACTTGTTCTTTCTTCGGAACAATGGGGTTATTTTACCCGTCTTTGCTAATTCATCAGCTTCGTAATTTTCCTCATGATCTCTATGTCTGGGCACCCACATGAGGTGGGTATTATGCTGCTCTGCCATTTTGTTAATAGTTTTGCGACAGTCATAAACTGTCCTAGAGTTGGATGAGGAACCGACATCCTGACCATCTGAGAAGATATATATCGTTTCTTAAATGCCACCGAGTGATGGGGATCTAAGCGCATCCATGATAGCTATGACTTTAGCTAAAAACATACTACAAAGGTAAAGGAGTCTAAAGGACTCATTTAGACAAAAACGCAGCCACCTGTCAAGTGACCGTTCAGCTTTAAGCCATCCGTGTATACATGTTTCAGTCTTACTATTAGTCTATGGTAACTTGGTATGACCATAGTTATTGCTTTTCCGCAGGCCCACCTTTACCCCCATTATCTCTTTAGGCAGAAGGTCGAAAATTAAGTTAAGGGCGTCAGTTGGTGTGGTACGCAGGCTGTCTGTAATGCAGACCTCCATCCGCTAAGGTTCCCTAAGCCGTTCCTTACTTGAGAAGTTTGTAAGGGTAGGCCACCAGACCATTACCCCGTAGACAAGGATAGGTCTAATGTCTTCCGACTAGAGAAATCTAACTATGTTTGGACCGTTTGCTTGCTCTATGCATGGTTTTCTGTTTAGCGTAATTTCTAGGTACTTAACGTTTACACTAAGGGTAAAAATTTATCCTAATAGCTTCACATAATCGCCCTTTCCTATACGGTGCTGTGAATCCGAAAAATCATTTGGATTGATGGTCAGATGGACTAGGAGGCTAATGAGCTTCTACATTTTTTTAAGTGGATCTTAATGGTATCTTTTTTCCGGTATCTTAATGAACCTCATATTAGGTGCTGTGTAGGCGAGGGCTTTTTAAGGCAAGAGGCCTCCGAGGTTCCCCGAATGCTTGAGCAGAAACTGGTTCAAGCATTCCTATTTGCTCTACGTAGTTCCTCTTATTATGGACCCTCCTTCCTCTTATACCTCCACGATTCTTCTGTGTTCGCTTTCTTAGAGAAGTTAAGGGGTCAACGGAGTCCGTTAAACGGACCTTTGTTTTAAAGGGTGCAAGCGTCGGTGACCACCAGGGTATTTTCTTCGACCTCCTCTTGACCGACCCTTTTTTGGGTTGCCGTTAGCGTCTCCCCCATAACGCTAAATTGTCCTTACGTCAACGTACCTTGTTGGTTCCCCCACCGATCTTTCTAGCTTCTTCTTGTAGAGATCCCAGTTTGCCCTTCTGGGATTGCGTACTGCTAGCTGAGAGAAGTTCTCGAATTTGACCATTCGAAAGGGGGAGCATTCCATGTTATCAAATCGATTAAAAATTAGAAAGATAACACAAAAGAAATTGCTGTGCTCTTCTAAGAAATTAAAAATAGATCTTTTTTAAGATTTGTGATATGATACGGTAGGAACCATTGTAGTTCGAACATATGACCCTAAGATCCTGTTGTGCATAAGTCAAACTACAATGGCTAAGGAATAAGGGACTAAAGTTTCTAGTCCTTCTACTATGAACGTTATATCTATATTAATCCACATGAGCCGTACTGCAGTATCAGAAGCATCTAAGAAATAAATAAACTTGAACAAATAAATAATAAATACAGTCTTCGACTATCTCTCATCGCGAGCGGACGTCTCTTATCTCCAAACAGAGCTTTTCGACCGGTCACGGTTCTTTTTGGGACCCACGTGGTTCTTATCTTTCTTACTTTTTCATCGTGCTTTTTAAATAGTCTTCATTCATGTCTTCAAAAGAAGACAACCCGAAAAACTGGATATTGCATTCCCGGAACTTCCACCTACCTCAGTTGATAATCCAAGATATATAACAATCGCCTCCATCAATACAGAAAAGACCATTTCTTAATTCTCATGCTTCGCCGTTTCTCATTTCTTAATTCTCACCCCGCCCTTAAAATGACCTCCAAAAACATAGTTACCATTTCAAACCTCAGAGACGGAAATTTATTTATGCTAGTTAAATCTCAAGCCGACGCTGATAAGTTTATTAATACTACCGAGCTCACCGGTATATGCAAAGTACAGTGTAAGCTCCACCAGGCACTCAATTTTGTGAAAGGGACCTCAGCGACATTTCCGAAAAAGAAATCGTCGATGAACTTAAAACACAAAAATTTACGGAAGTTTATAAATTTATGAAATCCTACGATGGTGTTTCCAAGCCCAGCGGAGTTATCCTAATAACCTTTGAGCTCTATAACCTCCCATCTTAAATCAATATTTCTTGGCACTCTTTTAAAGTCCGCGAGTACATTCCAAACCCCATGAGATGCAAGTCTTGCCAACTTCTCGGCCACCCAAAAAAAAAAATGCGTTAACACTCCACTCTGCTCCGAATGTGCCCTACCACCACATTCCCCAATTAAATGCACCAAAATCTGTTGTGCCAATTGCTCTGGCGAGCATTTGGCCTCTTCCTGACAATGCCCTAAGTACCAAGAACAAAGAGAAATACTAAAAATAAAAACAGTTAGAATATGCACTATGCGTGAGGCCAAAACAATATTTAAAACAAAAAAAGGAAAGCTAACTTCGGGTGGAGCCGAAGTTTATATACCCTTGCAGTTAAAACCGGATATATATCGCAAACATTGGATATAGTTGGCCGATCCTTATGGCAATAGGAATATATAATCCAATTTTTTACAATACAAAATCTAAAAAAAGTCCCAAACTTCTATCTTCAAAAATACGAAAGTTGATATTTCTACCAAGTACCATTTCCGATCGTTCAGTTATATGGCAGCTATAGGATATAGTCGGCCGATCCTAATGAAATTTGGTAGGTCGGATCAACTGACCAAATATATAATCTGTACCAAGTTCCAGCTTTCTATCTTCAAAAACACGAGTTGGGTCAAAGTTGGGTCATTTCCGATCGTTCAGTTATATGGCAGCTATAAGATATAGTCGGCCGATCCGAGCCGTTCCGACTTATATACGGCGTGTAAAGGAAAGAAGGGTGTGTGCAAAGTTTCAAGACGATAGCTTTAAAACTGAGAGACTAGTTTGCGTAGAAACAGACAGACGGACAGACAGACGGACAGTCAGACGGACAGACGGACATGCTCATATCAACTCATGAGGTGATCCTGATCAAGAATATATATACTTTATAGGGTCGGAGATGTCTCCTTCACTGCGTTGCACACTTTTGACCAAAATTATAATACCCTCTGCAAGGGTATAACAACATCTCATAACTCGGTTAATACCGCTATACACTCTTCAGTAGCCAAAACATCAAATCAACGTAGCAAAAACGCAAACCAAAACAAAAATGACAAAATTAAAATTGCTTCCACCGAAGAAGCCCCGAAAAAACCCTTCCCCCTCCTCTTTCCACTCCACACCTCCTTATCAGCCAAAGCAATCCACTTCACTTGCTCATACCAAGTATAACTTATCTCCTGCATCACATGCATACTTACAAGAAATCCACGCTGATTACGAAAGTAGCAGCCGAGCACATCTTCAAATCAAAATAAACAAACTACACACAATATTAATTTAAATGCCCACGAATCTGACGATGCTATGAGTGATTCATACTAGCTTTATGAATCCAAACCAAACCAAATAGCATCCTCTCACTCTTCCCACTTATGTCCATTACACTAGTACAATGGAACATGAATGGTTACTTTAACAATTACCACGAGCTACAACTTTTGATAAACGATAGCAACCCTGATGTTATTTGCCTTCAACCTAACGAACATAGCTTACCCCACGCAATTTATTGGATATTTCTATAACTTTAGCTCTAATACCTATGCCAAACAAGGTGTTAGCATACTTGTACGTTAAGACATTCCTCACAAGCCCATACCAATTAACAGTAATACTTGTTCTTTAGGTATTGAACATATCCCAAAATATGTATTTTTAATATTCCTCCAACTCAATTTGTAGCAGCCAACGAAATTCTTAAAATAGTAGATCTTTCTAACAAGCCAATCTTATATGTCGGAGATTTTATTGCCAGGAGTCCATTGTGGGGATCATCTTCGCATAACTCTAGAGGGTTAAAAATAGAAGAAGTCATAAACAAATCAACCTTAACTCTCCTCAATGACGTCTCCGCTACCTATCATTCCACTCACAACTCTTTCACGGCTATTGATCTAACATTAGCCTCCGCATCGTTGTTCCCTTTCTGTAAGTGGTCCGTACAAGACTCTCTTTACGGAAGCGATCGCTATCCTTTAAAGACAAAGATTCAATTTCGAACTAATGCCATAAACATACCGCCATCCCCTAAATTTAAATTAGATAAAGCCAATTGGGATCTGTATCGTGCCAAATGCAGAGATAACCTTAATTTCCCTGCAACACACGACTTAAATCTGTTTGCCGCCAAAATTATAAAAGGAATCAAAGCCTTAGCCAATTTAGCAATCCCTCAAACCAAACCCTCTCTACATCAGAAAAATGTTCCTTGGTGGAGCAAAACTCTGCAGGATTTAAGGCAACAAAAGCAATCTCTTTGGCACGCATACAAACAAACTCTGAGCACCGCTGCTCTAATTTCTTACAGAAAATCTAATACAAATACAAATATCTGTTCTGATACAATTCAAAAACAGCAAAACGGGAATCCTATGAAAGATTCACTTCTAATATAACCCCTCTATCATCGACCAAGAAAACTTAGGCTGACCTAAATCGCTTGATAGGTAATTTTCGAAATAGCCTCAGGACAATAAAATTTAACAATGAGAATCTCCACCACTCCGTAGACATTGGCGATGCATTTGGGAACTTTTGGTCGGACTACTCTAAGGACGGCAATTTCTCCCACCAATACAAGACCCGTAAAGAAGTAACTCTTTCTCAGGAATACACACCCACCAAATTGTCGACCGCCTCTACAGACCTTGACTCAAATTTTTCCCTTAGTGAGCTTGAATATGCACTTCAGCATGCGAAAGGGAAAACACCCGGTATAGACCGAATTTTATACCCAATGCTGAAACAGTTGCCCTCCGAGGCCAAATACCGCCTATTAGAGATGTTTAACGCTATGCTCGCTAGGGGTACCTACCCTCATGTGTGGAAATCCGCCGTAATTATCCCTATCCTAAAACTTAACAAAATAACACATGAAATAACATCATTTAGACCTATTTCTTTACTCCCATGTTTAAGCAAGACCTTAGAAAAATTCTTGCCAAAAGGTTAATGTGGTACATTACGAAACATAAACTTATTAGCCCCCACCAAACGGCTTTTAAGCAACAGCATAGCACTATTGATTCCCTCCTGCATCTCTACCATTACGCATCGGATGCCCTTTCTACCAAAAATCATGTTACCATATTGGCAACTGATTTTGAAAGGGCTTTCGATCGCGTAGGAGTGCATACAGTATTGGATCAACTTTCCCGGTGGGGGGTAGGTCAAAAGACCTTCAACTTAGCGAAGGCTTTCATGATCAACCGTTCTATCCGAGTAAGAGTTAACAACATTCTTTCTAAATTCTATACTCTCCACAATGGGATCCCACAAGGATCGCCCCTCTCTGCGGTACTGTTCATGATCGCTTTCCAGTCCTTAAACAACAGAATATTAAGACATAAACAAATTAAACTGGCAATTTTTAGAAAATGTAAGAATACTACTGCACTAAATAATAAGTTTAAACTTTAAGGATGTAGTCTCATGTTCCGGCCTACTTTTTAGAGGTTATTTCAAAAAATTTTTTTTGTAATAAAAAATAATGCGATCGTTTCAATTTTCACATATGTTTTTATAGGCATTATAAACTATTTGAAAATATTTTGTTTTATTTATTCTTGTGTAGTTTAATACACTTTATAGCATGCCAAAGTATGCATTAAAAAAAAAAGGTAGGTCCCTGGCGCAGGTGATTTCGACTGCTAGAGTCATCCGAAACAAAAAATTAGAATAGATTATTGTTTTGTAAGCTTTTGGCTCTGTCCCGTACTAGAATGAAATATTTTCATCAATAAACAACAAAATGGCGAACTCACAAAACAAAAAATTAAAAAAAATTAAAATAATTTATAATAAAAAAAAACTAATCATTAAAAATAAATGATTCTAGTACGGGACAGAGGTGTTACTTTTTAGAACAACATATCCAAATTTTAGCTAGATCGGTACCATAGAATTTTGTGAATCACCTGCGCCGCACACAAAAATGTCGTTCCGAGAAAAACGCGTTTAAAGTTTAGACGCTACCGAAAAACTCATACTTTTCGGTGTAGGCGCGCTCTCGATTATGGGCTGTATCTCTGTCATTATTTGATATTTTTATTTGAAACTTTAACAGTACATTCTTAATAAACAGTACTTTCAAAATATGTGAGAAAAAAAAAATCGATTTTTTCAACCTCACACATGAGACTACATCCTTAAAGAAGTCCTTAATGAAATCCAAACCTGTGGTAACACCTCCGTAAATAAATGTAAAGTTTTTCAAAAAAAACAGCGCTGTACATACCCACCATTATTGCACAATGACATAGATATAGAAAGCGTTTCTTTTCCTTAAATACTTGGCCTGACATTTGATAAACGACTCACATTTAAACAACACTGTAGCGAACTTAGGATTAAACTTATTAAGAGACTAAACATTATAAAATTCTTAGCATCTAAGCAATCTCTCATCCACTGGACCACACTTATACAAGTGACAAGAGCTCTGTTGTTGTCCATTATTGATTATGGACTCCCCATCTACGGCTGGTGCGCGCCATCGAACTTATGAAAAATCTTACCTCCTTACCATGCGGCCGTCAGGCGTAGCATTGGCGCATTTCCAATGACCAAAACTAAGTGCATCCTAGCCGAAGCAGGATTGCCGGACATTATAACCAGAGTCACGCAAACTACCTTTAAATTAATACCAAAACTCATGTGCTCAACCAAATCTATTCTGCTGAAGGACTATAAAGTTGCCTCAAAGCACCGTAGGAAATTCAAAGTCCAATCTACGGTTCAAAGATGTATAACCTTTACCAAGAGAAACAAACATAGGATCGCCTTATCGTTGGAACAAAGTCATTCCATCCCCTCCGTGGAAAATACGCTCCACCGCCATTGACACTACACTTCATGATTTTCAAAAATCAAGGATCACAACGTTTAAGCAGCTATTCGAAGAAGTTACCCATAAATACTCCGATAGGAAATGGCTTTACACCGATGGTTCAAAGTCCGATGCCACAACCACCTTTGCAGTGGTTGACCAACACAGATTAATTGTTTCTTGGGGTCGACTACCTCACCACTTCTCAGTTTTTGCTGCGGAAACTATAATTAAGGCAATTAAATTTGCTCTTGAACTTAAAGGAAGTTATATCATCTGCAGTGATAGTCTGTCCACCCTGCAAGGAGTACAAAACTTTTAAAATAAAAATAACCTTTTATCCGAAATTCGTCACCTCTGCATAAAAAACAGTAGCAAAATTAAACTGTTATGGGTCCCGGCTCATATAAGAACAACTGGGAACGAGATTGCCGACAATGCTGCAAAATTAGCCGGACAGGCTCCGTGCCATACAATCATACCTGGAGTACAACAGGACATCTGGAAAAACATCAAAAACATTTTGCGGGACATCGAACTGGAAGACTGGTCGTCGTTTAACCACTGGTATAAACAATTTAACCCTGACAAGAAATACATCAAGTTCCCTACTTCGCTCAACGGAAGGGAATGCGCCATTCTCACACGATTAAAAACCGGACACACAAATCTCACGCATAGGCACATCCTTAATGGGGAAAGTCGGTTTAACTGCCCTAATTGCGGAGAAGAACTATCAGTAAAACATCTACTGGATTCCTGTGGACACTACCAAAACAGCTGAACAAACCTATTCGGTCTCACCCCGCCATCAAATCTATTATCTGACTTCACAGCTGCCATCTCCAAACTATTATTATCTTTCCTACGGAATTGTAAAATTACACACCTAATTTAAACTCCCCTTTTAATTACACAGCCACACAAAAAAAAATATTTTTTCGGTTCTGGAGGTCAGACCATGTTTATTATATGTTTTCGGGGTCGCTGAATCTAAATCCGAGGTCCAAAAAACCCTAGCACGTCAGGGTTCTGACATAACCTCAAAAAACCTCATAAAAAATTATATTCGAGTCCGGGGGTCAGACCATGTTTATTATATGTTTTTGGGATCGCTGAATCCAGCGATGATTTATTTAGCGATGAATGATTTAGATTCAGCGACCCCGAAAACATATAGTAAACATGGTCTGACCTCCAGACCCGAAACAATATTTTTTTGAGTGGCTGTGTTATCTAATATCCATTTCTTCAAATTTTAAATTTCAATAACAAATGAAAACAAATTGTTATCAATTGTCGAGTCGATGGCCATAGCAGCTATTTACTCCTTCCTCTAAATTAGTTATTATATGTATTGTAAATTCGATTTATGTATTATAGCTAATACTGAAATAAAAAAAAAAAATTAATAAATAAACAGGGCGTTAAAATTGAGATTTAAGTCTAATAGGACACCAAGATCATTACCCTGAATTATTATTTCTAAAGAATTCCTATAATAAAAATACATAGCCTGGAGATGACTAGTACGATAAAAAGACAAAAGTTTACATTTTGATCAATTAGATTATTTTTCAGAATTTCAGAAACTCTATACGAACGTTAACAACGAGGATGAATAGAAACGAATCCAATGAAGAGTAACTTCTGAATCCGACCAAAAAACAATTCGTTTGATCGGAACTTTGATAAGAGGCTTTATCTTGCGGCAGAGATCTGCGAGAAGGCGGGCGGCACATTATTCAAGACGGGGGAGCTTTTTTGTCCTAAGCGGCGCTACTTTAGATTTTGCCGTCAACAACGAAACTTTAACACCTTCGGCAGATTCGCAACGAATATAGACGTAGCCTCCATAGGCTCTCATCGATGCGCCAGAAAAGGAATGAATTTGAATAGATGACATCGGATCGGTGAAAACGAATCTCGGAATGAAGATTTCATCTAATTGCGAAAAGGCAACTTGTATTTTGTTCCACGATGTTTCCAAGTGCAGTGGAATTGTCTCATCCCAATCTAGCTTATTTAGCCAAAGTTCCTGCAATGGGATTTTTTATAGTATGGTACTTTTATAAGTATGGGGCTTAATAAGCCAAGGGGGTCAAACAACTTCGATGTCACCGAAAAAAGTTCCGCTTTGTCGCCATGACAATATATCATCTTTAGGAACCTAAGTGATTCCTAATGCTTTAGTCAGTTCTGAGTCTGAAAGTGTTATTAACTTATCGGTACTCTCGGATGCAGTAACTTCAGGCGAGTTTAAAAACCACTTGCTCAACTTAAGCCCAGCGTTTTGAAGAACCTGAGTTACTTCAAACTTAATTTTCTTTAGCTCCTTAATGCAACCAGCACCCCTTAACATTTCGTCGACGTAAAAATCGGAGCCAGTAACAGACTCACTCAACCTCTTCAAACACCTTATGGCCAGGAATGGGGCTGGCGCAGTGCCATATGTAACGGTGTTGAGCTTGCACAGTTTTAAGGACTCTGATGGATGTTTCCTCCACACTATCAACTGGTATCGCCTATCGGTTTCATTTACCATTGCAAGGCGATACATCTTTTTTATGTTTTTTATCAGAACGAATCTGTTTAGCCGGAACCGACGAAGAATTGAATAAAACT
Source organism: Drosophila malerkotliana malerkotliana (assembly GCA_018153235.1). Classification (NCBI taxonomy): domain Eukaryota; kingdom Metazoa; phylum Arthropoda; class Insecta; order Diptera; family Drosophilidae; genus Drosophila; species Drosophila malerkotliana. The sequence goes on from JAECXV010000105.1 coordinate 1,108,270, forward strand.
CTTCGTGGGTTGTAGAACTATTGTAAATCAATAGATCGTATAGGCCCTTCTGATGGGGTATGACATAGTGTGGAGTAGCAAAAACATCATTGCCTGTAAGGGACATATGACCTAAGGATTTGTATTATTCCACAAATTCGAAATACATTTTCTTTAAATTCGGATCTCAAGATAAACTTCTCTCGAGCGACAAAAAAAGGGCGTTTGGCTACCCCGAACGAGTTTCCCAAAACGCTTGGATGCGATTTAAATGGAAGTCTGAGTTCGAATCGACCTGAAGGCAGTACAACAGTATTTTTTTGATAATGTTCCTCACATAACTCTTTTTCAGGTGTCAAAACTTTTAAGAAGTTCGTGCTTCTTCCAACGACCAGAATTTTTTCAAATTGCTATCTATTAACTCGAGTAATTCTTTTTGGCAATTTTAGGCTAGAGACAGGGTGTTAAGGAGTTGAGGAATAAGTCTTATATTTTCCAGTTACTATCCAACCAAGGATAGGAGAGTTTTTTGGAGGATGGGATGGTTCGGATCTTTTTTTGTTTGGCTAACGGACAACAGTTTGAAATATGACTCTGCTCCAATTAACATGTCTATCCCCTGAGGCTCATAAAAGTTTGGGTCTACTAAAGGTAAGTTCTTTGATAGGTCGCAATCTTTCACGTTCACTGACTGGTCAAAGTGATAACCTGCAAATCAAAATCAAAAATTCAAACGAAAACTTACTACCACTAATTCTTCACAACAGTGTGTATCTTTTTTTAGCTTGTGAATTAGCTTGACCAATTCCAAGTTGATTCAAAAGCAAATTGATACACGATTCTTCTCTACGGATCTGTAAGCGTTGAGCAAGATCATCAGTAATAAAGTTCATTTGTGACCCAGAGTCATGCAATGCTCGGGCCAATATGTGCTCGCCATTTTTAGTTCGAACGCTTACAATCGATGTTGCTAACAAAACCCTTTCTAGGGATCATGCACGCAAAGCATGTAACGTTAAAAGACCATAAAAAGTTGCCGCTGCAGGGGGATTTTTATTCGGTGGTGGTAACACTAAGCTACTTTTTGACACGGTAAATCGGTGCAGAAGCTTATGGTGCGATCTTGCACAAATTTAACACCTAGTCGATTTACATTTCGCAACCGTGTGACCTTTTCGCAGACGATTCAAACATAGTGAGGCTGACTTCACAAGCTCAAACCGTTGCATTACAGTTACGAGCGAACATATTACACTGGGCAAGACTATGGTATTGTTCGTTTCAATAACTGCAAGCTTGTTTATTGGAAGCGGAGCAAGCCGAAGAATTTCTATTGTGGTGCTTGCTGCCCCAGTTTTTTCCTATTTTGGCTTGCCAGTCTCTTTAGCGGACAGGTGCTGGTCCACAGCGTTACCACCGGTCCACAGCGTTACTTCCTAATAATCCAGTGATTCTTCCCATTTTTCTCTAGTCACTGGATCAACTCAACTCAAAACTAAATATATAATGATTGAGTTTGCAATTTTAGTGTCATCTCCTATGGATAATAATGACCCAAACATCGATGAGACCTCTCAACGACGACGCAGACGGCTGGAAAACTTTCGAAAGGCTGAATAGTTTGCATATTTGGTTCGCAAAGATGAGACTTTCGTTATCGTCAACTCTTTTTAGACTAGCGATGGCTTTGTCAGAATTACTCTCGGTGACTTGAAATGCCTTGATTGTTCCTAAGGCTTTACCAGAGAGGCAAGATATTAAATGATTCAATTTTTCGAAAACAGCAATGTTCACATCTTTGTCTACTAATGCATCGAAGGGACTCATAAAATTTTAAACTCCGAATAGTTTCCACTGAATTTTAGCAATGCCAAACTGGGAAGTCGAGCTCGAGATGGGGCTCCAGAAATTGCAGTTGCTTGTGGTAAATCTTCAGCTACATTGAAGGCATTTAATAAAGACATTACCCTTGCCTAAGTTGTTATTTCTAATTCTTCTAACTCGGCTCCAAATACATCTTCCCCATCTAATTGCTCGATCTGAGATGCAACTCATTTGCCTTACAAACTGTCTCATTTAAATTCTGTAGCCTGCGCTATAGCTCGGTCTTTACTAAAGGAACTGACCCAGCTTCCAAACGTTCCTCTAACCGGCGAATGCTTTTTACTCTGACGTTTAATCTTCATCATAAGACATCAAGAGTCGTGGATTTAATTTCTGTTTGGTATTATCCATTTTTTGATTTTATTTATTTTTTAATAGACCGACAATGATAAAATCTTAAAATGTATTATTTCTATTTATAAATAAAATTTTATTTTATTTAATTTTGTTCATTAGTTAAAAATAAAAATTTTTAATAATATAAAATATTTTTTTTTTGTAAATATTGTTTAATTTTTTTATACCCTTGCAGAGGGTATTATAATTTTGTCCAAAAGTGTGCAACGCAGTGAAGGAGACATCTCCGACCCTATAAAGTATATATATTCTTGATCAGGATCACCTCCTGAGTTGATATGAGCATGTCCGTCTGTCCGTCTGTCCGTCTGTCTGTCCGTCTGTCTGTCCGTTTCTACGCGAACTAGTCTCTCAGTTTTGAAGCTATCGTCTTGAAACTTTGCACACACCCTTCTTTCCTTTGCACGCAGTATATAAGTCGGAACGGCCCGGATCGGCCGACTATATCCTATAGCTGCCATATAACTGATTGATCGGAACTGGTATATCTTTGGTTTTTAGAGTTAGAGAGTTAAAATTTGACACGAAAGCTATTTTTGGCAAGCCATTACGACATGCCAAATTTCATAAGGATCTGCCGACTATATCTTATAGCTGCCATATAACTGAACGATCGGAAATGGTACTTGGTAGAAATATCAACTTTCGTATTTTTGAAGATAGAAGTTTGGGACTTTTTTTAGATTTTTTAATTTAGTTAATTAGTTTTATTATGATGTAATCATAAGGATCGGCCAACTATATCCGGTGTTTGCGATATATATCCGGTTTTAACTGCAAGGGTATATAAACTTCGGCTCCGCCCGAAGTTAGCTTTGCTTTCTTGTTAATTTAACTAACAGTCATATTGACTGATACAGACTTTGACGGCCCTGAAAATTGATTGCTGAGTTTGGAGGTCGTTGCGTCGCAGGCGGGATACGCTAGAAACCCGAGTCCACCCCCGAGCGAGAAAATTTGGGTGCGAAGACAGTTTTTCTTTGCTTCTGGATTTCGTCTTTCACTGCGAGGATGCCCAGATCCCGGTGGATGTTTTCGTAGCGAACATACCAAGGTGCCCCAGTGATAGTTCTCAAGATTTTTGATTGTGCGCGCTGTATGCTGTCTATGTTGCTGCTGCTCGCGTTCCCCCACAGCTGGGAGCCATACGTCCAGATTGGCTTTAGGACTTTACAGTAGAAACTTGTAGTCCAGGCACAGTGGCTCGATGTTCGAAGGCTGAGCGTATTTCGGATATTAATCTGTTCACTTGTTCGATGGTTCCATGGTTTCATCGGAAGCCAAATTGGTGTGCCGGGATAATATTGCAAGCTTCCAGATGTGGTATTATGCAAGTTAACAAGTATTTTTCAAACCATTTAGACCAGTGGTGTCCAAAACTGCCTTACGCCAGAGCATGAAACAATACATATGAACGAAATCACACGCACACATAGAACGAAAAAGTCGGTGTGTTTCAAGAAGTTCACTGAGAGAAAAGAAATGTGTAGTTTTTTTTATTATAGTTATTATATTATTAATACATAGGTAGCTTTAAAAAAAAAATAATAGGTATTAAATAAAAAAAATAGGACAACAAAAAAATTAATAATAAAATAACAAAAAAATTTTAATAATAAAAAATAATAATAATAATAATAATAAAATAAGTTCAGCCCAGCTAAATCTCTGTGTAGGCAAGAGACCTGCCTCGTGAGAAGGCAATATCTCCATCTCTTTTGCACACACATAAGAAGTATCGGAACTCCAACAACAAAATTCATTCGGATTAGTACGATTCAGGAGAATAGGGAAAACACGAAAAATTGTTTTTGTAATTGCCCTTTGCTTATGCTGGGACCAACGATGCTTATGGCGTGAGCAACGAGTCTTATGGCGTGAGCAGTCGCACACAACTCGGTATGCATGAGCATTTGCAAAAACAAATGAGCAGCGAGAGCAATGGGATGAGCACCACTGATTTAGACAAACGATGTTGAAATTGTGTGGTTATTTCCAGGCTTCGGTATCATAATAATGATGGATTTCTTTCACTTTTTTGGGAAAAGCCAAGATTAATGATTCAATTAAATAGTTTGCAGATGACCTCTATAGCGCATTTTGGAAGTTCCATCAGCATCTTTGGCGTTAATAAGTCACCACCGGAAGCCTTTTTTGGTTTTAGCCCTCTTATGACTTTTTCGATTTTGTTCGGCCGAAATGAAGGTGCTGCTGGCTGAGGGGTAGCCTCTGGCTGATTTACTGGCAGGAGGAATAAATTTGAGGCTGGGTTTGGCTGGAAGATACTTTGGAGATGTGTGGCGAATTTTTCATCTCGGTCTTCGTCGCTGCGAGCCCAGCATCCCGAAGAGTTTCTTATAAGATTTGAGTGGGCCCTCCACAGGAAGTACTTTGTGCTTGTTGGCGAGAGATTCTGGATGTACCTCAGCTATGCATTTTCTTCCTGTTGGTGAAGAGCCTGGTCGAGTTAACGGGTTGCTTCTTTAAGGCGTTGTTTTGAAGCTGGTCTGCTGTTTTGCCAATCACGACGAGTTCGCCTCTATATCGCACGAGCTGTTCGATTTGCTGATTAGATTTGAAGTATTTGTTTCGGTCTACTTTTTTCCCATGAGAAGTAGAGATATTAGCTGCCGCAACGAGTACTTCTTCCAGGGCGCTCGTTGTGTAGTCGATGTCCGATTCCATGTTAAACTCTGGAGCGAGTTCCATGTGAGCACTCACGTACTTTTTGTATTTTAGCCAGTTCGTTTTTGGCGTCGTCAGGCTGAAGGGGTGTTCGGTTATTTCTGGGCTTTGAAGCAGCGTTAGAAGCACAGGCGAGTGGTCTGATGATAAGTCCGAGACTGCTTTGGCATTTATTAGATTTCGATGTATTAGATTTTTTTCTCACTGAAAAATCAAAATCAATTCTAGACGTGATCCCCAGTGCTTATGTTTGGCGTTGTAGTCTCCTGCAGCTATAAAACCATCCCCAAGTGAATTGTAGAAGTCCATAAATTGTCTTACCGAGATTGCGAAACGAGGAGGGCAGTAAACGGCAGCGAGTAAAAGTCTTCCGTTGCTTGATTGAATTTTGTCTCGATGTGGCCTGCAAGAAGTTTGTTACAAACCTTTTGTGAAAATTGTGTTTAATGCGTTCTCTGATTAGAACTTCTGTTGCACCGTGGGCTTTTCTATTTGGATGATATGTGTGGTAGATAGTGTAGCCTCTTATTTGAAAGTTATATTTGCTTGTAATTCCACCAGAAGCATAATGTCAATATGGTTTTCTTTCAAGAATTGTGACAATTCTAGTTTATGCCACGAGACACTATCGTAGAGCCTACATAGATTATTCGTAGATATTTGAACAATTCTGGTTTTGAACAAGCGTTTGCATGGTCGTTTTCATGAATGACATAAGCTCCATCATACTTTTTTGGAGGGTAAGACTTTTCTTTAAGAGCGGTTTTTTTTCCATCGGGTTTTTTTCCCTTTCCCTTTTGTCCCAACATCGGGTTCGATTCCCTTTACTACCACTTGTAGGCCATAACTGCTTTTCAGCTGGTACGTGTAATAGTTTTTCTGAGCACTGTCCAGATATTTGGACATGATTTGGAGGTGCTCTTTAGTCTTGGTTTGCACATTTGTTTCATGGATGTTCCCTTTGATAAGTCGAAAAACATTAAAGTTGTCACCGTACCGATCAACGCCATTCCCGATCTTCAGTTGACCAGGGCACTCGAGCTTTTCTCCCTAATATAGGTAAATATGAGGGGCTTGGGTTTTTTTGTGATGTCTTGGGCTGGTTGGTTTTCCTCAACCTCCGCCAGTAGGGCAAATCTGTTACTATCTGGTGGATCTGTCTGGTTCTTCGCCGATCTTCAGGACATGGTTCATTTTTGTTTTATTGTCTGCCGGGTTACTCTGCGGGCTAAGTTTGCGCTCAAGGGGCCCATCCACAGGCGAGCATGTTCGTCAACATACTCGCCTACTTGAATTTCATTTTCCCCACTAACTAGAGCCAACATTCGTGCGAACATAATTTTTCGATAAATTTTCAAACTATCAATATGTCAACGGACAACTATAGCGGCACTCTAATTGCACTTATGGCAATAAGTATTTGCCATAAATAATATTGCAAAATAATATTGCACTTTTTATTCATTTTTCTCTACCAAAACGTTTTTTCAAACTGACCATTGGCGAGCATGTTGTTGCAAACGTTGTCAAAATAGAACGATTTCAATTCCATTCGAACATTTTGACAAACACAAAATTTGACAACGAACACTACCATCCACAGGAAAAATTTCGTCGAGCACAACATGTTCGCCGAACATGCTCGCCTGTGGATGGGCCCCTTTAATTTGGATGTAGCGATCCATTCCAGTCTGTGTGGCCGCTTTGGCACTTTCCGAAGTTGTTGTTTTTGTACTCGCTGTAGTCGTTGACGGTTCGGTACTTTGAATTGCAGTGGTTGTCGCTGTGATTGCTGAAATTGTGCTACTGCTAGTTGTTGGTGGGAAATTTGTTTCCGATATTGGAGGGGGGGTTTTACACTGCGAACCCCATGACGCGGGAGTCGGAGTGAACAAGGCGGGTGAGCAAGACCGTGCCGTTTGGGTTTCAGCGGTCAGTAGAGCCGGGTTGCTCTTAATCGACGATTTTTCCATCGCGGGCTAAAAAGTAAGAGTTCTTTAAGAGTTCTAAAGAGTACTAATTCAATAAAAAGTCTACATTTACAAATAAAAAATCGGACCACTTCGAGAGGATATCTAGACCTTTAAGTCTGCTTCCTCTCTGAATCGGTAATAGGAACGTTGGGGGTATTAGGGGGCTTCGGTTGTTTTTCCCAAGTGGAAAAGCATGCCACAACCATTTTTTGAAAGGATAACATACCTTTAAATCTAAAAGATTAGTTAAAGTGTGAGTGGACGATATGATCACAGGGTATAAGATATAGTCGGAATATAATAATGTTAATATTACACAGGAATTCAAAATGTTCTTCTCAATGAAGTCTTGTAATACCACAATTTCCTCATCCTAGCCTACCTTATTGCTGGCTATGTGAAAATGTTTTACACGCCAAATGTGCCGGGTTCACTACCTCGGTTTGCTATTGCCTCTATTGCAGATGATATTTCCCGTAGGTCTGGTCTCCATTATTGTTGTGATAATAGTCGTGTTGTGATAATAGAAACAGACTAAGAATGGATCTAAAGAGTTGATAACTGGTTTTCGTAAAATCAATGCATTTGACACTCATCTTAGTGACCTTCAGCTGCTAAATAAGTCCCTTAAGCGAAAGAAATCCGCTGTTTGTGATCCGCTTCATCCTGCCCAGCCGACGTTAACGCAGCCGCTCATATCTCTGGCCACCCCAAGGGCTGAACTGAGAGCAATTCGCCGTCCGAATTTCTCATGGGACATGATTATTTTTCCGATATGTACTCCGTGGCATCCCCTCAAGTGATACCACGGCACAGTGGCTGATTCCATAAATAAAAAAACAAAAGTCCGAAATTGGTCACTTTTTGTCTTTAAAAAATTTCTTAACAAATCAATAAAAAGAACTGTATTTTCATTTTTGTCCTTTCTCTTTCCTTCGTTGTAAGAATAGTAAGAGAAGTGGGACAATGAAAACACGTGATCGTTGCATTGAACGCAGCTTAAAAATTAGCTCTAACAAAAAAATTTAATTAAAATTTTAAATCGAGTCTAATTGTCATCCAATAAAATGAATTATGAAAATAAAGGCATGTACTATAAAACTGACTAATTTTTATGTCATTATGTGTTGTGTTTTTGTTTTAAAGTTAGTGTTTCATCAGTGACCTGTCGACTGGCAAATTTTTGTATATACATAGAATTAAAATAAAAAAAAAGTTGCGATACTAGTCTTTCCCTATGATGAAACTTTTTTATTAATACTAATTAATGTATTCTTAGAATATGTTTTAAATTTAAGCTGCAACTTTTGGCAACTTTCCAACCTTTCGGCCAAAGATCGGCCAACTATATCCGATGTTTGCGATATATATCCGGTTTAAACTGCAAGGGTATATAAACATCGGCTCCGCCCGAAGTTAGCTTTTCTTTTTAGTTTTCCGGTGTCATTGCCAACCAACTTTTTTTTTTGATACTCAGTGCCTCGACTATTATTCGACTAATAATTAATTAATTATTTCATTTTTTTTGCCAGATATAAAATAAGACATTATATTCTCATTTTTCACCTTAATTATTTTATTAAAAAAAAAATTACAAAAATAATGAAAAATAAAAAATATTCTATATAATTAAAAATTTTTTTTTTAACTAATTAATAAAATAAAAAAATAAAAAATTTTATTGATAAATAAAAACAATACATTTTAAGACTTTATTGTTGTCGGTCAATTAAAAAATAAATAAAATAAAAAAATGGATAATACCAAACAAAAATTAAATCCACGACTCGTGATGTCTTATGATGAAGATTAAACGTCAGAGTAAAAAGCATTCGCCGGTTAGAGGAACGTTTGGAAGCTGGGTCAGTTCCTTAAGTAAAGACCGAGCTATAGCGCAGGCTACAGAATTTAAATGAGACAGTTTGTAAGGCAAATGAGTTGCATCTCAGATCGAGCAATTAGATGGGGAAGATGTATTTGGAGCCGAGTTAGAAATAACGACTTAGGCAAGGGTAATGTCTTTATTAAATGCCTTCAATGTAGCTGAAGATTTACCACAAGCAACTGTAATTTCTGGAGTCCCATCTCGAGCTCGACTTCCCAGTTTGGCATTGCTAAAATTCAGTGGAAACTATTCGGAGTTTAAAATTTTATGAGTCCCTTCGATGCATTAGTAGACAAAGATGTGAACATTGCTGTTTTCGAAAAATTGAATCATTTAATATCTTGCCTCTCTGGTAAAGCCTTAGGAACAATCAAGGCATTTCAAGTCACCGAGAGTAATTCTGACAAAGCCATCGCTAGTCTAAAAAGAGTTGACGATAACGAAAGTCTCATCTTTGCGAACCAAATATGCAAATTATTCAGCCTTTCGAAAGTTTTCTAGCCGTCTGCGTCGTCGTTGAGAGGTCTCATCGATGTTTGGGTCATTATTATCCATAGGAGATGACACTAAAATTGCAAACTCAATCATTATATATTTAGTTTTGAGTTGAGTTGATCCAGTGACTAGAGAAAAATGGGAAGAATCACTGGATTATTAGGAAGTAACGCTGTGGACCGGTGGTAACGCTGTGGACCAGCACCTGTCCGCTAAAGAGACTGGCAAGCCAAAATAGGAAAAAACTGGGGCAGCAAGCACCACAATAGAAATTCTTCGGCTTGCTCCGCTTCCAATAAACAAGCTTGCAGTTATTGAAACGAACAATACCATAGTCTTGCCCAGTGTAATATGTTCGCTCGTAACTGTAATGCAACGGTTTGAGCTTGTGAAGTCAGCCTCACTATGTTTGAATCGTCTGCGAAAAGGTCACACGGTTGCGAAATGTAAATCGACTAGGTGTTAAATTTGTGCAAGATCGCACCATAAGCTTCTGCACCGATTTACCGTGTCAAAAAGTAGCTTAGTGTTACCACCACCGAATAAAAATCCCCCTGCAGCGGCAACTTTTTATGGTCTTTTAACGTTACATGCTTTGCGTGCATGATCCCTAGAAAGGGTTTTGTTAGCAACATCGATTGTAAGCGTTCGAACTAAAAATGGCGAGCACATATTGGCCCGAGCATTGCATGACTCTGGGTCACAAATGAACTTCATTACTGATGATCTTGCTCAACGCTTACAGATCCGTAGAGAAGAATCGTGTATCAATTTGCTTTTGAATCAACTTGGAATTGGTCAAGCTAATTCACAAGCTAAAAAAAGATACACACTGTTGTGAAGAATTAGTGGTAGTAAGTTTTCGTTTGAATTTTTGATTTTGATTTGCAGGTTATCACTTTGACCAGTCAGTGAACGTGAAAGATTGCGACCTATCAAAGAACTTACCTTTAGTAGACCCAAACTTTTATGAGCCTCAGGGGATAGACATGTTAATTGGAGCAGAGTCATATTTCAAACTGTTGTCCGTTAGCCAAATAAAAAAAGGTCCGAACCATCCCATCCTCCAAAAAACTCTCCTATCCTTGGTTGGATAGTAACTGGAAAATATAAGACTTATTCCTCAACTCCTTAACACCCTGTCTCTAGCCTGAAATTGCCAAAAAGAATTACTCGAGTTAATAGATAGCAATTTTAAAAAATTCTGGTCGTTGGAAGAAGCACGAACTTCTTAAAAGTTTTGTCACCTGAAAAAGAGTTATGTGAGGAACATTATCAAAAAAATACTGTTGTACTGCCTTCAGCTCGATTCGAACTCAGACTTCCATTTAAATCGCATCCAAGCGTTTTGGGAAACTCGCTCGGGGTAGCCAAACGCCCTTTTTTTGTCGCTCGAGAGAAGTTTATCTTGAGATCCGAATTTAAAGAAAATGTATTTCGAATTTGTGGAATAATACAAATCCTTAGGTCAAATGTCCCTTACAGGCAATGATGTTTTTGCTACTCCACACTATGTCATACCCCATCAGAAGGGCCTATACGATCTATTGATTTACAATAGTTCTACAACCCACGAAGAGTTTTATTCAATTCTTCGTCGGTTCCGGCTAAACAGATTCGTTCTGATAAAAAACATAAAAAAGATGTATCGCCTAGCAATGGTAAATGAAACCGATAGGCGATACCAGTTGATAGTGTGGAGGAAACATCCATCAGAGTCCTTAAAACTGTGCAAGCTCAACACCGTTACATATGGCACTGCACCAGCCCCATTCCTGGCCATAAGGTGTTTGAAGAGGTTGAGTGAGTCTGTTACTGGCTCCGATTTTTACGTCGACGAAATGTTAAGGGGTGCTGGTTGCATTAAGGAGATAAAGAAAATTAAGTTTGAAGTAACTCAGGTTCTTCAAAACGCTGGGCTTAAGTTGAGCAAGTGGTTTTTAAACTCGCCTGAAGTTACTGCATCCGAGAGTACCGATAAGTTAATAGCACTTTCAGACTCAGAATTGACTAAAGCATTAGGAATCACTTAGGTTCCTAAAGATGATATATTGTCATGGCGACAAAGCGGAACTTTTTTTCGGTGACATCGAAGTTGTTTGACCCCCTTGGCTTATAAAGCCCCATACTTATAAAAGTACTATACTATAAAAAATCCCATTGCAGGAACTTTGGCTAAATAAGCTAGATTGGGATGAGACAATTCCACTGCACTTGGAAACATCGTGGAACAAAATACAAGTTGCCTTTTCGCAATTAGATGAAATCTCCATTCCGAGATTCGTTTTCACCGATCCGATGTCATCTATTCAAATTCATTCCTTTTCTGGCGCATCGATGAGAGCCTATGGAGGCTACGTCTATATTCGTTGCGAATCTGCCGAAGGTGTTAAAGTTTCGTTGTTGACGGCAAAATCTAAAGTAGCGCCGCTTAGGACAAAAAAAGCTCCCCGTCTTGAATAATGTGCCGCCCGCCTTCTCGCAGATCTCTGCCGCAAGATAAAGCCTCTTATCAAAGTTCCGATCAAACGAATTATTTTTTGGTCGGATTCAGAAGTTACTCTTCATTGGATTCGTTTCCATTCATCCTCGTTGTTAACGTTCGTATAGAGTTTCTGAAATTCAAGAGTGCTCAGATGATAGGACGTGGCGGCATGTACCAACTAAACAGAATCCATCATATTTAGTGTCCAGAGGTGAAGCCGTAAAGGAGACTTTAGAAGCCGACCAGCCTCCGGCGTAGTCTGTCACCAGAACTTTTACAGATGGAAGCAAAGAAGAATGCAGTCGGATTAACCGCAATCAACTCTACCTCATATTCATTGGATGTGATATAAGGATTTTCCTCTCACCTTAAACTGCTGCGAGTGTTCGTTTATATGTTCCGTTTATGAGGAAATCTAAGAAAAAAGTTGTTCAAGAATGTCGTGCTCATCAAAAAGAAAACAATATATTCAAAAGAGTTTAATTGTTTTCCCTAGACTACAAAAGCTAAATTTCATGAATCTTCAAAGGCTGGGCTTACCTTTCCATTGTTGCGGGTCGGAGGGCGACTAGCTTATGCTCCTATATCTTACGATGCCAATTTTCCATCGTTTTTGACAAAGCGCTCTCAGTTTCTCAGAGCTACATCCGATACTCTTCAAAGGTTCGTTGGGCGCTGAGAATGTGTTTAAAAGTAAAAAATAAAAACTTAGGAAACAAATTATTACTAAATAACAACTTCAGGTTATACAAATGTCATCATGTAAATGTCACCATAAACGGTCAACTTTTTTTGTCGAGCTTGTTGGTGAGGGGGGATTCCACATGCATACGATTCTATTCTTAGCACTCTTTACATGTATGTAAAAAAAAATGTGTGCCTTTGTATGTATGTGTCACTGCTCGCACGACGGCGTAAAAATGTTTTGGATTCCAAATTTCATTTTCAATTTCTCATCGTTTCTGTTTACAACGCGCCGATGTGGTAGTAGAAATAAATTTAACATTTGATCGCTACCGCTTGAGTCAGGATCGTAGCGTAATGCACAAGGTTTCTGCTCCCTGTAAAATTTTTCTATGTTCAAATACTCCTAAGGACTTCGGACTATTTCCCTTTTTATACCCTTGCGGAGGGTATTACAATTTTGGTCAAAAGTGTGCAACGCAGTGAAGGAGACATCTCCGACCCTATAAAGTATATATCTTCTTGATCAGGATCACCTCCTGAGTTGATATGAGCATGTCCGTCTGCCTGTTTCTACGCAAACTAGTCTCTCAGTTTTAAAGCTATCGTCTTGAAACTTTGCTCACGCAGTATATAAGTCGGAACGACCCGGATCGGCGGACTATATCCTATAGCTGCCATATAACTGATTTATCGGAAATGGTATAAATTTGGTGTTTTTAGAGAGTTCAAATTTTACGTGAGAGCTCTTTTTGGCCGGCTTTTTGGCAAAATAATATTACGACTATGTCCTATAGCTGCCATATAACTGAACGATCGGGAATAACCCAACTTTCGTGTTTTTGAAGAAAGAAATTTCATAACGATCGGCCGACTATATCTTATAGCTGTCATATAACTGAACGATCGGAAATGGTTTTTGGTAGGAATACCAACTTTGGTATTTTTTAAGATAGAAGCTTGAGACTTTTTTTAGATTTTTTATTTTAATAAATTGGATTATATTATCATATTCTCATAACGATCGGCCAACTAAATCCGTTGTTTGCGATAACTGCAAGGGTTTTAACTGCAAGGGTTTATCAACTTCGGCTCCGTCCGAAGTTAGCTTTCCTTTCTTGTTTTTAATTATCTTAATGCTCTGTCTTTAACACAGTGCGACAGAAAAAAATTTTGAAGGAACATAATACTTAATTTTGGTATTAAAATAAAAGCGAAAATCAATAGAAAAATCAGAGCTAAAGAGAAAAGATAGTAGAAGATATGATTTCTTTTCTCCCATACTGGTTCAATGTGAACGGTTCAATTTTTCATCGTTCCAAAGATGTTACGTTCCAAAAATAGAATTTTCTCTTTCCCTCTCTCATCTGCCAGCCGTTTGTCGTGGAACCCGCTCTCAAATGTTTTCATTTTTACAGCGGGTTTCACTACGTGGCCTTCCAATATGTCGTAGAACCCGAACGCATAGAGATTCTTACAACGGGTTCGACTATGAACTGAGGCGATGCTAAGGTAATTTTACAATTTTTTATTTTTGTTGATTGGGTATAAATTTTGGAAAACTCTTGAAAATAATGAAATATAAAATAAATAAATTAAAAAGAAACAAAAAGTGGATGTCTTGAGATTGTTTTGAAATCATTTTACTTCCACTCAAATTTCATTTCAATTTGACTTTAGGATGCCACACATGCCTGTTTTTAATGTGTTTGAATTTTTCTAGTGTTTATGTTAAAATCAGTAATGAATCTAAACGTTTATGTGAAAAGTTCGATTGCTCCAAAAGGAGTGTTGAATTTTTGACTGAGCTGCGTTAAAAAAATAAAACATTCCGTGGACTTAGTTCGTAAAAATAAGATCTTTGTAAAACACTAATGAAATCATTTGCTTTCTATACAGCAAAGTGTTTTTTTTTTATACAAAGGTTTTTTTATACAGTGTTTGGCTTTTTGCCAAACAATTTTAGAGTTATAGGGTGATTTTGATTTACAGTTATGCCAAGTTTTTTTGTCGAAATTCAAAATACAAGTTTAAAAATAAAATGTAATGAATGAAGTTCAAATTTATTTTTACCCCTCTATTGTGAATTTCATTTTTCGTTGAAAAGCATTTTAATATGTTTGTTTTCTCTTTTAATTACTGAAAATAAATAACAAGTAAAATATAAAATCTTTAGTATGGAATCTGGCAGTCTTTACAACAAAAGCCTAGTACTCAGATCTGTAACGAACAGCTAACATGATGGGGTGACAGAGAAAAGGGAGAAAGGGATGTTTCACGCGGTTTGCGGCCGGATCTCGTCGGCTAATGGTTGGATGCTTACCGATTGCGGAGGTCAAACAAAGTCCCCTCTAAACGGATGGTGTCAGAACGCACCATGGTCCTTCAGAACACTAATGGGAGGGGCCAGCGGTAAGGCGGTGGCGAATCAAACGAATCGAATTCTATTTTCCCTACTTCATTAGAAAATCAATATTTACTCCATAAAATTGTTACTTAAATGATCTCCAATTCCCAATCTCTTACTTTCGCTGACTATCCACTATTTTCTATTATTCTAATTCACCACTTAAATTCTATGTTACCCAAAAAAATAAAAATACCAAAATTATTATTTATTATAATAAACAATGATCTGTTATTCTTGATCAGTGGGGGCAAACTCTCATTTCCATAGCAAGCGTGCATGGGGTTGGAAATTTTGCCCCAGCGCTGCCGCCACATCGACAGTGTGAGCACTCTCAAATTTTATTAAAAGCTCTCAAATTTTCTCCCATTTTGCCTCATTTGAATTTTCTCAGAATTAAAGATTATAGAAATATAGAATCGGGAATCGTAGTTTTTCATTTGCTTAAGGGGTTATATACAGTTGTGATTGATTAAAAAATCGATTTTTTTATTGCATATTCTTTAAGTATATACTGTTGAGAATACTTGCACAAACGATTCGTAACGATCGGAGCATTAGAACCGAAGTTGTAGCTATTTATAGCGAACTACCTGCGTATAAAACTTGAACAAACTTGAAACTTTAAACGCGATTATCTCAGAATCTTTTTTTTAAGAAATTACCTTTGCGGCGGACACGATTACTAAAAAACTACTAATTCGATCAACACAAAATTTTGACCACTTATTTATTATGATATTAGCTAGTACGTGAACTAGGTATTTTCAATTTTTTTGAAAACTCCTTTTTTGAGCATAAAAATCGAAAATCTTATACCTTGAAAAAGTAAATTTTTTGTTAAAAACGCCATTTTTTTGTTAATCAAAATTTTTGATAAGTAACATTTGGAGAGGACAAAGGAAATCTTGTGACCTGTGCAGCCAGCACCGGCCCCGTAAGGCGCATCAAGCCCAAATGACCCAGGACATCAGCAGCTCCGAGGTCCTGAGATCTTGATATAGAGACCCGACAGCGCTACAAAGAGCATACAAAAACAGTAAATGTTTTTTTTTTTATTATTTTACTTGATGCACTGCGTTGCATTATAATTATAAACGACTTTATGTGAAATTGAGCAGAATATTTTTTGCCCAATAGAAGTGGGGCCCATAAAGTCTCACTGCAAAACTAAGCAGGTTGTTTGTTAAAAAAAAATTTTTAATTCACCCAAAAGCAAATTTAAAAAAAAATAAATTTAAAATTTTAATATAAAAAAAATTTATACATAATATAAGTTCTCAGTTCAGTACAACACAACTTTTGAAAAAAAAAATCCAAAAAAATATAGTAATGCAATAAGTAAATCTTTGGAAGATTTTCTAATTGAAACAATTCATAATTCGGAACAGAATTCCAAAATGGGATTAGTAGACGGTAAGTCTGTGGATTCCACTGCTAACGTTATAAATAAAGTTGAATGAAGTAACGTAAATTTAGAATTAACAAACATATTACTGATAATCATTGTTGTTATTATGTGTGCGAATTGTTTTTACAAATGATATAAGCTGCTTGATATGTGCTTAAAAAAAAGATGCATGAGCCGAGCAAATGACTTGAATAAAATTTAAATTTGCGTGGCACAAACAACAATGACTAAACAAAATTTAAAAAAATAAAATGTTATTAAATAAGAAAATCAAATAAAATAAAGTAAATCTAGAATAATATTCAAGTATGGATACAAAAATAGCCTTAAGTAAAACATATGAAAGGGACCTATACTTTAGGGAAAGAGTTCAGCATCAGTATCTACAACCCCTGTTATATACATAACAAATACTGCATAACTATCTCTAATAAAACTGAGTGGATTTAACAACTCTCCTCAAATTTGGGGCTCGTCTTAACTTAAAAATTACGCCGTTTCGAAAAGTCTTAAAAAGTGAAGAAGCTGGGTCACAAAAGGGAATGAGAGCAAATGAGGGAAAAAGCCAAACAGCAGGAGGCTTCTAGAATACCGATTGCGAAAGGAAAACAGCCGTACTACACAAGGTTAGTTGCCGCAGCAGAGAAAAATCGGAGAATGAGTGAGCCAGAAAGAAACATCGAAGCAAGTGGAGAAAAAAATATGAGTGAGACAAAGAGGTACGTGCAGAGTCTCGTCGAACCAAGTGTGACTAAAACACAAAGCCACGTACAGAATCGCGTAGAATCGAGTGGAGGAACAAGCTGTTCAAGCAGCTTAGGCATTAAAAATGGGAGCAGATGAACAAATTAGCCGTTGCTCAGTTACAGCCGAAAGTTTCGCGAAAATAATTCCGGAGTTTGACGGAAAATCCATGCCGGTCAAGAATTGATTTGACAATTTCGAACTGAATGCTGAAGCTTACGATTTAAACTTAAAGCAGATGGATGTACAGGCACGTGACAAAATGACAAAAACAGCAACATTTTTTTTGGATTCGACTTACGTACACCAATACACAGAGATGCGGATGTTGCTGCAGGCGGAGTTTAGTCGTTAATACGTGTGCAGTGCGGATTTTCATGAGCAGCTTCGTGATCGCAAGAAACGCAAGCAGGTATCGTTTCATGAATATATGGTATATGCTACAGATAAGGAAGATTGCAGCACTTGGCAGCATCGATGCAAGCTCTGTAATCCGCTACACAGTAGACGGCCTGAACTTGAGGAGTGACTTCAAATACACCCTCTCCAATTGCAAGACTTTCAAAGAGCTGCAGGAGCAATATGGCGTATTTGAACGCGTCAACGAAAAAAAATATGGAAAAATATGGAGTATGACGCATTGCTTCGATTGGACTTTGTTTCAAAGTTCAATCTTTCGTTGTCAGAGGGATACAAGTTTCTCCCCCGCATGGGGAGAAAGCTTATGAGGAAAAGAACGAGATGAATATTTATAAAATTATTAATACAAATGATGAAATCGATGTTCCTCCGCAGTATAAAAAAGAAGTATCGATGCTGATCAAGAACTACAAGGCGGTGGATTCAGTAGCAGAGGTTCCAGTCAAGCTGCGAATTGTTTCAGATGGTGAGATTATCCCATTTCGTCAATCTCCGAATCGATTTGCGATTGCCGAACAGAAGGATGTCGAACCGCAGATCGAAGAATGGCTATCTGCTGGAATTATACGCCCATCTAAATCAAACTTTACTACCCGTCTGGTGCTGGTAAACAAAAAGGATGGCACACGCCGTGTTTGCGTTGATTTTCGTAAGCTGAACTCGATGGTGTTGAGAGATTGCTTTCCCGTCCCTGTTATAGAGAAAGTACTCGAAAAGCTGCAAAAAGCGCGATACTTTACCGTGACGGACTTGGAGAATGGTTTCTTTCACGTTGCCATTGAGGAAGAGAGAAAGAAATTTACAGCGTTCATAATTGTTGTACAAACATCGTAAAAAACACCGGATTGTACGAATTCAATAGAACACCGTTTGGATTTCAGAACTCGCCAGCTGTATTCATTCGCTATGTAAATTACGTATTTCAGGAGCTGATGAACAAAGACATACTTGATTTATATATGGATGATATAATAATTCACGTCGAAACTACAGAGCAATGTTTGCAAAACATGGCACTCGTCTTCAAAAGAGCTGGGGGGCTTGGCCTGAAGAACAGGTGGCGAAAATGTCTCTTCTTGCAGAAAAGAATTCACTTCTTGTGCCACAACATTGAAGACGGAAACCTGTGGCCTGGGCAGGAGAAGACTGCAGCGGTCAGCAAATTTTCGGTGCCGAAAAACGTCAGAGCAGTCCAAGCTTTTCTGGGGCTGACGGGATTTTTCAGGAAATTCGTCCTGAATTATTCGCAGATTGCACGTCCGTTAACTGACCTGCTGCGCAAAGATGTTCGTTTTCAAATGGCTGAGCGTCAGATGAACGCCTTCCAGAGTTTGAAGGATGCGTTGACAAAGGAACCTGTTTTGAAATTTTACACCAGAGAAGCTAAGACTGAGTTACACACAGACGCAACAAAAGACGGATTGTCTGCGGTATTAATGCAGTGGTTCGATAACAAACTCTTCCTTATCCAGTATTGGAGCAAGAAGACAAAAGGAGCTGAGTTCCGCTAGCGCAGTTATATCATGGAAGCCAAAGCCGTGTATATAGCGGTAAAAAATGCATTATCTGCTGGGATCGTCGTTTAAGTTGATAACGGATTGTACCGCTTTTAAACAAACTCTACAGAAGGCGGAAGTACCAAGAGCAGCACGCAGTGGATTGTTTATCTACAAGATTTCGATTTCACAGTCGGACATCGTCCGGGAGAATGATTAAAGCATGTTGACTGCCTAAGTCGCTATCCCGATCGTGTTATGCTTGTCTCCTTAGAGATCACAGCACGCATCAAAAACGCTCAAAGAAAAGATGAGATGCTGAGGGCAATTGCGGAAATTCTCAAAAGCCGTCCGTATGAGGGGTACAAGATAAAAGCTTCAATTGTCTATAAGGAGGTGAACGGTAACGATCTCCTCGTAATCCCGAAACCGATGGAAAAAGAAGTGATTGTTGACGCTCACAATGCAGGCCACTTTGCATTACAAAAAAACTCTACATACTATTCAACAATCCTATTGGATTCCTCATTTGGAGTAAAAAGTTCAGCAGGTGGTGAAAATTGTGTTGCATAATTGCATACGATGCATAATTTTCAACAAGAAACTTGGCAAGAAAGAAGGGTTTTTAAACTGCATCGATAAATGTGATCAACCCCTTCACACGCTGATCATCTGGGTCCCATGGATGCCACTGGAAAACAATATAAATACATATTTGCGATGGTGGACTCATTCACAAAGTTTTTTTCATTCACAAAGCTTTTTCCTACGAAGACTGCAAGCTGCAAGGAGCCGCTGAAAAAGATTCAGACTTGGTCCGACATTTTTGGCAACCCAGTGCGGATGGCTTCGGACAGAGGTTCTGCTTTCACAGCCAACTTGTTTGCGGATCACATGAAGGAAAACGGTATTGAACACGATTTGAGCCCAACTGGAATTCCCCGCGGAAATGGTCACATCGAAAGGGTGAATCGCACGATCTTGTCGATTATTTCTAAGATTTCGGCAGATGATCCAGCCAAGTGGTTTAAGGCAGTACCTGAGGCAGAGAGCAGCTAATTCCCACGTACATGTCTACTAAGAAGTCACCATTTGAGCTAATGTTTGGTGAGAAGATGAACAATAAACCAACCAATCGTTTTCTACAGCTTCTAGAGGAGGAGATGTATTCAAACTTTGACAAGCAACGGCAGCAACTTAGAAAAGATGCAGAGATCGAAATTAACGTCCTAAATCGTAAACCAGAAGTCAATTATAAAGTTGGAGACTTAGTCGCTATACGTCGAACACAGTTTATTGCAGGCAAAAAGCTGGCTGGAGAATATTTGGGACCGTATGAAATATCAAAAGTCAACAGGAACGGCAGATACGAAGTTCGGAAGGCAGCGGATGTAGAAGGTCCATGTAAAACTTTAACCAGCTGTGATCACATAAAGTTGTGGCGTTATGCTAAGGATATTGAAGATGCTTGGTCCTTTGGGACAGAGGACTAGTCAGGAATGGCTGAATGTAAGACAGTGGAAGATGTATACAACAGCAGCAGTATATCAGTATGAAAATCAGCAGTGTGGTAGCATTGTGAATATCAGGAGGTATGACAGCAGTATGAAGGTCAGGAGTATGGCAACTTAAAAAAGCGTCGGAAGGGCAGCATCAAATAAGCAGCGGCAGTGAAAAAGAACTCAACAGAGAGAACGACGAAAATCAGCAGCAGATAATAAGATCCTAATTTTAAAATATAAGGAACCAGAACTTGTAATATTCAATATACCTAACAAATACTACATAGCTACATAATAAAACTGAGTGGAGTTAACAACTCTCTTCACATGTATACGAATTAGAAAACCTTTAAATAGGCACATTTAACTCTTATGCCTCACCATTTTTTCACTGCACTGCAACCTAAAATGGAATAGTACTATTAAACATTCCGGGTGTGGAAGAATAGATGTCCATCTATTCTTAGGTAGAGCAATAGTCAAGATGGTATCTAAGAAGAAATTCATATCAATAATATAATGGAATGGAATGAACTATCAAAAGTATTATCAAATATTAAAGCAGACTTTAACAAGTCGCATAAGTCACTAACCCAAAATAGAACGATACAGAAAACAACAGTTAGAAAACACGAAGAAATATTAGTCAAATGCTTTAATGAAGCACGAATGCCAATATATGAACACTGAGATAAATTTAATCAAGATCATTGGGCGCAAGTATTAAAGTTTTTGGTCAGACTTAGATCCAAGTTAATACCTATTAGAGAAAAGTTCAAGCTAGATATATCAAAACCTAATATAATTAATACATCAGTTATAATTGAAACTGGTGATGAACCAGAACAATGGTACAGTCAACTACTAATTTTATCAACACTGTTAAGAGGAGCCCTAAATAATTAGATCTTACTCCAATGAGCTAATTTTTAGTGGACTGTATAAATAAATTTGTTCGTTTAATAATTAGTGAAAGTATTATTTAATTTGAATTTTAAACATTTAAAATTATTTAAGCTTTCATTTGTTATCTTCAACCTAATGTTTGAACATCCTGCAAGGGGCCACAAAAGTTCCTTAGTGTATTTTTTTCTTTTCATTTTAGATATACTTTGAAAAATTAATTTTTTCCTAAATTTTTTAAGTGGACTGTAATTTTAAAATTTTTGTTTTACTGAGGGCTAATTTTTTTCAAATTTGCATTTTTTTTTTAATTTAATTGATAATTATTACCTTTTTTGTCGATTTTTTTTTTTAATTATTATTTTTTACATTGTAAATATTTTTTTACCATACCATACGGTTTAAAAAAAAAAGGATCCGCCCTGGATGCTTCTGATGGTGTGCTGGTTTTTTTTTCTGCCGCTGATGTTGTTCTTCTACTCGCCGGTGGTCCTGCCGCTGACTTCGGTCCCGCCGTATAAAATGCCAAAGACTTTGGCTGTCATTGTTTCCAGGAACCCGACTTTTTGTTTTTGCTCGATATTTGGCCTCGAACACGCCGTATATTATTTTCAATATTTATGAATTTCCGGTGTTGTTCCGGAAAAACATACTTTTTTTTTTTTTCACAAGTTGTGTTTTTAACTCCTTGCGCCGTATCGCTTTGGAGATCCGATGGCTGAATTCCAGCCCAAAGATTTTCAATAAATATTCCGACTAAGGCCTCGGATAGCCCTGCGCTAAACAAAAAACGCACTTATTGCTCGATGGCAATTCCCAAACTCTGTGTCCCTTACCACTTGGGGGGAAACGACAGAGGACTACGATTTGACATTGAGCTCTATTATGCCCAGTTCGCAGCCATCTTAGCTACCTTTGACTGACTGTGTCAATGCACATCTAGCCACTATTTAGGTGCCAATTTCAATAGGAGCCCCAAAATACGGTTGAGAATACTCCTTGAGCCTTTTTTTTTTGACTCATTTTTATAATTTTCTTTTATTTTATGCTCATTGGCATTTATATAATTTTATTCTCTGTGTCCCTTACCTCTTGGGGGGAAACAACAGAGTACTACGGTTTTTAAACTGGGCTCTTTTTTACCCAGATCGCAGCCTTATTTTTTAGCTACCATCGGCTGAGAATTTTTATTTTTCTACAGCCACTTATAGGTGCCCAGGGGGAAAACGTCAGGGTGCCTCGATGGACCAAATGTTAAGAGGAGCCCTAAATAATTAGGTCTTACTCCAATGAGCTCCTTTTGGAAACTGATTTTATTTGGTAAAGTTCTCTTATAAGTCCGATACATGAAAATCTTAAATCTATTTAGAACTATTTATCAACGCACTGCACGCTGACATGCTATGCGACCCTTTCTCAAGTGCGATAAGCGCACCACTTATGTATGTGTTTGTGTTAGGCTGCAGGGGATCGGTTTTAAACCATCTGTTTGACTCGTATTTCATGGGTCCGATCCCTTGAAACTCTAACTTAAGAATTTCTATAAAAAATAGTCTTCAATGCTTGAACAATACTGCATCAAACCTTATACCAGTTGGTATAAGGCGAACCCAAAAAATTAGCTATTTAAATAATAAAAACAAAGCTAAAAGGTGTGGCCAGAAATTTAGTCGTTAATGAAACAACTATATCAGAAGTAATTTCCAGACTAAAAAGCAATGTCAAAGGCGAAACTGTAGAAGTATTATCAGCTAAACTGATGAAACTAAACTACAGCAACGCAACAAATCTGTTAACCACTATACATCAGAAGTTGAGCAGATGACAAAAGCTCTAGACAGTGCGTACATAGCGGACGGCTTAACCTTTGAGTTAGTTCTACGTTATTCTACGCAGTCTGCAGTTAAGGCAATGACAAGAAATTGCACAATTTATATGGTAAAACTTATCATGCAGGCAGGTACCTTCAATACCATGAATGATGTCATATCAAAGTTTGTAAATAGTTGGACGGAAGCAACCGGACAGCCAAACACTGTCCTTTATTATAATAATTATCCACAGCATGGTAACTTTCGTGGTCGTAATAATTATTACAACAACTACAACAGTACCAATTATAATAATAAAGAAAGAGGTCAAAACAGAGGAAACAATCGAGGACGTGGTAACTCAACTCGAGGCCACAATAACAATGACACCGAGGTCAAGAAATAATACGGTCCAAAGGACTGATTTCAACAGAGATACAGACAGGTAAATACATTATTCCACACGATTTTTACTTAGTAGATTTGTACTTCGCCATAGCATGTGATGGAATAATAGGCATTGACTTCATTAAAAATTCAATTGCCAGTTAGATTTCAAACTAAATGAAGATTGGCTAATAATGAGACCAAATAATCTATTCAAAATAATAATAATTCCAAATAATCTAAATAATGCCCAATTTATGTTCCAATAATACAGTTCTGGTAATAAATTCATTGTTATACCAGCAAGATCCCATGTAGTCAGAAAAATTCACCTATCCTCAGATGAGGATAGTGTATTAATTCCAAACCAGGAAATTAATGATGGCATGAAGGAACTCTTGACCTAAATTTTTCCAAAGGCTTGAAACGCAAGCCGGTATAAATAAAATCAGTCAACTCAAATCGGCAATAAAATATTAATTTCATTGAGAGTAGCGCTACTCAACCCGGTGACCCGAATAAAAACAATAAAAGATAAAGAAGCCCTATTGTCTACATTCCATAATGATCCAATACAAGGAGGTCACGCAGGCACCTCAAAAACCTTGCCCAAAATCAAAAGACATTATTATTGGAAAGGTAATGACTCGAGATATAGCTGAATACATACGAAAATGTCCAAAATGCCATAAATCAAAAGTGACAAGAAAAATAAGAACTCCTTTAACAATAACTGATACGCCAATACATTCTTTCGACAGGGTTATAGTAGACACCATTGGTTCACTATCCAAGTCTGAAAATAGAAAAACATTTTCAAAAATACAGTAACATAAATTTGTGATCTTACTAAATTTCTAGTCGCGATTCCAATTCCAAAATTCTATAATATATGATGTGTGAAAGTATTTACAAATAAATAATATAACATCAACTGCACACCACCACCAGCCAGTTGGAACAGTCGAAAGAAGTCATAGAACTTTTAATAAATACATATTTTCATATATATCGGTTAATAAAACTGATTGGGACATATGGATCAAATATTTCGTTTATTCTTTCAACACAACCCCATGTATGGCACATGACTATTGTCAATATGAACTTGTTTTCGGTAAAACAAATAGTTTAATAAAACATTTTAATAGCAATGATAAGAACCTTTATATAATATAGATGATTACGCTAAAGAAAGTAAATATAGATTAGAAATAGGATATAAAAAAGCAAGAATTATATCAAAAGAAAATAAGACAAATAATAAAGAATTTTATGATGAAAAAACAAGAAAGGAAAGCTAACTTCGGGCGGAGCCGAAGTTTATATACCCTTGCAGTTAAAACCGGATATATATCGCAAACATCGGATATAGTTAATTACAATTAATTACACAAATTACAACCAATTAATTACAATAAAAAATCTAAAAAAAAGTTCCAAGCTTCTATCTTCAAAAATACGAAAGTTGATATTTCTACCAAGTACCATTTCCGATCGTTCAGTTATATGGCAGCTATAGGATATAGTCGACCGATCCTAATGAAATTTGGTAGGTCGGATCAACTGGCCAATAATATAATCTGTATTAAGTTTCAGCTTTCTATCTTTAAAAACACGAAAGTTAGGTCATTTCCAATCGTTCAGTTATATGGCAGCTATAAGATATAGTCGGCCGATCCTTATGAAATTTGGCATGTCGTAATAACTTGCCAAAAATAGCTCGGCCGATATAGCAAATAACTATAGGATATAGTCGGCCGATCCGGGTCGTTCCGACTTATATACTGCGTGCAAAGGAAAAAAGATTGTGTGCAAAGTTTCAAGACGATAGCTTCAAAACTGAGAGACTAGTTCGCGTAGAAACGGACAGACAGACGGACATGCTCATATCAACTCAGGAGGTGATCCTGATCAAGAATATATATACTTTATAGGGTCGGAGATGTCTCCTTCACTGCGTTGCACACTTTTGGACAAAATTATAATACCCTCTGCAAGGGTATAATAAGAAACGTAGATATATCGGTAGAAGACAAAAAGACATAAGTTAGATCTAATTTATTTAGAACCCTATACATTAGAAAAGTTAAAAGATAACGATAGTATAGGGATTAGGGATACTAAAAATAAAAAAACAAAAAGTAAATAGGGACAGATTAAAACTTTATAATAATTGAATTGAAATCTCTAATATAAACAAAATAATACAAAACAATAAAAAGAAAAATGGGATTTAAGAAAAGGAAATTCAAAAAGAAAGAAAAATTCTTTTCCTTCGTCTGGCCTCCCTGTCAGCTCCCACGAAGTTCTTGCCGTTGTCACTACACAGTTTACGTACTGGTCCTCTACGACACACAAAGTTCCTGATCGCTATTATGCAGGAATCCGTTGATAGGTCATGCGCCAGCTCCAAATTAATCGCCCTTGTCGTCAAGCACGTAAACAAGGCGACCCAACGCTTCTCTCTGTGACGGGAAACAGTCACCAGCAGTGGCCCAAAGTAATCCAGTCCTGTATACATGTAAGGCGCCAGACCTCGAATCTCGCTCGAGCTGGCGAGGTCCTTTCCGCGTTCCGCCGACCTCATCTCTTCTTACGCACACAAAACTAACCAGCACGTTGCCATCCTCGTACGTGACCCTCCAATAAGCTACTGCCGCGAATGCAGATTGACTTGTCCAGGTGGTCCCAACGCCGCTTCCACGATGGGTGAGCTCGATGAAAACTGGCATAATTCGAACCCAGCCTCCGCATGTATCTTCTTCACTCGGGTAGATACCTCAATAGCTTCGCAATGCTGCTTGCCGACTGCACGTGGTTACTCACTCGGGTTGCGAAGGGAACGATCCTCGCCAGGAGCTACTCCGTAATCGGCGCTGACGTTCCCAGGGTGAATCAGCAGCGACTTCATTGTCTCGCGTGCTTCATCCTTCAGTGCCTTCAACAACCTCTGGTTGTTCTCCATGTCCGTGCAAATGTACGCTTGGGTCGACTCCACAAACGCACAGTTAAAGATGAGCCACTCCTCGGGCTGCCCTCCAAATACAGACAACTCCGGGAGCCTCTTTGGCCCATTCGCTCTTTGGGCTCCAGTCGGCGCCATCGAGGCGTAGGATCCCACAAATGGCGATGCAGTTGCCACGTTGTGGATGCTCCCGCCCGGTAGCATGAATCCATGCGCTGTCTGCGCAGCACTTGTAGCACACTGTGGCTCCTCAAGATGATTGCTAGTCACTAACGGCGGTCCACTCCAAGATGGCGGCAGCGTGCAGGCCGCACTGCTCGCACCGACACCGCTATGTGGGACCGGCCCGACCCCGTTAGTTGGGGCCTCACCGTTCGATGTGGCTAATGGCGGTCAGCTCCAAGATGGCGGCCGCCCCGACGCTCCACTGTTGGCGCCATTTGTGCTTGCGCCAACTGCGATTGGCGGTGCTCACACTGTTCAAAGCTTTAACCTTCTTCAGCTCGTTCTCGAACGCTGTAATCCTTTCCAACAGGTACGACGTGAGTGGCTGGCCCACCTCCGGCTCTGAACTCGCAGCTGTGACAGCAGTACTCCTAGGTTGGGACGCAACTGTACTCACCGTAGTGGCTGGGCGAGAAATTGCCGTCGCCGTGGTTATGTTCACCAGCGGCCGATTTTCTGCTCCACTACTGGCTGGCTGCTGATCCGCTCGCGTTGTTTTAGGGGTGGCTTCCCCTCCGCTCAGCCGGGAACTCCTCCTGGGGGAATGGTGCATCTGAGGTCCAAATTCTTTACTCAGCGACAGTCACTTCTGTATATTCACTTGCCGTACCCGGACGTGTTTCTTCGATCGCTCTTGCCAGTTTGCAATTATTTTCGATCTTGAACTCAAGCTTTCTCCTTCCGCGACAAGTGGAAATATAACGATTAATCTCTAAAAATAAATTCGACTTAATAAGTTCATTGAACTATTTATTTCCAATTTATACATTTAATCGTTTAAGGTTATCTCTGTTGCGCTTTAACTATATTCCCAATATAAGTCTCTCCGAGGTGTACTCTCTGGACGTAAGCCGTTACATCATAGTTACTGTGGAGTTTGTTGTTCTTCACGACGCCGAACCTTCGTTGCACATCTCTTTTGTAACGTCATCTCTTACATCCGATCTGATCGTCCACTCTCGGCTACAGAGTGCTTCAGAGAGCCTAAATTCTTTACACGCTACTACAGTGGTCTGCAATCCTTCAAAAATGAGTCTTACTTGCACAGCAAAAAAATGTGAATTTGGTGGATTCATCACGGGTGACCTGTCTTGTTGGTTCTGCAACAACTGCTCACATAATGGACGGACACAATGGACGGATAAGTGACCTTATCAAAAAGAAAATTGGCCTGACACGGTCTTGCATCGCTTGTAGAGAAATTGAGTCAGAGATGCGGACTTTTATGAAACAGTCGAGAAATGGTTTCCTAGATGTCCGCAAGTAACTCTCGGCCCTTAATGAGCAATTCCTCGCTCTTGAAACTCAATTCCTTGGGCTGAAGTTGTTAAGCGAATCCCCCAGACGAAAAATTCCGAACAACAACCTGCTGACTGCTAAATTACTCAATACCCCTACATCCCATGCTGTACAAGTCGATAAAATTTCAACACCAAACATTTTACCGTCGCCTACTTGTCTACCTACTTATGCTGTTCCAGTACCAAGAGACTTGATGAGCCATCCTTAAGGGCACTCTAATATTTATCCCTTGCAAAAAGCGATCAGCGTACCGAGTACAAATCTCGAGCCACCTCTAATCTTGGAGCCTTCATCGTTGGACATCGTTGGACAGCCCCCATCGTTGAACAACCTACCGTCTGCTCTTGCTGTGATGTCTCCAAGGCCTCTGGTTGGTGTGGCGCCTGAAGTTAGATCTTCTGGACTTACGATGAGGGCGGTTGCTCCTCGTAAGGTCATATTTGTCTCTCGGCTTATACCGGATGCTACTGTTGATGATGTCAGGAGTCACCTGTTAAACCATCTTAAGGTAGCTCCTAATGAAATAGCTGTTTTTAAGTTAAACTTTAAGCATAAGCGTTCTATTTCTTCTTTTAAAATAGTCCTTCCTGATTCCTACCTTGAAAAAGCACTTGATCCTGTAGCCTGGCCTGAGCACAGTATCATTCATGAATTCCTAGCAAAAGACGCTCAGAATCCTAGCCCTGCAGAAACTGCTTCAAAAAACTGAAAAACATAGTATTTTCCTGCTGCTATCAAAACGTTACAAGTATTCTGGGTAAGCTGAGCCAATTTTTTACAAAGAGTGCTTCTTTTGATTTTGATGCTATCGTGCTTACTGAAACTTGGCTTAACTTCTCTGTCTCCGATTATGAAATTCTTGTTGGTGTCCTCATTGCTGTTAGTAATGAGTACCCTGCTGAATTTATTCCTTTCCCGAATGAGTTCGGAAAATTTTAACTGGCACGTCTCATATTTTCCTGACCTGTTCCTACATTTCTCCCATGCACTATGGGCGATTAGTTGATTTTGGCGGCATAAAGTCCACACATAGAGCTAGGAGCTTAATTTTTTTTTAAGGTTACTAATATTTTAGTTTGTTTTCGGATTTTTTTTTAGTCAATTTGACCACGCCTTTTATTTTCCGCCCCTTTATAGTCCCGGCACTTGTACAAAAATTTAAATTTTTATTATAAAGCAAAGCATAGCAAAGCAAAAAGCTAATAATCTTCTTCATCTAAAACAAAAGAATTCTCATGTTTGTCATCGCTTTCGTTGTCTGATTCCGTGTCTTCATCATTAAAAAAATTGTATGAACTCAGCTCTGATGTTGGATGTTCAAGTGCATTTTTCTTTTAAAGGAACAAAAAAGAGCAAAAAACATGATTACTTCAATAAACTAGACACTTTCGTTAGTAACTTGCCATTTTTAGTTGGATGTTTTGATATGCACTTTTCAAGAAATACTCCACGGAACACAATTAAAATTGTTAGATTTTTGCTAAAAATACAATCAACAATAACACTGGAAATTAAAAACACCACGAACATTTATACACATTTATCGTAAATAAAAGATTCTAAATACCTTGAGCTTTGCTATCCATATTACACTTATTAATTTAAACGAAGCCAATAATAATTTAGGCACTTTCAACAGCATGACATTTTTCGTGCCAATTTATATAATTGCGAGCATCAACAGATCATCTGGTTTTGAAGGGCTGCCACAAAAAGAGAGTTGCTACCCGATAAAAAAAAAAATTGTTTTTCAGCTAACTGAATTGTTTACTATTAATAAAAAAAACATTTCCTTAATATTTCACCATAAATTTTATGACTTTATGCCGCCCATTATGAAAAATCGCCCATAGTGCCATGGCTGAAGATATTGTATACTTGTTGCCTTGATGCCATTAGGTCTATTTTTTCGTTGGTCAAGGAGCGTGATTTAATCCTAATCATGGGAGATTTCAACTTTCGCATCATTTCCTGGATCCCATCTGAGGTAGACAATTCCCTGCTTTCCAGTTGTCATTACGACTTTATCGATGGCTTAACCGATCTTGCCCTGCTCCAAATTAATCCAATTTATAAAACTCATGGCAGATTTCTGGACCTTATTTTTTCCAATGTGTCATCCTCTGTGACAGTCACTCGGTCTCCGTCGTTATCGCTTCCTGAAGACTTTCACCATCCTACAATATTAGCATCGGTGTTAATTGATGTGCCTCACAATGAAGCTTGCTTTAATGTTCAACCTCGTTTCAAATGCTTGAGAAAGACTGATTTTATGGCCCTTCGGAATCATTTGTCTGAAATCGATTGGAATGTTCTTTCGTCTATAAACACAATTGAAGCAGCTACGGATTCGTTTTACGAAATAATTTATAATGCCTTGAACAAATTTGTTCCGGAAGTCCCAGTATCATTGTCTACAAAACCACCTTGGTATAATAAACACCTTTCTCGTCTTAAGAACAGAAAATCCAGAGCTTACAAAAAAGTTTCTTAAGTCAGGATCGATGTGCCATCAGTCAAACTTTCTTTATGTGGGCAATCAGTTTATTATTCTCAACGATCAACTTGATAAGCAGTATATCATGAAGTGTAAGGTAAACTTTTGTAATGATTCAAGCTCCCTCTATTCTTTTGTCAATATGAAACGTAAATAAAATCTTTTTCCTCCTTCCCTATCATTTAAAAATATTTCACATTCTTCTGAGCAAGGTATTGCTAATCTTTTTGCATCATTTTTTTAAACCACTTATTCGTCCGATTCATATACCCTCAATTCTGCTTATCCTTATAAATTACCACACATAAACAACTTACTTTTCTTTTCAAAATTTCGAATTCAGGATGTGTTCGAAGCTCTTTCAACAATAGATATCCCATTCTCTGCTGGTCCTGACAATGTTCCTAGCTGTGTTCTAAGATACTGTTTTGATATCCTTTGCTATCCTCTCACTATCTTATTCAACTTATCCTTGGAGTTGGCATGTCTTCCCAAGAGATGGAATGAATCATTTATTATTCCGCTTCATAAAAAAGGCTCTAAAGCACTTATTGAGAAACACCGGGGGATTGCTAAGCTATCTGCGATTCCCAAACTGGTTGAGAAACTGGTTAATTTCCAACTGCAACATTTTTGTAAAAGCATTATTTCCACTTCACAGCATGGTTTAGTCAAGCACCGCTCTACCACAACTAACCTTCTTGAATTCACTTCGTTTATCCACAGAGGTTTTGTGAGCCGCATGCAAACTGATGTGGTACACACAGACTTTAGCAAAGTGTTTGATTCTGTGAACCAACATCTCCTCCTTCATAAGCTGTGTCTTATGGGGTTTTCTCCACATATAGTACAGTGGTTGACCTCCTATCTATCGAACCGCACGCAGCGTGTTTTGTTTAAAAACAGTTCATCACAGATTATAAACGTTTCATCTGGTATCCCACAAGGTAGTCACTTAGGACCTCTTCTGTTTGTTCTTTTTGTTAACGATTTTCCTAGTGCTGTAAACTATGCTACTACATTTATGTATGCTGATGATGTCAAGTTATGTCTTTCTTTCTCAGACCATTTCCTTCATAGACACCTGCAATTAGACCTTAACGAAGTCTTCCTGTGGTGCTCAAACAATCTCCTTTTACTGAACTGCTCTAAATGTAAGGTTATGACGTTCAATCGCAGTGTGCCTCACATCGTTTGGTACTCTCTTGGAAATAACGTCTTAGATCGTGTTTCCCTCATTAACAATCTTGGAGTCATTTTTGACAATAAGTTGTCCTTCAACGAACACATATCACTAACAGTTAATAAAGCCAGAGGTGTGCTAGCTTTTGTCAAACGTTGGTCTAAAGAATTTGATGAACCTTTCACAACTAAAACTCTATATGTATAGTTGGTTCGTCCTATCTTGGAATACTGTTCTAGCGTTTGGAGTCCGCAATACTTTGTTCACCAAAGGTGGATTGAATCTGTCTAAAAGCAGTTTCTGCTATTTGCGTTAAAAAGCTTAAACTGGGATAATGCTACTTGCCTCCCGTCGTATCATTGCCTTTTAAAACTACTAAACCGACCTCCTTTAAAAGAGCGCCGTACTTGTGCTGGGGTTATGCTACTTCGTGTGCTTATTCTTGAACAGGTTGACTCACAAGTACTTCTTGAAAAATTAATGTTCTCTGTTCCTAATAGAGTAACTAGATCCTTCCGACCCCCTTTGGTTACCAATTTCTAGGTCTAATTTTGCTGAACACGATCCATTTCGCGTTATTTGTAAAAATTATAACTCATTGTCCCATTTATTATTCCCTGAACTTTCCCTTGATGTAATTAAATCCAAAATGATGGAATATCTTTTAACTTAATTTATCATTACTTTCAGTTATAATAATCTAGATTCTAGAATAACAGATCATTGAAAATAAATATAATAATATAATAATAAATATGGCGCTGCCCCAGCGCTCCAAAATGGAGGACCGGTGCCTTCTGGCCGCTGGCTGTGACCGCTGAAGCTTGGCGCTCCTTGCGCCTCCTGATCGCTGGATGCGGTCTCCTCAACTGACGCTGGCTGAGTCTCCCTGTCGTTGTCTGCGTCTCCCTGTCGCTGGCTGCGACTTCGTCGGTACACAGTGTTCGGCGCTGGCTGCACCCTCTATGTCGCTGGCTGCGACTCCTCTACTGGTACGGGAAACTGCGCTCTGTGTCGTCAAGCCGTCCTCCAGCGCAAGTTGCCCTTGCAGTCTCCCTAGGACTGCGAATAAAAGGAGTTGTCTTGCCTTATGTGGAGTTGCC
This sequence comes from Drosophila malerkotliana malerkotliana, assembly GCA_018153235.1. Classification (NCBI taxonomy): domain Eukaryota; kingdom Metazoa; phylum Arthropoda; class Insecta; order Diptera; family Drosophilidae; genus Drosophila; species Drosophila malerkotliana. Next base: position 1,141,056 of record JAECXV010000105.1, read on the forward strand.
TTTAAACGGCTCCCTACACGCGTGGGTTCAAAAGAAAGGGTGAAACTTTAAGGGCCTATGGTCGTGGCGAACGGGAGGTTTTATTATGAAATTGCTTAAATTTGCCTCACAATTCAGAATCTTTATCTTAATCTTACCGCAGTGTGCCTTCCTACAATTCACAAGACAAAGAAATAGCACTTTTTCGGCGGCATTCACATTACCGAGATCAGTAGGCCTGAAGTAGTCAGATCAGTAAGAAACATGGAGAGTCAGATTCTCTCTCTTCCTCTTAAGCGAACGGTCGTGTTTTTTATGTGCGCACTGCGTTTATTATAAATATTGCCGTAAGCCGGTGTTTACTAACTTAAGAAACGAACTTTGAGAAATTTCAGTTTATCCTAAACCGTATCGCTTCGCGAGTGCTGTGGTATATTTGGAGGCGAATCAAGAATTTATTTAATTTCAAATCCAAGCATAGCTCAGTTCTGCTTCTTCCTCTTCTTTTGTTTTCTTCTTTCATAGGCAATAGAGGTCTTGTCTCTATTTCTGCAAAGATCCCGCTTCTGATTCCTATTGGGCACAGTGGTTCAAGGTATAGTGTTTTTTTAACTTTTTATACATTATTTTTTTAGACTTAATTACAAATATTGAATTAAAACTGGTCTGTTCAATGAAATCTTGTAACAAGACAATCTCCCCATCCTAGCCTACCATCCATTGCTGGCTATGTGAAAACGTCGTACACGCCAAGTGTGCCGGGTTCACTGCCTCAGTTTCGGATGCCATTTCCCGTAGGTCTGATTTACATTATTGTTGTGAGAAATGTCGTGCTGTCCAACACAAAACAAGGTCGTTCATGAGACAGACTAAAAATGGATTTAAAGAGTTGATCACTGGTTTTCGTAAAATCAATGAGCATTAAAATCTGTGCGCTTAACACTCAGATTAGCGACCTTCAGCTGCTAACTGATTCCCCTTAGCGTAAGAAATCCGCTGTTTGTGATCCGCCTCAGCGTGCATAGTCGTTAATAACGCAGCCGCTCATATCTATGGCCACCCCAAGGGCTAGAATTGAAAACCATTCCCCGTCCGAATAAGCAATTGTCCTCCGTGGCATCCCTTCAATTGATACCACAGGTCCTTGTGAATGAAACCTCCGTTAGAGTCACCCAAAAAGGTGTTCCACAGTCCGGACCGACTGATGCTGCAGTTCTCGTACCTGTGACACCAAAACCTGTACAGGTGATTCCTCCATCGCAACATATATTTGTTTCTCGGCTTGCCCCTGATACTGCAGAGATTGATATCTCGGCTTATACCAAAGTTAAAACAAAAGCCGATATAAAGGTGGAGGACATAGCTAAATTTAAATATAATTATATGAGGCGCACGTCTTATTTCAAGATTCGTGCGCCTGCGCTGATGTTCAAGACTATTTGTTCACCCGGTTTTTGGCCAGAGATCATTTTCGTCTAAGAACATCAGCTTAGTTCCGTGAAGAAAAAAGTTGTAAGACCAGTGGGACAGAAACTTTCCAAAATAAGAAGCACTTACCAACCTTCCACCTCTTCTTCGTCCACTAATCCAAAAAACTAGTATCGTCAATAACACTTACCTATTAGAATACTAGGGGGCTACGTAGCAAACTCCCCAAACTAAATTCTAATAGTTCTTTCTTTGCATCCCATATTATAGCCTTTACAGAAACTTGGTTAAAGCCAGAGATCTTTAGCTCCGAAGTTTTTCCAATTAAGTACACCACTTTAAGACGGGGTCGACCTCAGCGATGGGGGGCGGGAGTCCTCATTTCGGTAGACTCCCAACATGTTTCTAATCACAAATTTCACCAAATTCTATTTGTAGTAGAGAAGGCATCAATTTAAAGGCATTTCAATTTGACTTGGTGAAGGAATCAATTAAAACGATGACGTATTCTTCTCGACCTTTTTTCCGCTCAATTTCCCACTAATGTCAATGTGTACCGTATGCCATGGTATCTCTACCTTGGGAATGGGATGTAACTCCGGTGGTATATTACCTAACACTGATTTTGACAATTTACATGTCACACAATTTTCTATAAATTTTCGCACGCATTTTGAAATTTCATTAAACCAATATTGCTCGTAAATCTTATCTAGGGTTTTTTGCCAAAACAACCATGTTATGGATTTTTTTACCGGCTTACCGTAAACAGTCAGCTTCACACCGACTGTTTCTTTTACCAGAGAGAATTCAGATGCCGAATCAAAGAAAAATGGAAACTTCTCACCAAATTTAATGGCAGTCCCGTGTGGCTTATATACTGCGCACATGTCTACTTTTTTTCGTTGCTGCTTCGGCTTGCTGTTGCTTTTCCCCTCGTACACAGTGACGCGATATTTTCAACGCCGCCACACTTGAAACATGTTACCACTGATCTCTCTCGTGCCATCGTTATTCTGTTGTTGCTATGGCCTGAACTCGTCTCGGTTTCCTCTTCTGTTCTCCTCTTACGACACTAATCGGCGTCTGCATTTTGAACCTTGAGTGTGCGTCTTGAGTGCGCCTTGAGTTGTTTTTGCAGTTCAGCACGTGTTTTTATGTTTGTAGTGAACGCTACACGTTGCATTCTGGGGTTAATTTGGAATGCATGAGCCAAGACTAAGGTAATGGCAATCTCCTCATGGGTCATTGATTTCCACTTGGTCAATAATGATGTAATTAATCGACTTATATACACCGAGAGGCATTCATTTTCATTAGGACGTCTCCTGAGCATATTGAGCAACACTGCTACCGGCGTCTCGTTGCCTTCGTAGCGTTCTGTGAACAATTCTCGGAATTGCGACCAGCTCATTCAAGGAAAACAATTTTGCGACAGCCACTGCGATGCACTACCGAGCAGCAATTTTCTGAGCGTCATCACTAAGGATGCACCTTCTTGCGGATGTTCACTTAGAATCATATCCGCTGTTTTTCACCATGCTGCTGCGTCGGCTTCTGCGGCTTCGGGGTTGAATGTCGGTAACATCGCGGATGCGGCGCGCGTGTCTGGCTGCGCCGTTGCTTTGAGTAGTTCGGTTAGCCTGCGCCAGCTATTTCCCGAGTTATTTTGAAGGGGCGGTGATCCCACTTCTAATGTCGGGAAAGGGTGGTCGTTTTTGTCTGTCATTTTTTTATTTCACAACGCGCAGCGAGTCGTAATGATCTTCTTTCACGTCCGTTCACTTTTGATGGCTGTTCTTAATTGCTTTGCCTTTCTTCCTCCTTTCCATTATTGCGCCACCCTCAGCAGGGTTTTACGCTTAAAATACGTTTTTTATTCATGTGTGCCATGGAAATATCCGTCCGCTTCAAAAAATCTTCCTTGGTTTACAAAGTGCCTCTCGAATACTCAGGATCCAAAGCAGTTTTATAACTTTTTAAACACTAAGCGTAAACATGTATCTTTTCCCCTACTGCTTACATTTGAAAAATCATTTGCGACATCTGATCAGGCCATTGCCGATCTATTCGCAGAATGTTTTCAAACTTATTCTCCGCCTAAATTAACAGATCAGCCTTACGCTTACAAAATTCAATCAGCAAATCTTATTTTCTGTCCGTTTTTCTCCGAGAATAGCTGATCTTCTAAGGGTCAAACCCATTAATTCGCCAGGCCCCGATGGAGTACCAAGCTATGTGCTAAAATACTGTGCCTGTGAACATGGCTCTGTGCAAACCTCGTCTAAAACTTTTCAATTTATCTTTGGAAACCTTAATGTTTCCCCTTAATTGGAAGGAATCTTTCATAATTCACTTTCATAAAAAAGGGAAAAATTCCGATGCTGCCAATTACACAGGCATCTTTGGATGCCAGCTACTTGAATGGAAGGACACAAAGAGTCTTCCTACATTCCCGTCTGGTTTGTGCTACATCTGGCGACTCTCAAGGAAGTCATCTTGTCATACTCTTTTTATAAATGACTTGCCCCCTGTTTTAACAGAATGTCTAGTTCTTATGTATGCCGATGATGTAAAGCTTTGTCTTCAGTACAAATCCATCTCTGCCCAATGCAGTCTTCAGTCTGACCTTGATAACTTTCAAAAATGGTGTTTGGCTAATGATCTAATACTTAATGGATCAAAATGCAAGCTTATGTCTTTTTATCGTTCTTCTCCTCTGCAGGCTAGGTATACTCTTTAAGGATTGTCTTAGAGAAATTAACTCAGGTTAATGATCTCGGCATCCTATTAGACATTAAACTTAAATTTGCCGACCATATTTCTTTAATGGTAAATAAAGCTAAACGAGTCCTTGGTTTTATTAAAAGGTGGTTAAAAGAATTTAATGACCCGTACATAACAAAAATTGTATTCATTTCTTTGGTCCGTCCGATACTGAAGTAGGGTTCATGTGTCTGGAGTCCCCAATATGGAGTATATCAGAACCGCATAAAAGACTCCTAGATCGTTAATTAAGTAAATACGATCTAGCACGTTATTCCCAAGTGAGTTCGAGACTATGTAAGGAACACTGCGATTTAACGTCAGAACCTCACACTTTGAGCAGTTGAATAAGAGCTGATTGTTTCAACATCACAAAAAGACTTCATTAAGGTCTAATTGAAAGTGTCTATGAAGAAAATGGTATTAGAATGAAAAACATAGCTTGAGATCATCAGCACACATAAATGTAGTAGCTTAGCTTACAACACTTGGTAAATCGTTTTCAAAAAAAAACAAACAGAATAGGTCCTAAGTGACTACCTTGTGGAACACCAGATGTAACGTTTATAATCTGTGATGTAATGTTTTAAACAAAACACGCTGCGTGCTGTTCGATAGATAGGAAGTCTACCACTGAACCATTTTTGGAGAAAACCCCATAAGATACAGCTTAGGAAGGAGGAGATGATGGAGATGCTTTGCTAAAATGAGTGTATAGCACATCATTTTGCATGCGGCTCAAAAACTCCCTGTGGATGATCGAAGTGAATTCAAGACGGTTAGTTGTAGTAGACCGATGCTTGACAATGCTGTAAAGAGGAAAGGATGCTTTTACAAAAATCTTTCAGTTGGAAAGTAACCAGTTTCTCCAGCAGTATGGGAATGGCAGAATGCTTAGCAATTCCGCGGAAGCTCTCAATAAGTGATTTTCAGCGTCTCCAAGGATAAATTGAATAAGATAGTAAGAGGATAGCAAAGGAAATCATAGCAGTGCCTAAGAACGACGCATATCGACGACGCATTTCCGCGAAAGTATCGTATGTTGAAAAATCCAATTTTACAGGAGAAGCTTTTTATACCCTAGCAGAGGGTATTATAATTTTGTCCAAAAGTGTGCAACGCAGTGAAGGAGACATCTCCGACCCTATGAAGTATATATATTTTTGATCAGGATCATCTCATGAGTTGATATAAGCATGTCCGTTTCTCCGTCTGTCTGTCTGTCCGTCTGTCTGTCCGTTTCTACGCAAACTAGTCTCTCAGTTTTTAAGCTAACGTCTTGAAACTTTGCACACACCCTTCATTCCTTTGCAGGCAGTATATAAGTCGGAACGGCCCGGCCGACTATATCCTATAGCTCCCATATAACTGATTGATCGGAAATGGCATATCTTCGGTATTTTTAGAGTTAATGAGTTCAAATTTGACACGGGCAAAAAAACATGCCAAATTCATAAGGATCGACAGGGATCGACGACATGCCAAATTTCATTAGGATCGGCCGACTATATCTTATAGCTGCCATATAACTGAACGATCGGAAATGGTATTTGGTAGAAATATCAACTTTCGTATTTTTGAAGATAGAAGCTTGTGACTTTTTCCTAGAAAACCACTGTAACATACGATAAAATTGAAACTTAATTTTTGTCGGAACAAAAGTTTTTTCAGTTATAATATTTCACAGAGTAGTAAGACATTAGGTGCCTAACAATTTTGCATTAAAATCTCAATTTTGAAAAAAAGCGACTTACGATTCTTTCGCGGAAATGCGTCGATATAGGCTCAGGTTAGGTTGAGGCGGTGATGCGGGGGGCCAATCACTGACCCCCCGAATCCACTTGATCCGCTAGGGTGCTTTGTGATAGCGCACGGGCAAGAGGTCCTGCAAGGGGACAGTATCCCTATCTACCAAATCTACTTCCTATCTACTAAAAGGCCCATAGAAGTCTACCCTTCTTGAGGTGGCTCGCGGTCCCATCCATCTTTTTGGATGAAGGCAACGAGTCCGTGTGAAGAGATCTCCGTGAGGTCTGTAAGGTCCGTAAGTGTTGTTTCACCCAGGAGTTGGAGTCGACTACGCCTAACAGCAGGTCACTAGGAGGAGGTGTGTGACTGCCTCCTTCTCCTCCACATCCTTGCAACTCCTACAATAATTTTAGTGTGGCACCACTAGTCTAGCCGCGTGCGTTCCTATTAACCAGTGGCCCGTGATGGCCTTAACCGCTAAACTGCAGTCCTGCCTATTAAGGGAGATAAGCATTATTGATCTTTTCCTAGAGGGGGTGTGCCGTATCCGGCGTAAATTCTTGCAAATTCTTGCCAATTCTTACTACCAGGTCGAAGTGATCCCTGCATTTCAGTTACCAAAGGAATACCTGTATGTTCCTTCTCCAGGAGGAGAGGGCTGGTAGTACCTACTTTTTCTGAAGAAAATCTATGTTAATGCATGCCAAAGTCAAGTTGAATAATTCGATGTGCATCAATGTTTAATTAGATACATCCACAAAACATTAAATTATTAGAAGTTCTTTTCGTCATTTAAGATTTAAAATAAGACAAGCCATATTTTTATGCCAGTTTCATGGCATGGTATTACGCCAATTCGAATAAAAATCAATTTTAATTTATATTTTTATACCCAAGTAGATAAAATAACAATAGAATAATAACAACTAACGACTTCTCCGCTAACACATAGTAGACATAGACATAGGAGACATAGTACGAATTGTTTATTAGGTCAAATATAGCACAAAACCGCGTTTGAAATATTTGTAACATCCTCAAAATCTTGAAATATGTAGAAAAAACCATCATTTCGGGACTTTTTTGCTCTTAAAAATTCCTAAACGTGTATATCTAAACAGATTTTTTTGACGTTTTTCAATAGTTAAATGTTGTAGCTTTTGAAAAAAATCGATCTGAGATTTTTATCAACAAAATGGATACAATTTTTTAAACAAGAAAGTTTCTTGAAGAAATTGACATTTTCGCATTTTGTTCATGTTTTTCGGATTTTGGCACCATTTTTTTGGTAAAACTTAAAAGAAATGTTATCCTTTTTGACACACTTGATTGCTGTCTTATTAATCCTGAATAAAACGAGACGCAACTAAGAGAAATAAAGAATTTTTCTTAAACAAATTTGAAAATTGTTGAAGTTATAACGCTTTTTCTAAAAAAAGATAGTGCAATTTTATAATCGCTCCGGAGGAAGGGCACACTATTGCTCCAATATATATGAGACATTAATGAGACTGGGTCATGTAATACTCGATTACGAACAGATTTTAAGACATTGGTCAACGTTGTCAAATTACTTTGTACTTTCTTTGCTTCCTTTAAGGCATTAAGCTTTTCATCATACCTCGCCACCTTAAGTTATTTCTAGGAAATTAGCATTGCTGTTAAGGTAAGGTTTTTGCCAACATTCTGGGAATTTAAAATTCGTGTTTCCTGGTGAAAGAAGACGGCAACGATGGATTGACCTCTATCCCTTGGCATGTTTTCCATTTCGTCATAGTTTGGAGTTTGTAAGGTCAGAGCCTTTGCAAAACTAGTCTCAAATGCCCTCTGGCCCCGGTGACTTAAAATGATGGAAAATTAAAACTGAAACCTATCGGGTGATTTAGTCTAAGCCGTGAGGCCTCTTAAGTATTTTGAATGATAAAGTAGAAACTACTCTCAGCCGATCTATAAGCGGCGTGGTCTAAAAATTGGTGTTTTTGACTTTTCTATGATTGAATTAAAAAACAAAAAACGGAAACCAACTTCATAAGGAGCCGAAGTTGATTTACACCAGTTAATAAAGTTTGATTTAAGTTGATTTGTCCCTTAAAAAAATGTATTCAAACACAAAGCCTTATCTTTTAACAATATTAATTTTTAAAATAATAAATTTATTTTAACAGATGGACTCGGACATCCATTTGGATTGGATGTCAGTGATGACCGAGTCTATTGGACCGATTGGGATAGCAAGTCAGTAATGAGTGCCGACAAATTTAAGGGGAAAGACTTAACTGTAATCATAGCTAATAGTAGCGATCTGATGGATATACGTGTTTTTCATCGAAACAGAAGGCGTGTTTCTAATGTGTGCGATATGCATAATGGAGGTTGCTCCCACCTATGTCTTTTAAATCCTGTGAGCTTTACTTGTGCATGCGCAGTTGGAGTACACCTAAAGAATGATAAGCGCACATGTTCTGAAGGCCCAAATAAATATATTATCTTCGCACATAGAATAGATATAAGACAAATATCTTTAGATTTTGATCATTTAATCGATGTGGTTCTGCCCTTACCTCCGATCTCAAATGCGGTAGCATTAGATGTCGACAAGAAAACGGGTAATATTTTTTGGTCTGACACTATTGAGAATGTTATAATGAGATCCAGTCCTGATGGATTAAACGTACATAAAATTGTTGGAGAAAGCTTAGAAAATCCAGATGGCTTGATTGTTGATTCGATTGGTCGCATGATTTATTGGGCAGATGCCGGACGTCACACAATTGAGGTCGCCAACCTTGATGGAAGGAATCGTCATATAATAGCTTATAAAGACCTTGAGTCACCACGTGGCTTGGCTCTTGATTACGAAATTGGTCTCTTATTTTGGACCGATTGGGGACATTATCGTAAAATTGAAAGATCCCATTTAGATGGAAATGAAAGGTCCCGTATTGTTACCGCAAACTTAGGGTGGCCAAATGGATTGTCACTTGACTTAAAAAGCAAGCGAATATACTGGGTGGATGCACTTCTTAAAAGTATTGACTCATGTGATTACACAGGAAACCAACGCAAGCTTATCTTGTCTTCCTTGCACCATCCATATGCCCTAGCTGTGACTGAAGACAGTATTTATTGGACAGATTGGAAGTCTAAAGCCCTTCACATGACAGATAGGCTTAACACCAGTTCAAGGCATGATGTTATGACGAATATCGAAGGATTAATGGACATTAAAGTTATTTACAAAAATCAACAAAATATTGAAAATGTTTGCGGTCATGATAATGGAGGATGTTCCCATCTTTGTTTACGTAATCCATCTGGTTACACGTGTCAATGCCCTATTGGACTTCGTTTACTAAAAAACAGTACAACACAGTGCCAAAGTCTTCCAGATGTAAGTAATTTGTTATATTCAATATTGTATTACATTCCATTGTAAAGTCATCAGTTCTATCAATGACTATCATTACATTTTTATATTAAATAAAATACATACTTTTATAATAATACATAATAATATGGTAATATACATATACAATGAGTTTTTATATTATCCCTTCAGTACCAAAATTCCTTCCCCGCCATTTCCTGGCGACATGTTCAAAAACAAAAACAAATTGCATGGGCTTCGTTTACTCAAGTCCGAAACGAAAGGGGAAACGACTTTTACCTGCTTTCGGTTTTTGACGATGATTCTCGAAGCTTCTACGTTATATTTTCGGAGCAGCGGCATGCGACAGTGAGACAATTAGAGAGATGTAGCTGGAGGGAAGGGAGAGAAAAAAATCTGTGTCGAAAACCAAATGAATGGAAGCGACGTCAGAATACCCTTTTTAAAATATGTTCATGATTGATTTTTGTGCGATTCTAATTACAAGGCATTGCTTTGATCGACTATACCCTGGCACGCACCAGAATTTTCGGTTGTCAATTTTCGGTTTCGTCTTGCCTCTCCCCTCTTTGCATTTGATGTTCAAGTTGCACCGAAAGCACACGCGTTTGTGAAGAAAAGAAAAATTTGAGTGACTAAAAATCTAATTCTGGTGAGTACAATTAAAAAGTAACGTGCATATAATTAAGTTATTTATTAAATACCGAGCGGCCGTGGTTAATATTTGTTTCTTAATACCTATGAACTATTAGGTTCATAAAATGTTTAATACCTATTAATTTTTGCAGACCATCGCAGTGACAAATTTATTGAAGCGCGGCCCATTGACAAAATCTTTAAAAAATATTATTGTTGAGGAGCTGATCGTCCAATATAATATAGACGGAGTTAGTGGAAAAAAAATTGTAGGCCTTCTCAAATTTTGATGGAGTTTTGTTCGGTATGTATATTAATTACAGATAATATAAGCAATATCTAATTTTTATTTATTTTATTTACAGATAGTATATCTAACGTGGCTCCGGGGAACTCGCCGGAGAAAGTTTTGGGACACGCTCTAACACGATCTAGCGTAAAAAATAATAACAAAAACAAATAAAATAAATAAAAAATTTGAAAAAATGACTAATTTATTTATTTAATTCTTTTTTATTGAAAGGAAAGGTGGGGATGGAAATCCTTACAGTTCCTCGCTGATTCTTCAGTGAATTCCCCTACGAATCCCTGTTATTTCCTCTCAGACTTCTTCGTGAATACCCCTACAAATCCCTGTTATTTCCTGTCAGATTCCTCTGTGAATACCCCTACGAATCCCAGTTATTTCCTCTCAGATTCCTCCGTGAATACCCCTACGAATCTTTGTTATTTCCTCTCAGATTTCTCAGTGAATTCCGCTACAAATCCCTGCTATTTCCTCTCAATTTTCACTGTAAATTCCCAGGGATTCCCAGTGGTATTTAGTTCAAAATTCTCTTCGAATTACTGCAGGAATCCTTCAGAATCCCAGGGAGTTCGAGTTCCTCGATGCGAGGAACTCTTCTATGGAAATTCCTTGATGGTTTGTATGAAATATACCCCTAGGATTCCCTGGGTTGCAATTCGTTTTCTCTAAGGTTTCCTTAAAAAATCCTTGAGGAATGGTACTGAAGGGATATAAAATATATATACAATGCATATAAATATGCATATATGTACAATTGGCATGAGTTTTATTTTGATAACAAATTGCAAAATACATATTTTGATTTGGTTAATATGTGGACAAACATGGACCATTTAAAGTCAAAAATGTGTCCCTATGAATGATTGGTTATTTCCTACTATAGGATAGTTCTAGCAAACCTCTTTCGACTCAAGAATCGCTGCCACCCGATTTAAAACGAAACATGTGTGCAAGAATGCAAGAAAACATGATCTCAGAACAGTTTTAAGCCTTACCTCTTCAACTGAAAATTTTCAAAGGATTTGTGGCAACCCCTTTCAGTTCTCGTTATCGACAAAACTCGATAACTCACGCGAGTATCGATATTACGGGAGTACATCTCCAGGAGACACACTCTATCATCAATAAGTTTCGTCAGCTTCGTCTGCCGCCGCTGCAGAGTCTTTGCCGCTTTCATCTCCCGATCATCTTTTTAGTTTTAAATATAAGTATATAGTAAACAATAAATATAAGCAAAGCAAAGATTCTAAATCTGTAACCCAAATAATTTGGATCTAAGGGATTTTCGTTGCTTGCATATTACAAAACAATTATGGTATCGTAGTGTACATTTGGGTAAAATTACATAAAAAAAGAAAGGAAAGCTTACTTCGGGCGGAGCGAAAGTTGATATACCCTTGCAGTAATCTAATATACTCTGCAACTATCAGATTAAGTTGACCGATCCTTAAAAAATCTCCGATGCGATAATAAGACTAATTAATTAATAATCTTAAAAAAAAAAGTCTTAAGCTTTGTAATGTGTAGGGGTTGCTGTTGTTCAAACAGAACCAATTTGAAAGATCTTCTGCAGGGTCCAAAATGTACCTTAGAGAGTAAATTAGGGAGACGTATGAGAGTAAAGGACGTTGATAGGGGTGGTTCTTTTCACGTATCCATACAACTCATCATCAAAAATTTATTTAATTGCACAGGCCAGAAAATACATAAAGAAAATCTGCATGATTTTATGAAAAATATATAATTAAATCCAATAACAAAGAAACAAATCCCCTAAAACTCAAACAGACTCAGAAGAGAGAGAGAGAATGAATTTGACCTGTTGTAGGATAATTATCTGTTCATTATACCTATTCTTAACCCACCCATCAATATCACAATCCTATGCAATACATATTGTTGTTTCAACTGTTAAATCCTTAAGCCTTCATTAAGTTCCAAATACTCAAAAAAGATTCTTCTAAGATTGATTCACTTCAAATTTCAATTCTTCCATATTTTAATTAAATTTCATTTCTTTCCTCTTTTAGTGCGTAACAACCTATTAATATGTATGTGTACTTTTATTTAGAAACAAGAAAGAAAAGCCATTGCAGTTAAAACTGGATATATATCGCAAACATGGTATATAGATGGCCGATCTTTATCAAAATATAACCAGTTTATTACAATACAAAATCTAAAAAAAAGTCCCAAGCTTGTATTTTCAAAAATACTAAAGTTGGTATTTTTGCCTAATACCATTTCCGATTGTTCAGTTTTATAGCAGCCATAAGGTATAGTCTGCCGATCGGTATGAAATTTGGTAGCTCGGATCAACTGACCAAAAATAAAATCTGCACGAAGCTCCAATTTTTTGTTCTAAAAAACACGAAAGTTGGGTCATTTCCGATTGTTCAGTTATATGGCAGCTATAGGATTTAGTCGGTCGATCCATATGAAATTTGTTATGTAGTGTTATTTTGTCAAAAATAGAATCCATAGGAAATCCGAACACTCTAACTCCAAAAACAATTATGTTATACCGTTTCCGATCAATCAGTTATATGGCAGCTATAAGATATAGTCGTCCGATTTTGGCCGTTCCGACCTATGTATTGCGTACAAAGAAAAGAAAGGTGTGTGCATAGTTTCAAGTCGATAGCTTTAAAACTGATAGACTAGTTCGCGTAGAAATAGACAGACGGACAGAAGGATGTGCTCATTCTAATTCAGGAGGTGATCCTTACCAAAAATATATATACTTTATAGGTTCGTAGATGTCTCCTTCACTGCGTTAAACCAAAATTTGTTACGTATACCGCTATACTGTAATCCTTAAAGAGCTATTTCAACTAGGTTTTTATATAATCTTGGGTTACATAGTCTCGTACAGCCGCACCGGCACATGGCACTGGGGCAGAATAATAATACTTAAAAAAAACTGCAAAACTGGGTATAATGCGTTGAATTCTTTTATCTTCAAAAAATATTAAAGTTGAGTCAGTTTTGATCGTTCTATGTTATATGTCAGCTATATTTATGACAGTTACATATATTTGCTAAACACCATTTTTGAAGTTATTATAATTGGAATCAAAAAGTTCATAGCCCCATTTTAGAGGAGAATTGTAGATTTAAAACGATCAGTAATGCTTAATCGTAAAAGGATTCGATCCTCGTGGTAGTTGGTCTTCTTTTTCTTTCCTGATCCTGGAAAATGCTTTAGAGTTCAGGTTTTCTCAAAATTTTGTAGGAAATAATCGAAAGTAGACTCAATAAGTCCAACGTTAGATCTTATTCCTCGGAAGTTTAAGATTTTCGATTGTAAGGCCAATATGGCCCCTTGGACATTTTCAGACATTTTCGACATATATAAAAAATTTTTTTTACATGAGAAGTTTAATAATCTAAAAAATGCTTTTTGATCATGAAAGCTAAATACCCTCCGGATATAACGAATTTCAACTCGATATAATAATACGCGCTCCTACCACACTAATGCAAAGTTCACATTTAGTGCAAGTACTTAGGTGTCCGGATTTCATTGTCCGCTACTGTATATGGAGGTCCCAGAACACTTCAAAAAATTTTCAGATATGAAAACTATCAACATGGCGCAAATACTATGTTAAACGGAAAGAAATTTTAAAAACCCATTGTGCTTCAAAGAAAGGCACTATACGGGCCAAAACAGTCAGTGTTTTAGTCAGTCACCAACGCAAGGTGCCCTAAACTAACCAAGGAACTATAAAAACTTCAATTGGAAGCTGTGCAACAGGATCCTTGCTTCTTAGTAAAGCGACAGGAAGATCAAATTATCCGGAATGGTTTAAGCAAACAAGGGATAACCTTAGCTACATTTTTGAGATGGAAGAAATTTTGAAAAAATGAAGAGATTTGGTATGACCGGATGCAAACCAGCAGAGACACCAATGAAAGTCAAATGCCCTTTAAAACTGGCAGAGCATACAGAGGAAATCGAAGAAAATAGGTATCGATATCAAAATGTACTTAGTTCGTTAATGTTTGTTTCATTTACGACCCTACCGACTGTATAAGCAGTCATTTTTCTGAATTAATTCAATGGCGAGCACTAAAAGGTAGCTAAACCAGTCTTTAACTATCTAAGCACATTTTGTTGAGGCGTTAATCCCAGCAGAGGTGGCCATAAAGTGGGAGGCCCGGACGCAGTAATCCGTGGCTCTATCAAGCACAGAGGCAGAAAATTTTTCAATATTTGAGGCAAAAAAGGAAGCAATTTATCTGAAGGCACTTCTAAATTTAATGGGAATCATCTGAAAGACTGTTGAAATCGTTAACAATAACCAGACCCAGCGACTAGTAAGAGCTTAGAAAATTAAATCCGCGCATAAAACACATAGGACACAAAGCAATGTGGACACACAAAAATCCAGTACCATCGGCATAGATAACTTACCAACCGAGAAGATGCCAGCTGACTTTACGACTAAAAGACTTTGCAGAACGAAGCACATAAATTTGTTAACTTTGAGGAAGTATGTTGGAATGTATAGATTATTTTACAGAGTAGCAACAACTGACTGTTAATCGGCAAGCTTTAATTTAGGAAAGTATCGATAAATTTCGGTCCTTTTCACAACAGCTAATTTAGGGCGGATCACCCAATTTTTGATTGAAAATCAAAATTCAATTCTTAATTGAATCTTACCTGCAATAACCTAAAGAGCTGTATCAATTAAGTTAATACTTCTAGCAGCCCTATGGTGGATTTTTAGAGTAGCTACCAACACCAGCTATCGGTGTCCTGTGGTCGTCTGTAAATGTCGTTTAATCGCGTTCGTTTAATCGTTTATTTTCATTGGCGCGTCGGTACCGAAATAAATCAGTGTAAGAATTTCAAGATATTTCCGTAACCTACATTTTATGCACGATTTTTATGGGTTTTCCGTTAATCACCAAAAGCCAATAATATTTGTTTGTATGAGTGGTACTTTTACTTTGTCGTAAGAGCAACTTTTGTTGTAGCGGAGCGTTCGGTTGCCATGATTTTTCTCTGTTTAGAACTTTTTATTATGTTTCTTAATTTGCTATTAAATAAAATGAACCGTGTCCACGGTTGAACTGTCAATCATTTTTTGATTTTTGAAACAGTTTACCGAGTTGTACCGAGTTGGCTATGGTATACGTTAGTGATTGTTCATTATCGGAGTCTTAGTTGGAAGTGCGAGTCAAAGAAAGCAGACGTGCCGGCTTCTACCCCAGGTCCTTTGACCAATCTAGTGCGGAAGGAGCTTGAAAACTCTGACTGCCATGAGGTGATGAAGGCCATGGAGCTGACTAGCTGTCAACCCCTCCGCTACTGCGGTTCACTCACAAAAGGGGCTCTGGCAACCAAGTAGTAGCGGTCGAACTTCTAAGCGCACCGTTGCAATGCAGCGCAGAAGCCTCCATCCGCAGCATGCACTATCAAAGCACTATCCGAGACCGACGAGGCCGTGTAGACCGGTAGCAGCCCCAACAACACTGGCCTCTGGAGTGCCAACCGGAAAAATACTTCGAAGGACATGGGGCCCAAAGTAGCAAAGGCTAACACGGTGGCTAGGACCAAAACAGGCTTGGCAAACCCGGCTGCTAGTAAAGGAAGCGACGGGGAAACAAGCACGAGGAGGCCAGAGTGGACGAAGGCCAAGGCTAGAAATCCCGAGCGGATACGAGCCCAACCAGACGCCAGATCCTAGGCATGGGAAGCTAGACAACCTGGGCCCATGCGTCAAGTAAGTGAGGAAGACAGCCATGGGCGGCTGTTACTGGAATTGACCAGGAAGAAGTAGAATTTAACGCAGGCCCTTAAAGGCTTCATTGAAGCGGTCCTATGGAGCAAAGTAGAGGCACGGGCGTACTCGGAGGAAACCGAGGAGTCGCTCATCGAACTACGAGGACTCGACGCACTGGCCACTTCGGAGGACATCGCCGCAGCTATTGCGCAGCAGGCAGTGGTGGATCAAGGCGCCTTGAAAGTCAAGAAACTGATTCAAGAAAATCGTGGCTTTCCCTGCGAGCCTTCCCAAGACCATCATTGCTGTGGGCAACGTCAAGGTTGGGTGGACAGTATGTAAGTAAGGAGAAGGATGTGATTGCTCGCTGCTACAGGTGCTTAGGGATGGGGCACATCGCAAGCGCTTGCAAGAACTCGAAAGACAGGAGCGGCTACTGCTTCCGCTGCGGAGAAAAAAAACATAGGGCGGCCACCTGTAAAAGGGACTCTCGCTTCTTCTCATGTAGACGCTGTGAAAGGATGTGGACCAAGGATATCAGGATGCTAGTGCTACAGCTGAACCTGAACCACTGCAGGGCGGCACAAGATGTACTATCGTAGACTTTGGGGGAGGTGGAGGTAGACATAGCGCTCCTAAGCGAGACCCATATCGAAGAAGGAAACGATCTGGAGATGCGGCGCAACCGTCGCCATAATGATCAGTGCACAGTGCGGAGAGATACGTCATGGCTCCGATAGGCGGGGCATGGCCTTACAGCTGCTACCTGACCTAGCTTAACCAGCAGTGAATTCGAGTTCATTATGGACATAACATCTAAGGCCGTTCTGATGTCCCTGTAGCAGGGGACTTCAATGCGTGTGCGCAGGACTGGGGCTGCCCGAGGACGAATGAAAGAGGTAGAGTGGTAAGAGAAACCTTAGCCTCACTCGACATTCAGCAGAGCCGGGGCAGGATCTAACAGGCGCTAACTTAAACATAAGCAGCAGCTTTACGGCCAACGACCACGAAGCAATATTGTGCTCAATCGGGAGCCCGCAAGAACGACCGAGGGAACTGAAACCATGAGGCTGTAGAGTCGGTACGCTCCAGATGAGGAATTTCACTGAGGCAGTGCGCGACATCGGCAACGTCCCACCAAGCGGAGCCAATGAAATGGCTGACACCCTGGCAGTTAAGTTCGCGGCGGCGTGCATGGCAAGCATGCAGTTGCAAAGCCGCCACAGCATACACCACGCAACGAGATTGACTCCATCCGCACGGAATTCATGAGAGCAAGATCCAGGAGGCTAATCCAGGGACAACTTCGAGGGGCGGAACGTAGTCTTCAAGGAACGTCGTAGAGCACTGAAGGAGGGTAACGCATTTAGGATGGGGGTGAAGAGGCTGCGCGCAAGAGACCAGTCCCCCATGGACCCGAGCGCACTGATAACGATAGCAAGATCCAGGACAATGATCCAGCGACGACTTCGAGGGGCGGAACGTAGCCTTCAAGTAACGTCGTAGAGCACTGAAGGAGGGCAACGCATTTAGGATGGGGGTGAAGAGGCTGCGCGCAGCAGACCAGTCCCCCATAGACCCGAGCGCACTGATGACCATAGTGCGAGCGCTGTTTCCAGCTGGCAGTCAGGTCGCACAGCTACCCACCACCCAGCGAGAACCAGGTGGAAGGGTGGCACCAAGCAGTACTGCCTAATAGTCACCCTAGACATCAAGTACGCTTTCAACACGGCGGACTGGGGCAAAACACTGGCAAAACACTTCAGCTGCAGAGTGCTTTTTTTCGACACGGACATGAACACGGAGTCCTACGACGTTACGGCGGGTATGCCCCAAGGATCGGCCCTAGAACCGCTGTTGTGGAACGTCACGTATGACGGCATTCTGAGGCTGCAACTCCCAGCAGGATACGCCGTCATCAACTTCGCAGACGACGTAGCGTTGGTGGTTGTGGTCAAGCAGAGGGAGGAAGCGGAGAGAGCGGCAAACAAGGCGATTGAGGCAATGGAGCAGTGGCTCCAAAATGCTGGACTAAGCCTAGCCCCGCAAAAAAACCCAAGCGGTGCTAGTCAGCAGCCGCAAGGTGCTGGAAACAGTGACGATCCAGGTCGGTGGAATGGCCATAGCCCAGCGGGCCATAAAATACTTGGGCTCGATGATCAACGCCCGGCTCTCCTTCCGCGAGCACCTAGAGTACATCCAGGGTAAGGCAGAAGCCACTACCAGGGGTCTCGCTAGAGTCCTTCTCAACATCAAAGGTGTTAATGTTCCCGCAGAACATCATCAGCAGAACAGCATTTTAAAATCCAAATCGCAATCTGTACAGCTGGTATTTACCGTTGTGTATTGAAAAATCTGTCAGTTCTATCTAATGAAAGCCGGTTTTAAGTTCGAGTGCTGTAATGCCCAGGTTCGACAATGTTTTTTTTTTCGATTTTTCATTTTTTGAACTTGATAAGTAGTTGCTTCTTTTTGAACCCATTTTGGTCAGTTTCTTTTTATCTACAAACCATGTTGGGTAATTGTAAGGAGATTAGAAGGGCTTTAACACAGATTTGGTGTGTGAATTTTTACCGTAGCGATTGTCTTTATATTAAAAGAAACTACCTCCCCTGGATCAGCAAAGGCTTTCTACTAAAAGGGGAACATCCTGTCATCAATTTTCATAAGATTTACATATTATGCCTTGGCGAACTGGATCTTTTCAGATCCATTACTACATTTTTTCCTGTAATATTAAGTCAAAACTTAATATTACAGGAAAAAATGTAGTAATGGCAAACCTTAAAAACATAAAAAATAAAAAAGGTGATTTAACACTGAATATGGAAATTATAAATTTTATGTCCATTTTTGTCCAGCCATTGATTGACTTCAGGTTAAAGGGGGTGTTAGATGTGTGTTGGGCGTTACTCCAATGTGTTCCGCTTGGAAACTGTTTTATTTTCATATAATTCTCTTACACGAAAGATACATGAAAATATTAAATCTATTGACCTGCTGTGCGACCCTTTCGTAAGTGCGATAAGCGTATCAATTACGTATTTGCGTTAGGTTGCGGGGTATCGGCTTTAAACCATGCTGTTTATCTCGTATTTCAAGGTCCCAAATCATGTTTAATGCTTGAAAATTCTGCAAAGGGTCACAAAAAAAAATTAAAAGGTTTAAAGTAATGTTGTTGTTCAGATAGCGGAGTGTATATATTAGGTGTGTTCAAAAAGTAAGGTGACTTTTCAAATTTCGTTCTTGGCTCACCTGGACTCTTCCATTGGGACGATTGGAATTTGGTTTCAATATCATAACCATATACCCATGTTTCGTCACCAGTTATGACCCTTTTGAGTAAATCTGGGTCGTCTTTGACGTCATTCAACAGCTCTTGAGCGATGCTCATGCGACGGTTCCGGAGAAATTCCGGAACAAACTTCGCTGACATACGACTCATGCCCAAAACTTTTGAAAAAATTGCATGGCACGAGCCAAGCGATATACCGACATCTTCAGCAACTTTTCTGATAGTGATTCGACGTTTTTCCAAAACAACTTTCTTCACTGTTTGAACATTTTTATCACTTGTTGACGTGCTTCGGCGTCCAGAGCGAAGTTCGTCATTGCCATCTTTCCATTTTGCCATTTTGGATGAGCTTGTACCACTTTTAAACATTTTCTTACTCTTACATTTCAAGTGTTTCGGAGCACTTATTTTATTTTTATACCCTTGCAGAGGGTATTATAATTTTGTCCAAAAGTGTGCAACGCAGTGAAGGAGACATCTCCGACCCTATAAAGTATATATATTCTTGATCAGGATCACCTCCTGAGTTGATATGAGCATGTCCGTCTGTCCGTCTGTCTGTCTGTCTGTCCGTTTCTACGCGAACTAGTCTCTCAGTTTTGAAGCTATCGTCTTGAAACTTTGCACACACCCTTCTTTCCTTTGCACGCAGTATATAAGTCGGAACGGATCGGCCGAGTATATACCATAGCTGCCATATAACTGATTGATCGGAAAAGGTATAACTTTGGTGTTTTTAGAGTTAGAGAGTTCAAATTTAAGTTCAAGAGTTAGAGACACGAGAGCTATTTTTCGCAAACCATTATGACATGCCAAATTTCATAAGGATCGGCCGACTATATCCTATAGCTGCCATATAACTGAACGATCGGAAATGGACCAACTTTCGAGTTTTTGAAGATAGAAAGCTGGAACTTAATACAGATTATATTTTTGGTCAGTTAATCCAACCTACCAAATTTCATAAGGATCGGCCGACTATATCCTATAGCTGCCATATAACTGAACGATCGGAAATGGTACTTGGTAGAAATATCAACTTTCGTATTTTTGAAGACAGAAGTTTGGGACATTTTTTTAGATTTTCTATTTTAGTTAATTAGTTTTAATATGATGTAATCATAAGGATCGGCCAACTATATCCGATGTTTGCGATATATATCCGGTTTTAACTGCAAGGGTATATAAACTTCGGCTCCGCCCGAAGTTAGCTTTTTTTTTTTGTTTACACAAAATTTGATGCAAATCCTTTGATAGCAAAATTTGATATTTTTCGATAGCAAAAAATCGCCAAGCACGCAAAACAACTTTTAACCTTTACGCCTCTCACAACTAAACAAAATTGAGGATCCAATTGAAACTTTGGTACAGATGTTACGAAAGAGTGTGCCAACATAAAAAAAAAAAAAATCGATAATCGAAAATATGTTGCTAGCGAAATTTAAAAAGTCACCATACTTTTTGGACACACCTCTTTTTTCTTTCTTTTTCTGTCTTTTTTTCTGCTATTTTGTTTAAACATTTTGTTCTTTCATTAATTATTTAATTTGAATTTAAATATTTCAAAATTGTTTAAGTTTTTAAATTTTTATTTTCAACCTAATGTTTGAACATCCTGCAAGGGGCCACAAAAGTGTCATTTGTTATATTTTTGTGTGTATTTGAAATGTACTGTGAAGAATTAATTTTTTCTTCAATTTTTTAGTGGACTGTAATTTTTATACAGTATAAAAAATATTATATATTTTATATACTGTATATATTTTTAATTGTTGTGCTCACCTTCTACAAAAGGCTTTAAAATTTATTTAATTTTTCAATTTTTACATTTTACAAAATTTTACAAAATTGTCAAAAGAAAATAACATCCTTGAAATTCAGGATTTTGTTAGATTTTTTTTACTACTCATCCATATTGTTGTAGAGCAGTGGTGGGCAAAACTAACACATGTTTAAAATTTGAGTGTGTGCGTAGCAGAGAAAAACAATGAGAGCAGAGAATTCACTGAGCGAAAAAAAGGTATTTTTTTATTTCATTTTTCGTTAATTCAAAAGTTGGAATGGGCACTAAAATTGAGTATTTTATTTTAAAAAAGCTTTGCTAGCAACATTTCTTAAACAAGTGAAAAACTACGCTTCCCTATCTATATTCTCCATGAAAAAAACTTTTTCCAACCCAATTTCTGAGAAAATTTTTCTAAGTGGAAAAATTTTATTTTTAGTTTGGGCTGTCAAATGAATCAAAATGAGAGCAAATGAGAGAGCTTCTAAAAAAAATTTGAGAGTGCTCACACTGTCAGTGTGCCGGCAGCGCTGCGGCAGAATTTCCTACCCTATACTCGCGTGCTATGTAAAATGAGAGTTTGCCCACCACTGTTGTAGAGCCTCAATATTAAATTTCTGTAAAGTGATATGCGCAAAAATTATTTTTTGCTTATATTTTTTTTGGATGATTTTGATTTTGATTTTACAAATTTCTACCTCATGTTTCACATAGCTTCACAGGCTATACTGCTATTGGGCAGAAAGGGTTCCGCTTAATTTTTCAAGTTGTTTATTAGTATAATTTAACGCAGTGCATACATTAAAATAAAATATAGGAAAAAAAATAAAATTCGTTGTTGTTGTGCGCTCTTTGTGGCGCTGTGGGTTCTCTACGGGGCCGGTTCTGGCTGCACAGGTCACTAGACTTTTCTTCTTTAGAGCCCTTCAGATCTGTTGATTTGGCTGCTGTTGTTCCTGATGTTGTTATCACTGCGGTTGCTGCTCCGGCTGCTTTTATTGTTACTGGTGTCGCTTTGGTTGCTGGTGCTCTTGATGCTGCTGCGCTGCGGGCTGCCCTCTCTGTACATTACTTAAGTCCCTGCATGCACCATAAGCTGGTCTATCTGCTGATCCGGCTTCATCTGCATGCAAGATTAAACATTTATAAAGTTTTAAAATAACATAAATTTATTTTGGTGCGGATTACGGCACTAAAAACCCTCAATTACCAAACATTTACCCAGATCGCAGTATTTTTTTCCTACAGCCGCTTATAGGTGCCAGTTCTTTAAACTTGAGTCTCTTATCACAGGGGGGGAAACGTCAGGATGTCTCGATGGACCAAATTTTTAAAGGAGCCCCAATAACTAAGGTGCTACTCCAATGAGTTCCACTTTCAAACTGATTTATTTTCGTATAATTCATATAATATAAAGCACTGACCTGTTATGCGACTCTTTCTTAAGTGCGATAAGCGTACCACTTATGTATTTGTGTTAGGCTGCAGGAGATCGATTTTTACCCATGCTGTCGCGGAAGTTTGATATTTTTAATTGTTAGAAGCGTAAACTTCCGTTCTATCTCATCATAGTATTTGAGCAAGGGAAAATCTCATTGCCTTACCAAACTTAATTCCTGCTGAACGACGTGTGTCGGAATTTTGTCCGCGTACGTTAAGTTTACGCGTGTCAGTATGGCATGAAAACATAATACCGTATTATATAAAGATTGTATTATTTCTGCCATCAGTATGGCAAACTGTTCATTAAATTATAATTTTTGTTTTTAAAGTGCGCCTTTTATGGTGTTCTCGATGGCTAAAAATGGTTCCTGTGAAATTTCTTAAGTTTGCTTTAAACATTCTGGAAATCTCAGATTTTCCGAATTTTTTTGTAACCCATATTCTTCATATAAGCAACAAAAGAAAGCTAACTTCGGCCGGAGTCGAAGCTGATATATCCTTGCAGATAAAATCGGATATATAGTTAGTAGTTAGATATTTAGTCGCGGCTCGGCCCATTATACTCGATTCCGTGACTTTACGTTTTCGAGAGTATCGACTTGGGTAGAATGGCATCCTTAGCCAATTCGATTTGACGGTTCCGATCGAGTCGTTGTGACAAGTCTAATTGCTATTTAGGTTCCCCAAAAATTAAGTTCCAATAATGAAATCTCATTTAATTCAATTAAAACAAGAAAGGAAAGCTAACTTCGGGCGGAGCCGAAGTTGATATACCCTTGCAGTTAAAACCGGATATATATCGCAAACATCGGATTTAGTTGGCCGATCCTTATGAAATTTGGTAGGTTGGATGAACTGACCAAAAATAGAATCTGTATTAAATTCCAGCATTCAATCTTCAAAAACACGAAAGTTAGGTCATTTCCGATCGTTCAGCTATATGACAGCTATAAGATATAGTCGGCCGATCCTTATGAAACTTGGCACGTCGTATTGCTTTGCCAAAAATAGCTCTCGTGTCAAATTTGAACTCTCTAACTCTAAAAACACCAAAGTTATACCTTTTCCGATCAATCAGTTATATGGCAGCTATAGGATATAGTCGGCCGATCCGGGCCGTTCCGACTTATATACTGCGTGCAAAGGAAAGAAGGGTGTGTGCAAAGTGTCAAGACGATAGATAAAACTGAGACTAAAACTGAGAAAACTTAAAACTGAGAGACTAGTTCGCGTAGAAACGGACAGACAGACGGACAGACAGACGGACAGACGGACCGACGGACAGACGGACATGCTCAT
The DNA here is from genome assembly GCA_018153235.1 of Drosophila malerkotliana malerkotliana. NCBI lineage: Eukaryota > Metazoa > Arthropoda > Insecta > Diptera > Drosophilidae > Drosophila > Drosophila malerkotliana. The sequence goes on from JAECXV010000105.1 coordinate 1,164,867, forward strand.
ATCAACTCAGGAGGTGATCCTGATCAAAAATATATATACTTTATAGGGTCGGAGATGTCTCCTTCACTGCGTTGCACACTATACAAAATTACTATATCTCACTAGACAAAATTATAATACCCTCTGCAAGGGTATAATAAAAGTATATATATAAAGTACCTATAAAGTATATATAAAGTATATAACCGACCCTATAAAGTATATATATTCTTGATCAGGATCACCTCCTGAGTTGATATGAGCATGTCCGTCTGTCCGTCTGTCTATCCGTCTGTCTGTTTCTACGCGAACGTCATGTCATGCCATTCTAACATTACGTCATGCCAAATTTCATAAGGATCGGCCGACTATATCCTATAGCTGCCATATAACTGAACGATCGGAAATGACCCAACTTTCGTGTTTTTGAAGATAGAAAGCTGGAATTTAGTACAGATTATATTTTCGGTCAGTGGATCCAACCTACTAAATTTCATAAGGATCGGCCGACTATATCCTGTAGCTGCCATATAACTGAACGATCGGAAATAGTATTTGGTAGAAATATCAACTTTCGCATATTTGAAGATAGAAGCTTGGGACTTTTTTTAGATTTTTTATTTTAGGTAATTGGTTTTATTATGATATTCTCATAAGGGTCGGCCAACTGTATCCGATGTTTGCGATATATATCCGGTTTTAACTGCAAGGGTATATCAACTTCGGCTCCGCCCGAAGTTAGCTTTCCTTTCTTGTTTTTAATTGCATTCTATTACAAAACGTCGGACGGACTCCCTTGAAATTTTTTTAGCCGGAAAAAATGCTTAATTTTTTTCTTTAATACTACAATTATTTATAAAAGAAAAAGTTCTAAGTCCTTACGAGGAATTGAACATAGAAAAATTGTACATAGAGTAACTACTCTATGCATTACGGTACCACCCTGTCTCGATCTGCAGCGATTAGAAATACTATTTGTTCCACTAACTACCACATCGGCGTATCTTCTCTCTTTTCCTCTTAAGCGAACGGTCATGTTTATTTTTTCTTATGATTTGATAATTTAATAATTTGAGTTTATGATAAATAAATATTGGTAAACCGGTGTTTACTTGCTTGGGAATCGAATTTTTTGAAAAACTTCAGTTTTAACTTAAACCGTATCGCATCGCATGTGCTGCGGTATATTTGGAGGCGAATTAATAAGTTGTTTTAATTTAATAGCATTCAAGCATAGCTCAGCTCTGCCTGTTCCCCGTCTCATCTCTATTTCCGCATTTCTCCTTTGCACTCTCCAAAGCTCCCGCTTTGGCTTCCCATTGGGCACAGTGGTTCAAGATATTGTGTTTTTTAACTTTTTATATAGTATTTTTGTATTGATAATAAAAAATATGAAATTTGAACTGGTCTGTTTATGAAGTCTTGTAACAAGACAATCTCCCCATCCCAGCCTACCATCCATTGCTATGTGAAAACGTCGTACACGCCAAGTGTGCCGGGTTCACTGCCTCGTTTCGGATGCCATTTCCGGTAGGTCTGGTCTACATTATTGTTGGGAAAATTCTCGTGCTGTCCAAGATGACCAGCTCTGTACGCTTGACACTCAGTTTAGCGGCCTTCAGCTGCTTATTGAGTCTCCTAAGCGTAAGAAATTCGCTGTTTGTGATCCGCCTCAGCCTGTTCAACCGTTTTTAACGCAGCCGCTAATATCTCTGGCCACTCCAAAGGCTAGAACTGAGAATAATTTGTCGTCCGAATTTCTTAAGGAAAATGAGCAATTGTCTGATATGTCCTCTGTGGTATCCTTTCAAGTGATAGTAAATAGGTATATAGGTCCTAGTAAATGAAACCCCCGTCAGAGTCACCCAAAAGGGTATTCCACAGTTCGGACCACCGGAACCGACTGATGCTGCAGTTCTCGTACCTGGTACACCAAAACCTTTACAGGTGAATCCTCCATCGAAGCATATATTTGTTTCTCGGCTTGCCCCTGATACTTCAGAGATTGATATCTCGGCTTATATCAAAGCCAAAACTAAAGCCGATATAAAGATGGAGGAGATAGCAAAATTTAAATATAATTCTATAAGGCGCACATCTTCTTTCAAGATTTGTGTGCCTGCACTGATGTTCAAAAAGAACATTTTTTCCTATGAAGAAAAAAGTTCCGTGAAGAAAAAAGTTGTAAGACCAGTGGGAGTGAAACTTTCCCAAATAAGAACCACCGACCAACCTTCAACCTCTTCTTCGTCCACTTATCCAAAAAACTAGTCAATTACACTTACCTATAAGAATAATAGAGGGCTACGTAGCAAACTTCCCAAACTAAATAGTTCTTTCTTTGCATCCCATTATTATAGCCTTTTTATAGGTGATTATAGCCTTTACAGAAACTTGGTTAAAGCCGGAGACCTTTAACTCCGAAGTTTTTCCAAATAAGTACACCAGTTTTAGACGGAATAAACCTTTGCGAAGGGGGTTGGAGTCCTCATTTCGGTAGACTCCCAACATGCTTCTGAAGAGGTGAAATCACAAGATCTTGGTGACGGAATTTATTTGCATTAATATCATTTTTTCCGCGAAATATTTATACATTACATGTTCATATATACCGCCTTCGTCCAAACCGCCCCCATATTAGCAGCATTTGTCCGCTATTCAATCCCAGAATTGAATCCCAGAATAATATCCCAGAATTAAAGTGGTCCAACGTCAATAACTCACCATCTCTATCACTTATCACGCACTACCGCGGGCATGTTTGGCATGTCCCTAGGTCCAATTAACCATGTTAGAAATTCGATAGGTCAGCTTTTAGACTTAAAACACAAACTTAAAAACCTTATCGATACATATGATTGGTCCGATATTCTGGCATGCAATGTTCTTAATGTCACCTTAGAAATATTTTACTGTACTTTAAATACATTTTTTGACTCCTCTGTATGGAAATATTCGACCGCTTCAAAAAATCTTCCTTGGCTTACAAGATGCCTCACGAACCTAAAAAATACTAAAAAAGGCTCTTACTTAAATATTAAAAACCTGCAGTAGTATAGATTTTTCAAGATATCCACTAGCTCGGTCAAATTTTACCGTGCATAACGTTGAATGTCACAGGAATTATATTCGCCGCTGCCGCTGCCGGATACAATTTACTCAGGATCCAAAGCAGTTTTATAATTTTGTAAACACTAAGCGTAAACAAGTATGTTTTTTACCCCTGCTTACGTTTGAAAATTCCTCTGCGACCTCTGATCAGGCCATTGCCGATTTTTTGGTTGAATTTTTTCAAACTTATTCTCCGCCTAAATTAACAGATCAGCCTTACGCTTACAAAATTCAATCAGCAAATCTTATTTTTTGTGCGGTTTTCTTCGAGAATAGCTTATTATTTGATCTTCTAAGGGTCAAAGCCATTTAGATGCCAGGCCCGATGGAGTACCAAGCTGTGTGCTAAAATACTGTGCCATGGCTCTGTGCAAACCTCTTCTAAGACTCTTCAACTTATCTTTGGAAACCTATATTTTTCCCCTTAAGTGGAAGAAATCTTTCATAATTCCCTTACAAAAAAAAGGGAAAAAGTGCGATGCTGCCAATTACAGAGGCATCTCTTAAAGGTCAGAAATTCCAAAAATATTTGAAAAATTAATAACTCCTCATTTGCAACACCATTGCTCTTCTATCATCTTTCCTTGTCAGCATGGCTTTATTAAGCGTCGCTCCACCACCACCAACTTTTTGGAGTTGATATCCTTTGTCATAGATGGCTTTCGTAAGGGATATCAAACCGATGTAATTTACACAGACTTCAGCAAAGCATTTGATTCGGTCAATCACTCACTCTTGTTGAATAAACTGAATTAGCTGGGATTTTCTACTGACCTCTTAACGTGGATCTCCAGCTATTTAGATGGAAAGACACAAAAAGTCTATTAAAAATATGCATTCCCGTTTGGTCCGTGCTACATCAGGCGTCCCTCAAAGAAGTCATCATGGCCCGTTGTTATTTACTCTTTTTATATAAGTGACTTGCCCCCTGCTTTAACGAACTCTCTAGTTCTTATGTAGGCAGATGATGTAAAGCTTTGTCTTCAGTAAAAATCCATCTCTGCCCAATGCAGTCTTCAGTCTGATCTTGATAACTTTCAAAAATGGTGTTTAGCTAACGATTTAATACTTAATGGATTAAAATGCAAGCTTATGTTTTTTATCGTTCTTGCCCTCCACAGGCTACGTATTCAATCTGTGGGATTTCCTTAGAAAAATTAAGTCAGGTTAATGACCTCGACGTCCTATTAGACATTAAACTTAAATTTGCCGACCATATTTCCTTAATGGTTAATAAGGCTAAAGGAGTCCTTGGTTTCATTGGAATGTGGTCTTAAGAATTTAACAACCCGTACAAAACTAAAACATTATTCATTTCTTTGGTCCTTTTAGTTTTTTTTCATTTCTTTGGTAATTTACATAGACTTCAGCAAAGCATTTGATTCGGTCAATCACTCACTCTTTTTGACGTACTTTTTGAAATTTGGAAGCCAAAACATTTCTACGCCGTCGTGCGAGCAGTGACATATACATATAAAGCCATACATGTTTAGTATGCATACTACATGTGTGGTATGTATGGTAAAACTTGGTACAGATGTTAGGGAAAAGTGTACCAACATAACAAAACAAAACAATCGATAATCGAAAATATGTTTCCCGCGAAATTTGGAAAGTCACCTTACTTTTTAAACACACCTCGTAGTATACTTTACGACGTACTTTTTAGTATAGTATATACTAAAAAGTATAGTATACTTACGACGTAAACTTTACGTATGGGTATATAGGGTACATTTTCAAGTCAATAGCGGAGTTCAAAAAAAAAAAAGAAAGAAAAGCTAACTTCGGGTGGAGCCGAAGTTGATATACCCCTTGCAGTTAAAACCGGAAATATATCGCAAACATCGGATATAGATATATTCTCTGGATATAGAGAATATGATAATATAACACATTTTATTATAATATGAAATCAAAAAAAAAGTCCCAAACTTCTATCTTCAAAAATACCAAAGTTGTTATTTCTACCAAAAACCATTTCCGATCGTTCAGTTATATGGCAGCTATAGGATATAGTCGACCGATCGTTATGAAATTTTTTTTTCGTATTATTTCGCCAAAGAGTAATAGAAAAGTAATAGCAAGTAATAGCAAAGTAAAGAAATAGCATTCCCGATCAATCAGTTATATGACAGCCATAGGATATAGTCGGCCGATCCCGGCCGTTCCGACTTATATACTGCGTGTAAAGGAAAGAAGGGTGTGTGCAAAGTTTCAAGTCGATAGCTTTAAAACTGAGAGACTAGTTTGCCTAGAAACAGACAGACAGACAGACGGACAGACGGACATGCTCATATCAACTCAGGAGGTGATCCTGATCAAGAATATATATACTTTATAGGGTTGCAGATGTCTCCTTCACTGCGTTGCACACTTTTGGACAAAATTATAGTACCCTCTGCAAGGGTACAAAAACGGGCGCATGTGCGTTTTTTTTCGCACCCGGCACACACAATTGTCGATTTTTGTAACTTTTGGTGTTGAACCAAAAAATTTGTGTACTTATCAGTTACGTTAATGATGAATGAAATTAAACTACTTGTTTTAATACATTTTTTAATTTTTCAGCATACATTTTATATTTATATAATACGAATATATACAATTTATATTTATAGAAGTTTTTTTTTTTTTTTTTATCATAGCTTGCTTTTATTTATTGAATCTACTCTTAATTTTGAGACTAACAATAAGTTGACGAATCTTAACATTAAAATTTAACTAACAGTATACTAAAACTGCATTCTGGTTGCGCGTCCCTCAGGTCGGTCGCTGGGTGGGTAAGTCATTGCGACGAAGGCGTGATTGGTTGCTCAACCTTGTTAGACCTCTCGCCAGGTGGTTAGGGTGCACCGATAGCTTGATTAAGTACTTTACCTTCTGTTCTGCGATCGCTTCATTGACTGGTAGAATGTTTAAGTCGCGGTGTATGTTTTTGTTGCTAACGTACCACGGTGCCCCGGTGATTGTTCTCAAGATCTTCGACTGAACTATTTGAATTAAGTCAATGTTGCTATTGCTGGCGTTCCCCCATAACTGGGAGCTGTACATCCATATAGGTTTTAGTACCGAGTTGTACAGCAGGACTTTATATTCAAGGCTAAGAGGTGACCGAGCGTTGATAAGCCAATGAAGGCCGCTGGCTTTTGGCTTTAGGTGTGTTCTTTTGGCTTCAATGTGCCGGCGCCATGTGAGTCTTCTGTCGAGATGTACTCCTAGGTATGTTACTTCGTTTGCTTGTGGGAGTAGAGTGTTGTTTAATGTTATCGGCGGGCAGTTTTGCCTGTTCAGAGTGAACGTAACATGCTTGCATTTTAGTTCGTTCACTTTAATTCGGCAAAGCTGTGTCATCGGCAAACGTGGATGTTGTTCGACGTGTTCTTGTCGGGATATCTGCATTGTCTTGATCTTGTACATTAGACCTTCCAGCCAGACTCTATCGAATGCTTGAGAGACATCTAAAAATATGGCAGTACAGTACTCTCGTTTTTCGAACGCGTTCCGAAATTCGGATGTTATCCGGTTGACCTGCTCAATTGTTCCATGCTTTTCACGAAACCCAAATTGGATTCCTTCCTGGATTCTCAGGTATGTGTTTATCCGAGTCATTAGGCATTTTTCAAAGAGCTTAGATAGGCGAGAGAGTAGGCTTATAGGTCTATACGACGTGGGGATAGTGTGGTCTTTTCTCGGCTTTGCTATCATTATTATAATTGACTTTTTCCATCTCACTGGAAAGTGGCCAAGTTTTGCGATGGCATTAAATAGCTGGGTGAGAGTGCAAACGGCACAGTATGGGAGCTCAATGATCATTTTGGGAGTTATGAGGTCGCAGCCCGGGGATTTTTTCGGATTCAGTTGTCGTTTGATGATGTTAACGACTTCGTTTGGGCGAAACTCCATCGGCTCATGTTGAGGCTGGGCCTCATCTGATAGAGTCGGCAAAGTAAACGCATTGGTGGCAGGATTTGGTTGGAAGACATTTTTAAGGTGTTTGGAAAACGTACTGGCTCTGTCTGCCGCTGCGCGCCCACCCGCCTGTGGAATTTCTAATAGGCATCACGGTTTCTTTCGGTGAGCTCAGAGTTGGGTGAGCTCTCCATAGTGAGTGTTTCGTACTGTTAGTTGACAATTGCTCTATGTAGCGGTGGTGGACATACGTTTCTTCTTGCTGTAGAGCTTGATCAAGTTGACGTGAGGCATGTTTGAAGCGTTGCTTAGCAGATGGCGATCTGTGACATTGCCATTCTCGACGTAAGCGTCGCTTTTCGAGGACGAGCTGTTCGATTTGTAGATTTGTCTTCTTTTGATTGCGTTGTGTGTTTATAGTTTGAGGTATTGAAACTCGAGCTGCAGAGACGAGTACAGACTCCAGCGAATTAACAAAACTGTCTACGTTGGCTTCGTCGCTGAGGTGAGGACTCAGCTCAATGTGTGAGCTGATGTACTTCCTGTACTTAACCCAATTGGTTTTATGTGAGGTCAGATTTGATGATTGATCCCATGTTCCTGGGTGTTGGAGTAGAGTAAAAAGGACAGGCGAGTGATCAGATGAAAGATCCGAAAGGCATCCGGCGCATATCAGATGTGTAGGAATGTTTTTGTTAATCGCAAAGTCAATTAAATCGGGAAGTGTCTTTGGGTCTGCCGGCCAGTATGTTGGTGTGCCAGAAGAAGCATAGTCTAGCTTGTTCTTAGCTTTGATAATTGCATTATAGAGCTGCTTTCCTTTTGGGGTCACAAGACGAGATCCCCAGTGTGTGTGCTTGGCATTGTAGTCTCCTGCTGCTATGAAGTGGTCTCCGAGTGAGTTGAAAAACTGCATAAGCTCATCTTCGGCTATGGTGAAGCGTGGGGGGCAGTATACGGCAGCTAGAGTTAATTGCTTGCCAGTATTTAGGTGTATATTTATTGATGTGGTCTGTAGGTTGTTTTTTGCAAATTTCGTATGATAATGGTGCTTGATACGGCTTCTGATTAAAATTCCAGTCCCGCCGTGTGCTTTACCATCTGGATGATTTGTTTCATAGAATGAATATACTCGTAGTTGGAAACTGTATCTGTTCGTAAGATGTGTTTCTGAAAGCAGCATTACGTCGATTTGATTGGCTAGTAGGAATTGCGCTTACTCGAGTTTATGCTGCGAAACGTCGTTAGCGTTCTATGTAGATATTCGTAGGGAAGTCATTATTTGGATTGTTGTGAAGCCAGCATTTGTAATAATAGATTTTGGTTTCGCATTAGATTTTGCATAGTTGTACGCATAAACGACATGAACTCCGTAAGGCTTTGTTGTAGACTGCATATCATAGCTTCAAAGTTACTTTTTGGCTGCTCCGGAAGTTGATACTGCTGAGCCGTGTTCGGTTCTTGGTTGCATATGTGACATTTTTGTCAGAGTTTATAAGTCCTAGTGAGGATCTGGCTGCAGTCGAGAAGAAGACTTCAGGGTTTGACCTGGAGGCTATGAACTGATTATTTTGGGTGCGGGCACCAAATCCCCTCTGGTGGATGCGACTTTTCAGCTCCTTATAAACTGGGCAACCTCTATAGTTAGCAGTGTGATTTCCACCGCAGTTGCCGCACTTTTTCGAGTTCTGGTCATCTTTGCTCGCTGGGCAGTGTGCGGAGTCATGAAGCTCACACAAACTACACAAACTGGGCGCAGTTCTAAAAGTTCTTTTTTTTGTCGGTGAGGTATTTTGATAATACTCTGTAATTATCTTCAGACTTCGTTTGAGCTTTTTTTTCCTGGATATTGCCCTTTACGAGTGGTATTATGTGAAAGTTGTCCTTGCCAATGAGCTCTATAATTTTGTTGACAAGAACGTTGGAACTTTTTTCTCGTATGTATATTGGCGGGGGCTTAGGCTTCCTTTTTTCGACTTCTGTAGATTCGGCGTCATCCTCATAGTCTGCCAAGATTTTAAAACGGTTTGAGTTCGTGGGCGTTTCTATTGCGGCTATGTTAGCATTGCCACGGATTATTTTGCGTTGAGAGTTTAGGGGGCTCAGCTTCCTTTTGATTTGGATGTATTGATCCATACCAGTCTGCACAGCCGGCTTAATATTTTCTTTGTTTTTGTTCTCTTTTTCGGGCAGCACAGCGGCTGAAGTATCAATGTTTGCGCTGCTAGCTGATGACGTCGTTAAACGCGCTGTCGTTACAGTAGCGGTTGTTGTTGTTGTTACGGTTGACGTTGTCAAAGAGGTTGCGGTGCTAGTTACTGCGCTCTTTGGCTGCAGAGACATGGTAGCGAGGGGGAGCAAGAACGCGCTCTCACGCTCTTTACGTTTAAGAATTCGGCCAAGTTTGGGGTAATTGACCGTGTTTGGGATGAGCTTGCATTACTTTCGGTTGCTTTGAAAGTGAAGTAAGCGTTGTTTCTTTGTACTGAGAGCCGTCTCTCGTCTTGCTCACGTTGACGTTGTGTGCTAACGTCGTTTAGACTCATTGCAATCGAGGTTGATATTGTTCGAGTTTTAAATGTTATGTTTTATATTAATTAATTCATTAATCAATATAAACATTAGCGATTTCATCGCTGAAAGCGTCTTTTCGCGTTGATGTTGATTTACGAAACCAGTCACTGCACTTTTTTGATATTGTTGAATAGTTTTTTTTTTTTTTTTTTTCCCCGGGGCACAATAAATACACGTCTGCATGCGACGACGATTCGCGGAATATTGATATTTATAGAAGTAAAATGTTTTTTATCAGACAGGCTTCGCTTCGATTTCTTTATTTTCAGTTCCATGTTCTTACCTTACTTACCTCTAATAAACTGCTTTTTACTTTAGTTTAAATAAATGATCACCTTTCTTTAAACTAATATCAACTGGATCGATATAAAACTCTATAAAATTAAGCCCCCGTTATCATTCCACACATTCCGTTTCATTACCACCATGGTTTTTTATCAAACTCACCCATAAATCAGTCAAACACGATACACAACCCCTAAAAACGAAAAGTAGCCAGGCTACTTTTTTAAGATCCAAAATTAAGGTGCGCTCATAAAAAACGAATAGGCAAACGAATGATGCACTGAAACATGTGTACATACTTTAATGTGTAATCTTTTTTTTCTTTAAATTAGATGTCAATTTAGGGGTGAAAAAGCCGTTTACTACAGGAATATATATTTAGGAAAAGGGTACATTTTAGTAGACATTTTTACTTTAAAGCTTATATAAATTTTGCGGGGCTAGCGATGCATTTTGTTTCATTTAATAAATTTCTATGTTTGATCTTTGAGAGTTTTCAATGCCGGGAAATGAATAGCAGAATTTAATTATAGTACGTTATATACGTACGTTTATACTGCAGGAAGATGAAACTGGGATCTCGATAGCGGAGAGGGCGGCCCAACATAGTGATTGCGAAGCTAAAGCTCTCTTAAAACAGGCCCGTTGAAGTCGAGCGGCCGAGAAAGCGTCGGCTTGCGACCAACTAAGGCGATATATCCATACTTTAGCTTAATAAATAAACTATAACTAATTTAGCGGCTGCTGCCTGACCCGACACTATATTCGTAAAATATGCTTTTACCTGTATGTATGCGATTGCCTTCTCTCGCGCAGCGGTCTCGCTTTACTGAAGTGAGTTTTCACTCAATCGTGAGCCCATGCAGATCGAGCTGCAGTCAAGGACAATTGTCGTACAGGGGAGAGAGAGAGAGAGAGAGAGAGAGAGAGACGGAATCAACGGTGACGAGTATTTACCGCACGTCCAATTGCGATTTTCTTATTATTCTTGAAGCAATTCCGGCGGAGACTTATGTCTCCTGTACAGTTGAGCGCGGCTGTGCAGTTGAGCCAAATACTGCGCCCACTAGTGATAAGCGAAAAGCTGTCTTCCAACCTTGCGGAGTCGCCATGGCTGGAGTTGGAATTATGGAACCTTTCAACCCCTGGAAAATGGAACGCGTCACTTCGAGCTTTAGCTAATAGCGTCGTGAACGAGGACCGAAAGAAGGCGGCGTTTCTTACATTAGCAGGCGCACCCTTTTATGAGTTACTAGTGTTATTAGCATCACCCAGGTAAGTCAGTGATTTGCAATTAATAGATGTGTATGATATATTAACCAGTCACGTGGCGCCCCGCCAATTGGAGATTGCTACATTCTACCATTTCCACAAGCGTGATCAACAGCCCAACGATTTCGTCGGTAACTATATGGCCGCATTAAGAAGTTTGGCGGTAGGGTGCAATTTCGGACAAATGTTAAATCGCATGTAGCGGGATCGATTTGTGTGTGGCATGCGCGATGAAGGTCTCCAGCGAAGGCTGCAACGCCGAATTGACGGTGCAGTGGGCCATGGAACGAACGGTCACTGGTGAAGTAGCCGCCGTGAGTGCGTTGTCGATTTGAGGCGACAATGTCCGACGCCGCGAGTCTTCGAGCACCGAGCCCATCAACGGAATAAGTTCGAGTTGCACGGGTTGTGGGGTTCGGCACGTCTGCACGAAGTGTCCGTTCCGCAACGCCACTTGTTAATAATAATCCCGCCACGGTAATCCCGATCTCGTCAAGTGCCACCTAAAGCTAAGCGACTATCAACGTAACCCAATTCTGGTCAAGGGAATCACCGACACGTCAATCCGCTACAACAATCGTCCTATCAATTACCTGCCACTGGTCGTCACTTCTGGCACCGGGTCAAACCTCCTAAGATGCAAATGGTTTCAACCCTTGGAATCCACATAAAAGGCATTCATGCATTCAGGCAAATAGATTCGGCCCAGGCGTATTAACAAATGATAGTCGACGAAAAGTTAGCTTTGATGCAAACAATAGCTACCCGCAAAGGAAAATTTGAGGTAACAAGACTAGAATTCGGATTTTCAGCAGCCCCAGGATTATTCCAAAGCTGCATGGGAAGAATACTGCAAAACATACCGGGCGTTCTTCCGTATTTTGACGATATTGTAATAATGGGTAAATCAGAGAAAGAGCTTACGAGTAGATTACACGAAATTGTAGCCCGTGTGGAACAGGCAGGATTACGTCTGCGCAAGGACAAATGTCAGTTTGGGGTATCTTCCATCGAATTTCTTGGATTCAAAGTTGACGCTCTCGGCATTAGGCCATCAGCCGACAAAGTTAGAGCCATCCGTGAGGCGCCACCGCCAAAAGAGAAAAAACAGTTGCAAGCGTTTCTAGGACTGACCAATTTTTATCACTTATTCTTGTCCCAGAAGGCCACTATTGCGGAGCCATTACATAGATTTCTAGACAAGAACGTACAATGGACATGGCGTCCTGAGCACCAAAAAGCATTCGCAGCACTAAAGAATTTGATCGCATCGGATGCGGTCCTAATTCATTACTCTCCGGACCGCCCACTGAACCTAACTTGCAATGCGTCACCATAAGGGTTAGGAGCAGTACTAAGCCACAAAATGGAAGACGGGACACAGAAACCGATTGCGTTTTACTCTCGGACGCTGTCAAAGGCAGACAGAAACTACTCGCAGATCGACAGAGAAGCGGTAGCGTTAGTCGCAGGTGTCAAAAAATTTCATAACTATTTGTATGGAAGGAAGTTTACGCTTTTTACAGATCATCGCCCACTGATGGGAATCTTTTTGACAGAAAAGCCAATCCCCCAAATCATTTCCAACTCGATTATGCGTCGAGCAATATTTTTGAGAGCGTATAAATTCAAGTTAATTCATCAGCCTGGAACAAAAATAAGTAATGCAGATTTCTTAAGCCGCTGCCCAATGTCAGATATACATCATGAGCCTCGAACAGAACAAGTTTTCATGATCGAATGGGCAACTGATCCTACTGTCACCGCGAACACCCTAGCTACCAACACGTCTAAGGATTGCAGCCTCAGTCTTGAGGACGACTGAACAGTCAGGCGAAATCTGGATTAGCTGCGATTGCGCAGTCCTTCGTAGCAGCCAACACTAGAGGAGACAGCATCACCAAATTGCTGTTCCACGCCAACCCCATCTGAAGCGGTAGCTGGCGGATCCACAACTCCAGCTGGGCCACAGCGTTCGCCTGAGCCAAACGGGACTGGGGGACCGCCACGCAGATCGGCCCGTAACCGTCGTCGCCCACAGTTCTACGATCCGTCTGGGTGTTAAGGGGTGTTAAGGGGTGTTATGTATGCGACTGCATTCTCTCGCGCAGCGATCTCGCTTTACTGAAATCTCCAGCTTCAGGTGATCCACAGCGCTCGCCTGAGCCAATCGAGACAGGAGGATCGCCGCGCAGATATGCCCGTGACCGTCGCTGCCCGCACATCTACGATCCGTTTGGGTGTTAAGGGGTGTTATGTATGGGACTGGATTCTCTCGCGCAGCGATCTCGCTTAACTGAAGTCAGTCTTTACTTAATCGTTAGCCAATGCAGATCGAGCTGCAGTCAATTCATTAATTCCCCGTCATATTAATCAACCCCTGTACCGTTTGCTACTCCTATTCCTCACTATTGTATTACTTACTTACTTATTTGGTAGAAACCAAAAACTTTGGTACTTATGAAGATAGAAGCTTGTGACTTCTTTTAGATTTTTTATTGTAATCAATTGGTTATATTATGATATTCTCATAAGTATCGACCAACTACATATATCCGATGTTTGCGATATATCTGGTTTTAACTGCAAGGGTATATCGCCCGATGTTTGCGATATATCTGGTTTTAACTGCAAGGGTATATCGCCCGAAGTTAGCTTTCCTTTCTTGTTTTATTATAAAATTCTCAAAAGGATCGGCCCACTTTATCCGATTAGCTTCGGGTGGAGCCGAATTTAATCTACCCTTACAGTTCGGATTTTATCCGAACCCACTTTTTACCCACTTTATCCGGATATTCCTACGAGCGCACAACTAACAACCTCAACGTTCGCTGACGATACCGCTATCCTTAGTCGCTCCAGATGCCCAATGCAGGCAACAACCCAACTGGCTAATCATCTTACAATAGTGGAAAGGTGGCTGTCCGACTGGCGCATTAAAATAAACGAACAAAAGTGTAAACATATAACGTTTACTCTTAATAGACAAACATGCCCTCCGCGTTTACTAAACGGTAGGCAGATCCCTCAAGCTAACGACGTAACGTACCTTGGCGTTCACCTTGACAGACGACTTACCTGGCGCAAGCACATCGAATGCAAAAAGATGCACCTAAAACTGAAAGCCAGCAGCCTCCACTGGATCATAAACTCACGATCGTCACTGTGCCTGGACTACAAGTTACTACTGTACAATTCAGTCCTAAAGCCAATCTGGACGTATGGCTCCCAGCTGTGGGGGAACGCGAGCAGCAGCAACATAAACATCATACAGCGCGCACAATCAAAAATCTTGAGAACTATCACAGGGGCACCTTGGTATGTTCGCAACGAAAACATCCACCGGGATCTGGGCATCCTCGCAGTGAAAGACGAAATCCAGAAGCAAAAAGAGTCATACAAAGAAAAACTGTCTTCGCACCCAAATTTTCTCGCTCGGGGATTGACTCGGGTTTCTAGCGTATCCCGCCTTAGACGCAACGACCTCCCAACCCAGCAATCGATTTTTTGATACACCTGTTAGTCTCGCAAAAAGAAGATTCAAGAAATAAAAGCAACGACAAAAAAGTAAAAAAAAAATAATAAAAATTGATCGATTTTAATTTTTCACTCAGAAAATAATGATTTGTTTAAATTTTTTTTTGCTCAAAAAATAATGATTATTATAAGTCATTAACAATTATTTTAAAATAGTAATCAAAACAATAATGATTACAAATAATTTACTTTATTTAATTTATTTTTAGGACTATCTTCTTATTGCACTGCGTTCAGGCATTGGAATGATTTCTTTAAATTCTGGCGATTACATGGATGTGGTTTTACCAATAAATGGAGTTCATGGAGCCGTCGTACTTGACTACCACTACCGTAAAAATATGCTTTTTTTTGCCGATGTCAATTTAGATGTCATTCGAAGGGTAAATTTATTGAATTTAGCTGAAAGCAAGGTAATCATAAGTACTGACGTGCTAACACCTAATGGAATTTCCGTCGACTGGGTTGCAGACAATATATACTGGTCCGATACAGATCGAAAACTAATCGAAGTAGCACGACTCGATGGACGATTTCGTAAACGACTAATAGAAAATGATTTGGGGGACCCAAGATCACTTATTGTATATCCAAAGAAAGGCTATTTGTTTTGGTCTGATTGGAACTCGCCTTCGAAAATAGAACGCAGTTTTTTGGATGGATCCAACCGAACAATAATCGTTACTTCTGGAATAGGGTTTCCAACTGGTCTCACAATTGATTTTGAGTAAGTTTAAATGGTAGCAAAACATAGCTTTAACACTTTTTTACTTGTTTTGGGCAGAAACCGTAGATTACTTTGGGCTGATGCCTTAGAGGATAACATTGGTCAAGTGGATTTTAACGGAAGACGCCGCCTGACCATTGTGCCATATGCACCTCATCCTTTTGGTCTTACCTTGGTAAATAATAAATTTCTAATAAAATGAAAGATTTAATTAAAAATCTATACATATTTTAGTTCGAAAATTACTTGTTTTGGACAGATTGGTACAATAAGTCTGTATACCGCTCACAGCGCTTGCCACGTAATGGATATGGAAATCCATTAGAGGTGCGTGATGCCCTTAATGGGGCATTAGACATACGAGCCGTTTCATTTAGTCGCCAGCCTAATATTGTAAATTTCTGCTCTCATGATAATGGCGGGTGCTCCCATCTTTGCTTACATCGAGGATTGGATTACGTATGCGCTTGTCCCGACAAGATCGACCCAGACGACATGGAATGTTCATTGAGACCAAAATTTCTTGTGAATGAACGTTTGGAAAACAATCAGATGGCCGAATACTCAGATGAGTCGCCCGATGATGCAACCCCAGCTGTACATGAAAAAAATTTAAAAAAAAACGATGACCATACGAAGCACTCTGACACTCAACGGGAATTCTTACTATTAGTGGCACTAGGCGTGGTTATTGTCATGGTTTTCATTGTTATTCTTGTCATTTTTAGTAAGAGCTTACATCATAGTAGTTTTTTTAACATTAAAAAATGAAAATATATTTCCAGTGCTTGCCTTTACAACCAAAAACAAAACAACACGCAATTCACGCGAATCCAGCCGATCTGTATTAACTTTTTCAAATCCGAATTACAACATAGATGGTACACCAATGGAACCAAAAACAAATATATGGAAGAGATTTAAATATGAAAAGCCACATGTAAGATTAAATGTTTATTATGTTTGTATCTACATTTTTTCTTAATTCCCGATAATTTGAATTTTGATTTTATAATTTTGTTTTTTTAATTTTTAAGATTGAAATATAAAAGTAAGGAATATCTGTACATATGTCACGCGCATATCTTTTATTTCACCAAATATTTGTCTTGCCGGGAACCTCTCTGTTGGTATGATAAAATTATGGAGCTATATGCAGTTAGGATTTTAATAAAAAATAATTACATTTTTTTTGTATGTTATTCTAATCTTCATACACGAATCCGTTGCATTATGTGCATGAATGTGGGGCGAGTTGTTAACCCCACTCATTTTTATTATAATTAGTTATGTAGTATTTGTTATGTGTATTGAATATTACAAGTTCTGGTTTCTTATATTTTTAAAATTAGGATCTTCTTGTCTGCTGCTGCCTTTCGTCGTTTTTTCTTCTGAGTTATTTTTACTGTCGCTGCTTATTTGATACTGCCCTACCGACGCTTTTTTTAAGTTGCCATACTGCTGACCTTCATACTGCTGCCATATCTGCTGATATTCATACCGCTGCCATACTGCTGATTTTTATTCTGCTGATATACTGCTGCTTTCCTACTGGTATACTGCTGCTGTTGTATACATCTTCCACTGTCTTACATTCGGCCATTCCTGACTATTCATCTGTCCCAAATGACCAAGCGTCTTCAATATCCTTAGCATAACGCCACAACTTTATGTGATCACAGCTGGTTAAAGTTTTACATGGACCTTCTACATCCGCTGCCTTCCGAACTTCGTATCTGCCGTTCCTGTTGACTTTTGATATTTCATACGGTCCCAAATATTCTCCAGCCAGCTTTTTGCCTGCAATAAACTGTGTTCGACGTATAGCGACTAAGTCTCCAACTTTATAATTGACTTCTGGTTTACGATTTAGGACGTTAATTTCGATCTCTGCATCTTTTCTAAGTTGCTGCCGTTGCTTGTCAAAGTTTGAATACATCTCCTCCTCTAGAAGCTGTAGAAAACGATTGGTTGGTTTATTGTTCATCTTCTCACCAAACATTAGCTCAAATGGTGACTTCTTAGTAGACATGTACGTGGGAATTAACTGCTCTCTGCCTCAGGTACTGCCTTAAACCACTTGGCTGGATCATCTGCCGAAATCTTAGAAATAATCGACAAGATCGTGCGATTCACCCTTTCGATGTGACCATTTCCGCGGGGAATTCCAGTTGGGCTCAAATCGTGTTCAATACCGTTTTCCTTCATGTGATCCGCAAACAAGTTGGCTGTGAAAGCAGAACCTCTGTCCGAAGCCATCCGCACTGGGTTGCCAAAAATGTCGGACCAAGTCTGAATCTTTTTCAGCGGCTCCTTGCAGCTTGCAGTCTTCGTAGGAAAAAGCTTTGTGAATGAAAAAAAACTTTGTGAATGAGTCCACCATCGCAAATATGTATTTATATTGTTTTCCAGTGGCATCCATGGGACCCAGATGATCAGCGTGTGAAGGGGTTGATCACATTTATCGATGCAGTTTAAAAACCCTTCTTTCTTGCCAAGTTTCTTGTTGAAAATTATGCATCGTATGCAATTATGCAACACAATTTTCACCACCTGCTGAACTTTTTACTCCAAATGAGGAATCCAATAGGATTGTTGAATAGTATGTAGAGTTTTTTTGTAATGCAAAGTGGCCTGCATTGTGAGCGTCAACAATCACTTCTTTTTCCATCGGTTTCGGGATTACGAGGAGATCGTTACCGTTCACCTCCTTGTAGACAATTGAAGCTTTTATCTTGTACCCCTCATACGGACGGCTTTTGAGAATTTCCGCAATTGCCCTCAGCATCTCATCTTTTCTTTGAGCGTTTTTGATGCGTGCTGTGATCTCTAAGGAGACAAGCATTACACGATCGGGATAGCGACTTAGGCAGTCAACATGCTTTAATCATTCTCCCGGACGATGTCCGACTGTGAAATCGAAATCTTGTAGATAAACAATCCACTGCGTGACTGCTCTTGGTACTTCCGCCTTCTGTAGAGTTTGTTTAAATGCGGTACAATCCGTTATCAGCTTAAACGACGATCCCAGCAGATAATGCATTTTTTACCGCTATATACACGGCTTTGGCTTCCATGATATAACTGCGCTAGCGGAACTCAGCTCCTTTTGTCTTCTTGCTCCAATACTGGATAGGGTAGAGTTTGTTATCGAACCACTGCATTAATACCGCTGGATTGTCAGCGGTCAGCGGATTGTCTTTTGTTGCGTCTGTGTGTAACTCAGTCTTAGCTTCTCTGGTGTAAAATTTCAAAACAGGTTCCTTTGTCAACGCATTCTTCAAACTCTGGAAGGCGTTCATTTGACGCTCAGCCATTTGAAAACGAACATCTTTGCGCAGCAGGTCAGTTAACGGGCGTACAATCTGCGAATAATTCAGGACGAATTTCCTGAAAAATCCCGTCAGCCCCAGAATCCCTCTGACAACGAAAGATTGAACTTTGAAACAAAGTCCAATCCAAGCAATGCGTCATACTCCATATTTTTTTCCTGTACGACAACGAACTTGTGCACAGCTGCGATATTTGTTCCGCCACTCAATTCTACGCGATTCTTTTCGTCACTTTGTGTTTTAGTCACACTTGCACACGACGAGACTCTACACGTAGCTCTTTGTCTCACTCATATTTTTTCCACTTGCTTCGATGTTTCTTTCCGGCCCACTCATTTTCCAATTTTTCTCAGCTGCGGCTGTTTTCCTTTCGCAATCGGTATTCTAGAAGCCTCCTGCTGTCTGGGCTTTTCACTCATTTGCTCTCATTCCCTTTTTTGATCCAACATTCCCTCTTTCCTCATTCCCTCTTCACTTTTTAAGACTTATCGGGACGGCGTCACTTTGTATTTTTCAAGTTCAGACGAGCCCCCAAATGCGAGAAGGGTTGTTGACTCCACTCAGTTTCATTATAAATAGTTACATAGTGTTTGTTATGTGTATTGAATATTACAAGCTCTGGTGTCTTATACTTTTAAAATTAGAATCTTCTTGTCTGCTGCTGCTTTTCGTCGTTTCGAGTTATTTTTACTGTCGCTGCTTATTTGATACTGCCCTACCGACGCTTTTTTTAAGTTGCCATACTGCTGACCTTCATACTGCTGCCATATCTACTAATATTCATACTGCTGCCAAACTGCTGATTTTTATACCGCTGGCATACTGTCAGAGACAGTATTAATTTTTATGCTCGTGTCAGAAATTCATAAAAAAGGCCGTAAGCGCGTTTTTCTCAAAATAGTGTTTTTAAAGTCGGTAATCTCGCTGTATTAAAAATGGGTAAGTTCATCGGTCTCAAATTTTTACACTATGTTCGTGGACATATTCCCCCACGTAATGAACGAACGAATTTGTTTCAAACCTTTTTTACTGTATCACATCCTATTAGAAAATTTTCAGTTTAGCTGCATTTGTGTGTTATTATCAAATTTTTTGATTAATATTCAAATTGTAAAGCGAACAAGCCAAGATCACCGCACAACACAATTTTTCATTGTTTTTTTTTTCAAAAACGTCACATACCACTTCCACAAAAGTAGAAATAGAAAATGTTTGATGTTTGGCGGTACACTCTATGTTGCTCAGCGAACCAGGAAATCTACTATTGCAGATATCTTCTCGGGATCTTCTCTTTAACGCCCTCCCCGATCACATGACCTAAATAATTAACAGTCCTCATACAGAAATGGCTCTTTTTAATGTTCAAGGTTAGCTCTGCTTGCTGTATGTGCTTCGCAATCGTCGTCAGGACTGCTAGATGCGAATCAAAAGTATTAGATACGACGAGAAAAAGTCGTCTAAATACACGAATACCTCGTTCCGTAATGAGGCTGGAATCACTTTGTCCATGAGTAGCATCATGGTTTGAGACGCATTTATGGGCCCGAAAGGCAAGACCCTTAACTGGTGTAGCGGCTACTCAGGAATCGTTAAAGCGGTCTTATTGCGTAAAGCTGGTTCTAACAGGATCTGCCATAAATCTTCTTTAAGTCAAATGAGTCTTACCACGAAACGAGTCTTACCCAAGCCTTGCTTGGCTCAAGATGGAAATAGCTGTATCACCGCCTGCGAACTCGCTTGCTGGGTTTCGAACAACTTCTGTCTCACTGAAATTTCGCTGACCCGACACTCCGAGGGAAAAAGTTTGAAAAAACTTCAAAATTGATTTTTAGATAAAGATCCTGGCTCAGAGTAGGAATTCCACTTTGAATTCCACATCTGTCGTCAGCTGTCCCACCATATGTTGTCGTTGCCCATCGGCCGTGCTTACGGCTCCTTTGCGCTTGAAGGCTGCCCTGCTCCTTATGAACCTTTCCGCAAAATTCCCGCCGGCACCGATAACCGCTGCCCCTGTATCCAGTAGACCCGGGCCTACTTCTTCTAATTTTTTTACTTCTGCAAATGGACGCTTGTTTGCGCCCAGATATAATTTTGCTGATTGATACTGCTTTGCAAGCGCCTGTAGCGCCAGCTCTTCCGTCTTTCTTGTGGTCTTAGCTCACTATTCCTAACTCGTGGTCAGGTTGGTACTTTCCCTCCCGAAATCCTACGCGAGAAACTGAACTCTAAACTCAGCTTAAAACTATCGGAGCGACTGCTATGACACCGTGGTCTACCCTTCCTCCAAGTGTAGAATTCCAAACGGTACTCGCGCCGCTGCAGAGGCTTTTTGTCTGGTTACTGTTATGCTATTATATCCAGCCAAAACGATTTGTCTGCAAAGCATGACTGCGTTTAGCCATACTAAAATTATGTCCATGAATTTGGGCACCAGAAAAATTTATGATAAGATAATTATAACTGTAACGAACAGCTTACATAAGGAGGTGGCATCTTTGGGCTATCGGGTGAGAAAAGAGGTTAAACGGAGCATAGCGTCTCTTAAAAGCGGCTCGAACGCTCCCAGTCTTGCTTCCAAGCTAGGCTGCCTCATTTCAAAATTATCGGCTTTTTCAACAAAAAATCCTGTCCTGGCTGCTGGCTCCTCATGTCGGACCTCTCGACTTCAAAGGGCCTATATGAAAAGAGCTTTAGCTTCATAATGCCTGTGTCGGGCTGCCCTCTCCGCTATCGAGAGCTTTAGTCGTACGTACATTATGTACATACATTACGTCACTGGCTACCACCATAAACTGGGCTATCGTATGATCATCCAGTTTCATCGGGCTGCAGAATAAATAGCTTATAACGTAATTTAATTCAGACTTTTATTTCGGAGCGGTTTGTCAAAAAAAAACGTCAATAACCAAACAATGGTTTATTGAAATATAAAAATGAAAAATATGATATTCGTTATTGTTTTTGTCTCAAATACATTTATAGATTAGAAGTATAGTTCGTAGGCCTTTCTAAAAAATATAAACTAATAACACTTCTGGTTTCCGAGTACGGCTAATAAATTATAAATAGGTATACATTTTTAAGAGTTAATTATACTATCATTTTAATTTCAATATATTTCATATTAATGTTCTCTTATAATGTTTATTGTTCTTGGCAGTTTTATTATATTTACTTAAGCAATAATTTTATATTCATTGTTGCGAATGTGCTATCAAATTTCGGTTATTTTTTTTATTTTTAGGTTATATGGTAATTGAAAATTGCCAAATATCCATGTTTTAATGATTGTATAAATATTTACATTTTAACATTTTTGTTCTGACTCCGAGGTAGTAATACTTTATTGTCTTTAGGAATTTCAGAAAAGCAAGGTTATTTAAGGTGTTAGGGGTAAGGAGTTCAGACGGTAGGAACTTGTTTCTTTCTGCCAAGTAAAAAGAACATTCGATGAGAATGTGTTTTATTGTAACATTTGTGATGCAGCGTCCATATTGTGGTGCTGCTTGTTTGTTTATAATGTTTTTTGCGTGATTTTCTAGTTTTTTAATGACAGTTTGTTGGGCTTCATATGTTTGTGGTGCTCTGAAGTTTTTTCTCATACAGATAAAAATTATGTTTGAAACTTCAGTTTAATAATTATTGAAGCACACCCAGAAAGTTTTCTAAACCATATTAAAAACAAAAAAGGAAAGCTAACTTCGGGCGGAGCCGAAGTTGATATAACCTTGCAGTTAAAACCGGATATGTATCGCAAACATCGGATATAGTTGGCCGATCCTTATGATAATATGATAATATAACCCAATTTATTATAATATAAAATCTAAAAAAAGTCCCAAACTTCTATCTTCAAAAATACCAAAGTTGGTATTTCTACCAAAAACCATTTCCGATCGTTCAGTTATATGGCAGCTATAAGATATAGTCAGCCGGTCGTTATAAAATTTGGTAGGTCAGATTTACTGACCAAAAATATAATCTGCACCAAGTTCCAGCTTCTATCTTGAAAAACACAAGAGTTGGGTCAATTCCGATCGTTCAGTTATATGTCAGCTATAGGATATAGTCGGCCGATCTTTATGAAATTTTGTAGGTTGGATCAACTGACCAAAAATAGACTCGGATTCGGATTAACTAACCAAAAATATAATCAGTTCCAAGTAACAGATTTCTATCTTCAAAAACAAGAAAGTTGGGTCATTCCGATCGTTCAGTTATATGGCAGCTATGGGATATAGTCGGCCGATCCTTATGAAATTTGGCATGTCGTAATGTTTTGCCAAAGATAGCTCTCGTGTCAAATTTCAACTCTAACTCTAAAAACACCAAAATGATACCATTTCCGATCAATCAGTTATATGGCTGCTATAGGATATAGTCGGCCGATCACGGTCGTTCCGCCTTATATACTGCGTGCAAAAAAGAAAGGATGTGTGCAAAGTTTCAAGTCGATAGCTTTAAAACTGAGAGACTAGTTCGCGTAGAAACAGACAGAGAGACGGACAGACGGACATGCTCATATCAACTCAGGAGGTGATCCTGATCAAGAATATATATACTTTATAGGGTCGGAGATGTCTCCTTCACTGCGTTGCACACTTTTGGACAAAATTATAATAACCTCTGCAAGGGTTTAATAATAATAACACCTAATTACCTACCTAACACGCTGATACCTACAAATGGGGCTGTGATGGCAGCAGCGGTCATTTTAAATACAGGCAAGCTATGATGGAATATGACAGATTAATTTTTATTTTCAATTTTATTGCAATGGTACCATACACCATTGGCAGTATAAAAGGAGAAACAGTCCGAGAAAAAGGAGAAAATCGGAGAAAAAAGGAGAAAATCGAAATATAATGGACCTTCTTCTACTCGATATTGTCAATCCAGTAAGATACTTTGCGAGAAGGAATCGCCAGACTTGACTCGCAGAGAAAGTGAAAATTCTAAATACAAGTTTCAAATATTTTACTATCATTAGTTAGCAAATTGAATTGGAATAGAATTGATCACCAATTTCATATGACCATGCTTGATGGCAAAACTTTCAGAATCATATCGAAATCCTCTTAGCAATCATAATAAAAACATAATAATAAAAACCTATTTGAATATGGCTTAACAAGTCTCCACGCCTGGATTACGTTTTCCGAAAGTGTTTTGCACATTGCGTTTTGAATTCCGATACAAAAGAAGCAGGCTCGTAGTGCTTACGAGGGTGTCGTGTAAGAAAATAAACGATTTAATCAGTAGAACCTAAAAGAAGAAATGTTTTTGCTGGTAGATATACCAATTGCTGGCAGAACGAACAACGGAAACACTGCAAGGAGTTGTTCCCAACAACTAAAATTGGTTGCTCGTATAATAGGCGTAAGCTATGATTTAACACAACGATTCATTAGAGTCCTATGAGGACTGGCTTGTTGCCACGAAATAAATTTGGAGGATCTTACATTTTTGAATCTCCTGAATTGTTTGTGAAAGCATATGAATGAAGCATATGACATTATAAGCTATTTTTGCCTTTCAATTGGTATGATGTTCGAGGAAGCTCTTGAGCCCAGGAACAAGGACTTCAAAAACATACGCGGGATGGTGGCAGAAAATTTATCGAAAACATGGCCAAGCTTGGTTATTGAAAGGTTTTTTTTCAAAAACACAGTGGTGCTGAAGGAAGTAATATCCATAACATATGTTTCAACTTTAATTACTCTTTAATCAATATAACATATTGTTCCTTCTTTTAAGGATGACGGCAGAGCTTCGTTTCGATGGAGAATCCTCGCACGACATGAAAGTAAGATGCTCCAAAAAAACTAGAGCTGCATTTCAACAGAAGCCTTACAGAGTTAGTTTCTGACTCGAGCCAAACAGAGCGCTGGACGAAATGCGCTCTGAGCAGGCCGCGAACTGCCAGAGCAGACTAATTATACGCTCTGCCAGCAGACTTATAGAGCCTAAGTTCACAGGGTGTTGCGGGCCATGGACACGTGTGGCATTCTCTCCACATGTGAACCGCTCAAACATACAACCCATCTTAGTCTGGTTTTCTGCGAAAAGTGAGCCCAACTGAGAACTGGATTTGCCCAACACAGTTTATAGAAAATATTGACTCCGATAAGTAAATCGGTACGCTGTGACCAGAAAAACTGTGGATCAGACTGCAGATTCCAACATCCAAAGTAAATCTAGACTGGAAGTCCGGGATGATGGTGGCGATGACTTCGCATCATTAGACGGCGAAGAGTCTATTGGCTCGGTACACTCGACTGAGAATGACGTGGGTAAAACAACCGATGACTTCAATTTCCAAAAAATTTAAAAAAAAAAAGATTTAAATTCCCAAAAAATAAACAAGCTGTCATTCCTGCTTCCACACTGACAATTAGCAGCGAGGCACTTACGCAGGTGATGGCAAGTTTGGAGACACATTTAAAGGTCCTGGTCCAGACTGAGGTACAGAATCTCGTTAACATGGCCTAAAATATAAAACTACGTTTATTAAATCGTTTTTTCAAAAGGCACCGCGACATCATAATTTTCCTCTAAGATTTCCAAAGAACAAACTGCTTTTAAAGCTGAGTACCAAAAATCAAAATCTCTTCAGCTCTTTCGTTTTACCACTAACCATACACTATAGAAAACCATTTCATGCAACGGAAATTTTTCATGCAAGTTTTTGTTGTACTGCAAAAGCCTTGTGCATGTATACTCTAACAATGGAATAATTTTTAGGGGAGACACGAAAGCAGCTGATTGACTTGTTTACCTTTTTTTTAAGCACTTGTTATTAATTTGGCTTGTTGTGAGATTTCCTTTAACGTTTCGGTTCTTTAAAATAGTTGCCGCTCGAATTTGTTACCGACATAAATATATATATATATATAAAAAGGAAATTTTTGCGTCCATTTTCGGTGTATGAAATGGATAGTCTATATGCTGTATGGTTAGTGGTTTTACTTATGAAGGGATTGCGAGTTGACACGTTGACTGAGAAAAAAGGGGCAGGGAAAAATAAAGGGCAGCAATTCAATTCTTTTCTTCTTTTTTTTTTCTTTTCCTTGTCTTGTCTAGCACAATTGGCTTTGTACCAAACACATTAAGATGGGATACGCTGGGCTTTTTCCCAAGCCATGCTTCGTATGGAGTCTTGTCTGGCAATGTAGGCGTTTCTAATCGGTTCCTCAAATACATCGCAGTCATTATCGCTTCCCCCCACAGGTACTCGTTCGCATTAGCGTGAACCGTCATGCTCCATTTCCACTAGCGTGCGATTGGCACGCTCAGCAACGCCGCTTTGCTGTGGAGTGTCGGGAACGGTGAGCTGCCTCTCCCATTGCTTACCAGGAAGTTTTCGAATGCGCCAGTAATCGCTCTACCATTATCGCTCCGTATAGCTTTAATCTGCTGCCCAGTTTGCATCTCAGCCAACTTAATTTGTTATTGATTTATTGCAACTTGATTTGTAATAACAAACGTTATTACTTGATTTGTTTTCCCGTTTGCAGCAAAAGTATTTTTATTCGAAAAAGAAACAAGTCATTCTGTTTGTTCGCTTTTGATACCGTTTCGCCGTTCTTATTCTTGACACTCACACTATTTTTCGAAAAACTTATTTCGAACCCGTTATTAGTTGCTCTCGGCACCGAAATAAAATTACACTGAAGGTTTTGTACGAACAACACATCAACCAATTCAATAATATTTTCTTGCCAAAACAGTTTTACTGTTCCAATGCCTTCATCCTCAATGTAATTTTCTCCAACCAGCATTATTTTTTCCTTATGCTCACGAATCGAAACAAATAACGATTTATATGCACATAAATGGGCTGTTGCCCCACTGTCAATGCAACAAATATTTTTCGTTAGTCCACTTTGGCTCGCTGCGGCAGCGAAAACCGAGAACGACTTCTTGTTCTCTTCGCGTTTGCTCTCACTATTGGTATCCTTTCCTGATCTTGCATTATTATTTTTTGAGTAGCACTTTGCCGAAACATGTCCGTAACGACCACAGTTCCAACATTCCACATTTTTCATGTCTTTCTTATGCTTGAGATTTTCCTTTTCGGCACGCGACGAGTACATTTTCTGTTCCGCTCTATTTTCCATTTTGTCTCCCACTTTACGTCGTTCTCCCTCTTCCAGCAACTTAATTTTTAGAGATCTCAAGGAAGACTGGAATCACATAGACTGGACAACAAATTTATTACAATCATTTCTTTTCGAAATTACCCAAATGCAATGTGACACTGTCTGACTCTGACATCTTCATATACAGCAAATGTTTAAACAACTGTATTTTACGCGCTGGTGCACTAGGCATGTGAACACTAGCCAGCTTTTGTCAAGCTTCCATCGATGACTTGCAGTGTTTAACCCAATTAATCTGGGACTGCTTTATACACAACAAAATAGTCGCGAGGGCCGTTTCATCCTTGTTATAAAAGTTTGCCTGCTCTGCAACCGATCAACTTTCGTTTTTAACTTCACGACCACACACAATTGACCAAAGTATTGACCCTATAATTTTCACTATGAAGTTTTTCTATTGAGTATTGCGATCTCATCTTGTTCTTCTTTTTGTAAAACACCACCGAATCACTAATTATCGTATAATCATTTCGACTATTATGCAGTAGTATTCTTGCTAGTCTGGGACCATAACCTATTCTACACGCAGACAGAACCAGAACTTAAAGAAGAAAGATAATTCGTTACTCGTTACTCGTTACTTTAGTGTATAACACAAGAGGAATAAGATATACAGTGGTGCGTATGCAAATATTTTCAACAAAAATTACTTTTATTTGGGACGTGCAAAAAGAGAAATATAACAAAGACATGTGTCGTTTAAGAATAATTTTTATACCCTTGCAGAGGGTATTATAATTTTGTCCAAAAGTGTGCAACGCAGTGAAGGAGACATCTCTGACTCTATATAGTACAATATATATTTTTAAGTTTTAAAGCTATCGTCTTGAAACTTTGCACACACCCTTCTTTCCTTCGCTAGAGCAGTAGCACAAAAAAAAACATTTTTTGCTCTGCATGGCTCTCGCTCTCCATTTTTGACTACAGCTACGGCTGAGCGGAGCACAGAATATTTTTTCTGCTATTTCTATTGCTTTGAACTTTTTCTTAGCTCGGAGCAGAGCAGTGCAGACAGTTTTCGCTTTTCTGCTATGGCTCTGCTCCCGCTCTATAAAATAGTGACAGTGGTAGCAATAGCAAAGCAATATATCTATGCATCTTGCTGCTACGCAGTAGTAAGTAAATGCAATCTCTGTTTATTTTATTAGTTAAGAAATAAATCAAAAAAATAAATTCGGTTAAGCATAGAAAAAAAATATTGAAATTGAAAACATTGAATTTATTGGTGATTCTTTGTATGCATTCCTAATAATCAAAATAGAATGTATTACCATAGGTAATATATATGTTATTTAATAAAATTATTCTAAAACAATAACTTGCACATATTTTATTTACTTCTTTTGCAGGGTATTATAATCTTGTCAGAAAATGTGCATCACGGTTAAAGGTTAACCAGCTGGAATTCCATAAACAATTTATGCTTGGATAGTCGATCAGTCTCTTGTCTCGTGTTACAGGCTTTACGCACGCGTATAATTCTAAAAAGAACTATATCTTACAGCTTCCATGTATCACAATAAACAAAAATGTACTGTAATAATATTTACTTTGTTTTTGAATTTAA